>JAGDQO010000616.1:0-404956 GCA_018342035.1 Solanum appendiculatum | reverse complement strand
ATTGCACACGCAAGTGTACGTGGTCGCAGAAGTAATAAGTGGCTCTTTAAGAACCGGAATATCGAACCCACAGAGACTTGTTAATTAACTATTTACTAAATTATACTAGTCTATTTATTTATTTAAGAGTGTCAAAAGAAATAAAAGAATGCAATAATTAAATACTAAGATTAACTTACAGTGATTGGGACAATTCCAGGGCTGCAGCATGCATAGGGTTTCATGTATCGCATCTCATGTAATGAATCAACTAAGGTTATCAAATTACTGATTTACAGGGTTGATTTTATGATCATGATCTCTCGACCTCTAATCGCCTACTCCAACTAGCTATCTAACTACATCGTTGAGCGGGGATAGGCAGTCCTAATTGGCGAGCATTTATATTTCATCCTGTTTCGTAACCAAGCGAGGTGTTCGTCCGGGCGTCACTCCTAAACACGAATCTAAACAAAGTTTAGAACAGCTCTTTGCATTTCTTTTGGTCTATCTTACCTCTTGTAATTCTCTCCGAGTCAAGAATATGGACAATAGATTTATTTTCTGATTGGTGATCAAGCATGAAATACTAAAACAAGAATACAAAAATAATTTAAACGATAACCAACATTAATTCAAAACAATCGATGTTCAACAATTACCCATGGCCGTAGCCCCAGAACAAGGGTCTTTAGCTACTAATATCTAAGAAAAAGAAGAAGAAAAGAACCCTAAAAAGTATTGACAATTTTTCCTTACAAAGTGTCTTCCTTAAAAAGTATTTTCCCCCTAATAATTATTTCTATGGACTATTTATAGATGTAGGAAACCCTGAATAAAATAACTGAGTCTAAAACAAATTAGGAACCCAAAACCAAAACGGAATTGGATTCCTACGTGAAACTGTGCCGCCTCAAACTTTCCATATACATAAATATTAATATAATATTCAATTTAATCCATTAAGCTGCCTGCTTGATTTTCCTTCTTCAATCTTTCATAATTAATTCATTTTAGCTCCAAATTTCTTCAACTTTGTACCAATTTAATCCTACAAATAAAATACACTATTTAGCACAATCCATAAAATTCATGCTCAAAAAGGACAAATATAAATAATAAATATGAGGCAATTAATGATAAGAAAATATATTTTTGGCCTCAGATCAACACCCCACACTTAAACTTTTGTTCGTCCTCGAGCAACCATTAAAGCTCATCTCAAAAATCATACTAGGAAGCCATCACTTTGGTTGATACAAACAATTAGGCCATATTGAAATTTGAAAACATCAAGTACAATTCCCGCTCATTATGCAAGACATCCAAATAAACAACAAACCTTTAACCTCCTAACCTCAAGGAAAGACTCTGAACTCATCAAATTTAAGCTTGCTCACCTACTCTCATCAAAGAAAGTTAATAACATCACCTATCTATCATGAAACAAGTGCCCTCACCAGAAGAAATAGTCCACACACTCAATTCAAAAGATTGAATATAAATTAAGGACTTCACATTAAAGATCAAATCTCACACTCACCAATAAAATTCACATGTATGCTCAAAGAACCATATGCTTGCCCATTATGTACATCTCCACTAATTAAGCATGCTCGAATAGAATCAAATAGGACTTTTAAGGGTTGTAATGTAGGCTAAGGGACAGGTAGGAAAATTATATAATAGTGACTCACACTTCCCTAAGCACTTTGTATTTTTTTAGACTTCATCACCCATTATTTTCTTCTCTTTATTTTCAGCCCTCTCTTCAACAATTATTTCACTAGTAATTCTCATCATCTCAAGAATGCTTCAATCATTTTTTTCTTTCACAATTTTTTTTTCTCAAAGAATTTTTTTTTCTTTTTCATGTCACATTCTTTCGAAGAGGGCTTTTTTCATCACTTTGTAGCTATCATTGATTACCTCTTGTCATTCAACCACCCCTTTTCTTTTTCCAGATATAACAATTATAATCAGTCTATGCTACAGTGCTCAAGGAAGCAAGGTGCAAAAACTAGGGATTCAACAAAATAGTTAAGGGCAAAATATGGCTACCAACAAAAGTCTACAGGCTCAAAAGGGCGAACTAGTGATATAATATCTGAAAAGGGTAAAATTTACAAGACATATCAAAGAAAGCCTATTATCATCTCCTAAACTGAGCAACACTTTTTATTTCGCTTCAATAACATGCAGGGCAAGTTCTAGACTAAGATGCAAAACATGGAATAAGCAAATTCTCACCACACATGGCACAAGTATCAATCAAAATGGATCAATTCCACTTCTAAGAGAGACAGGATCATAACAAACTACAAAATAAAACAAGCTATAAACAAAGTCACGACCATGAACCTAAGTGTCAAAGAGTCTGCAATTTCATTAGCAATCAAGCATTCACAAGAACGTACTACTTAAAATTAGGCCTAAATGGCAAGTATCACACAACTCAAAAGAGTCTTTTCTTTTCTCTAAAAAAATAAAATAAAAAGTAAAAAATTTACTCCCTATCGGTTCAAAGGGACTATCCTCAGGAAAAGTACAGAAAACAAAAGCCGAGGAACCCACCTAAAAATACAAAAAGACTCGATAAAGCAGTAAAAACTAGGAATTCATTCCTCCACCCCACACTAAAAAAGATGCTATGTCCCCAAAGCATCAAATAAAATTTAAAACAAGGGTTAAGACAACTCCCTGAGGCCTCTAGGCCTAGCTAGTAGCATGTTCTCTTAATTTTCATCAAGGGTCGTCACCCCACCCTTAAGCTCAAACGTGCTCCTTAGCTCCAAATTTTGGATACTCAGACTTCTCCAAAACCTATAAAGACAAGACCAAAAGAAACAAATGACACTATAAAATTAAAAATAAAATAAAATAAGAAGTTACACTACCAAATGGGTTGCCTCCCAATAAGCGCCTAATTTAATGTCGCGGCATGACCTAATTAAGTTCACCACTTTTCTTTCCACTTTGAACTTATGAATTGCACCCCTAACTTTGCATCAACTTTTCTACTCCTCTCAAGGGGTGGTGGTATAAAAATAAAGGAACCAAGTAATAAATGTCGCATCTTGCACTTCTTGGCCCATATGTGAGGCATGTCGTTTTGTCTATGTGGATTAGAAAACATTAGGATGTCGGAGCCTTGTTCCTCATCTATAGTCAAGTGTTTTGAATGAGATCCAAAATGCCTCAACTCCAAAGCAACATTATTTACAACATTCTCACTTTTGTACTCTTTCTCAACATTGACATTAAGGAATAAGGTATAGTTGAATGGTGGAATTCCTCTTTTTGCTCCACTAGTTGGTCATCATCCACAACAATTGGTGATTGGGCATCAGACGCCTCAATCTTTTTGTTCAAGTGAGCCTCCAGGTCATGAATATCTGAGCCAAATTGATCTATTTCTTGTGTGAGCTCAACCCTTTCTTCTATCAGTTGGGTTGTCATGTATGTCAGATCATCATGAATAAACTCTTGACACTTTAGAAGTTGAATTTGTCCTTGTATCCAATATTGGCTCACTATCTTTGCTTCTTCACGATTTTCTCTTTGTTGGGATTCAATATCTTCATCTATTTTAGCTAAGACTGCAATTTGCAATCTAATATCGTCAAGCGTAGCTTGCATTTCTCTGATTTTTGATTGCTCTTCCACGCATTCCAACATTTGTTCTGAGATTTTTAAATTAACTTTGCCCAGCATGTCCGCACATTCCATAAATGAATTTACATTGTGAACCTCTTGTTTTGCATTATCCATTGTATCACCCCTGCCAACAGCCAAAAACTTGTTGCTGATTTCTGTACTTAGCTTTTGGAACAACTCCTCCTTAGTCATGACCCTTTTCTTCGCACCTTGATTATTTGGCTGTTGAAATTGTTGTCCATTACCTTGTGGTCTGTATTGGTTCTGCCCTTGAGCCTGATTTTGGTGTTGATTCTGATTTCCACCCCATGAGAAGTTAGGGTGGTTCCTCCAACTAGAGTTATACGTGTTCCCATAATTTTGCGTACCTCCACCTCTTTGGGCATTCCCCACTTCATCACCCCTGTCAACATCACAGATAATAGAAGAATCATAATAGGGGGGAGGGGGAGGGGAATAAGAGTTAGGACAACCATTCCAATGACCAAATTGACCACCACATATATGACAAATAGGATACTCGATATCCAAGTGGGGTCCATTACGATAATTACAAGGATACTTATAAGAATACTCCTCACCCAACCATGGTTTATCCCAATAAGCCATATCAATAAGAGTACCAAATTATTCAAAGGGAAAAAAAAATTATTGTTTAGAAATTTTTTTTAAAAATAAATAAAAATAAAAAGTATAACCTAGAAGAATAGTTAATTTCTAAGTCCCCGGCAACAGCGCCAAAAACTTGTTGCTTCCAATTGCACACGTACGTGGTCGCAGAAGTAATAAGTGGCTCTTTAAGAACCGGAATATCGAACCCACAGAGACTTGTTAATTAACTATTTACTAAATTATACTAGTCTATTTATTTATTTAAGAGTGTCAAAAGAAATAAAAGAATGCAATAATTAAATACTAAGATTAACTTACAGTGATTGGGACAATTCCAGGGCTGCAGCATGCATAGGGTTTCATGTATCGCATCTCATGTAATGAATCAACTAAGGTTATCAAATTACTGATTTACAGGGTTGATTTTATGATCATGATCTCTCGACCTCTAATCGCCTACTCCAACTAGCTATCTAACTACATCGTTGAGCGGGGATAGGCAGTCCTAATTGGCGAGCATTTATATTTCATCCTGTTTCGTAACCAAGCGAGGTGTTTGTCTGGGCGTCACTCCTGAACACGAATCTAAACAAAGTTAGGACAAGCTCTTTGCATTCTTTGGTCTATCTACCTCTTTATCTCTCGAGTCCAAGAATAGACAATAGATTTATTTCTATGGTGATCAAGCATGGAATACTAAAACAAGAATACAAAAGTAATTTAAACGATAACCAACATTAATTCAAAACAATCGATGTTCAACAATTACCCATGGCCGCAGCCCCAGAACAAGGGTCTTTAGCTACTAATATCTAAGAAAAAGAAGAAGAAAAGAACCCTAAAAAGTATTGACAATTTTTCCTTACAAAGTGTCTTCCTTAAAAAGTATTTTCCCCCTAATAATTATTTCTATGGACTATTTATAGATGTAGGAAACCCTGAATAAAATAACTGAGTCTAAAACAAATTAGGAACCCAAAACCAAAACGGAATTGGATTCCTACGTGAAACTGTGCCGCCTCAAACTTTCCATATACATAAATATTAATATAATATTCAATTTAATCCATTAAGCTGCCTGCTTGATTTTCCTTCTTCAATCTTTTATAATTAATTCATTTTAGCTCCAAATTTCTTCAACTTTGTACCAATTTAATCCTACAAATAAAATACACTATTTAGCACAATCCATAAAATTCATGCTCAAAAAGGACAAATATAAATAATAAATATGAGGCAATTAATGATAAGAAAATATATTTTTGGCCTCAGATCAATACATCTTTACTGCTCCCGGGTAAATAGAATATCAAAAACAATGGGCCTCCTAAAAACCCAATCTAATCAACACACTCATCTTAAGCATAATAATCCTGCCTCCAATCCTCAAGACACCATCAGAATCAAGGACAACCTCTGTGACTTTCCCTCTCAACACTTTATCTCGAATGAGACACAATTTCTCATCATCAAACTGGTTCTCACAGATCTTCTCAACTAAGGAAAAATGAGCCTCAATGAAAGCAATCAAACTACCCATCTCTTCAGAAATCTGCAACCGGACAAGACTATTGGCTACCTTTGAACATCTCTAGCCAATGGTCTCTCCTCAACATTGATAGATGCAAGACTCCCCATACTCGAAGTCTTCCTACTCAATGCATCGGCCACCACATTGGTTTTTCCTGGGTGATACAAGATAGTGATATCATAGTCCTTCAGTAGCTCAAGTCATCTACCCTACCTCAAATTTAGATCCCTCTGAATGAAGATGTACTGAAGACTTATATGGTCAGTGAAGACCTCACAATGAACCCCATAAAGATAATGTCGCCATAACTTAAGCACAAACACTGCCAACTTAAGATCATGGGTAGGGTAGTTCTTCTCATGGGTCTTCTACTATCTAGAAGCATAAGCAATCATCTTACCTTTTTGCATCAGAACACCTCCTAACTCAACTCCAGAAGCATCACAATAAAAAGTGAAGTCTACACCCTCCTCGGGTAAAGTCAAAATAAGAGTTGAAGACAACAAGGTCTTGAGCTTTTGGAAGCTCTCCTCACACTCATCATACCACTGGAAACTCACACTCTGTCGATTCTAGTCAAAGGAGATGCAATAGTGGAGAAGCTCTAAACAAATCGTCGGTAGTAGCCTACAAGTCCCACAAAGCTCCAAATCTCAGTGACTGAAGTAGGCTTGGTCCAACCTCTAGTTCCCTCAATCTTCGCTGGATCCACCCTAATACCCTCCTTGGACACCACGTGTCCTAGAAATGCAATTAAATCAAGCCAAAACTCACACTTCGAGAACTTGGCATAAAGTTTTTCGTCCCTCAATCTCTGAAGCACAATCTTCAAATGCCGATCGTGATCCTCCTCAGTCTTGGAGTACACCAAGATGTCATCAATGAAGACTATCTCAAAGGAGTCCAAATAAGGTCGGAACACCCCGTTCATCAACTCCATGAATGTTGCAGGGGTGTTAGTCAAACTAAAAGGCATCACAAGAAACACATAGTGCCCATAACGAGTCCTGAAAGCATTCTTAGGGATATATAAAACCCTAATCTTCAACTGATGATAATCGGACCTCAAGTCAATCTTAGAAAACAGAGATGCACCCTGAAGTTGATCAAACAAGTCATCAATACGAGGAAGAGGACACTTGTTCTTCACGGTCACTTTGTTCAACTGCCGATAATCAACACACATCCTCATGGATTCATCATTCCTCCTCACAAACAACACAGGAGCACCCCACGAAGAAACACTAGGGAGAATGAACCACTTAGTCAACAAATCCTACAACTGATCCTTCAATTCCTTCAACTCAGCTGGAGTCATCTGATAAAGAGGAATAGAGGTGGGCTTGGTGCCTGGCTCCAAGTCAATAGCGAAGTCAATATCCCTATCTGGAGGAACATCTAGAAGATCAGTAGGGAACACATTTGAAAACTCTCTAACCACGGGAACAGAATCCATGGGAGGTGGCTCAACATTAGTATCCCGAATAAAAGCCAAATAAGATAAACACCCTCGATCAACCAATCTCTGAGCTCGAATGAAGGAGATAACTTTGCTAGGGTAAGAAACACTAACACCCGTCCACTCAACTCTTGAGCCACCTGGCATCGCTAAGGCTACAGTCTTAGCAAAGCAATCCAGAATAGCATGATGCGGAGAGAGCCAATACATACCCAAAATAACATCAAAGTCTATCATCCCCAAAATGATCAATCTACCCAAGTATCATACCCAGCCAAAGAAACAAGACATGATCGATATACTCGATCCACCACTAAGGATTCACCCACTGGTGTAGAAACATGAATAGGTACAGGCATGCAATTAGATATCATATCAAACCCAGTAGCAAAATACGTAGACGCATATGAGAAAGTAGACCCTGGATCAAACAATCTAAATGCAGGTCGATGGCAAACTGGGATAATGACTGTGATCACAACATCAGAAGTCTCAGCTTCAGGTCTCCCTAGAAAAGCATAACACTGGTCATCCCGGCCACCAGTAGTCTGAGTAGAACCTCTACCTCCACTCTGTAGAGCTGTAGCACCCCTACCAGAAGTCTTGCTACCTCTGTCGGACTGATCTCTACCTTGACCCCTGGTCGGAGGTGCTGAATCTCTAGCTGGAGCAGCTGAATAAGTACGTTGGGGTCCTGAGTGAGTTTGTAGAGGGCATTGCCGAATCATATGACCCGGATCCCCCACAACCATAGCAAGACCTTGGCACAGATAACTACTGCTACAAACTAGATGAGATACCATGGACACCTCGGCCAGAACCATAAGATCCTCGGGTTGACTGCCCACTCTCAGCTAGGGGTGGGCATTCGGTTCTTCGCTTCGATTTTATTAAATTTTGGTTCGGTGTTTCGGTGTTCAGTTTTGAAAAAGTGTGCACCAAATACCAAACCAAAATATTTCGGTTCGGTTCGGTTCGGTTTAATTCGGTGTTTTTAAAATTGTTTTTCGGTGCAAGCAAATAAAAAATAAAATGAAAATTAAATTATCAAAACGTTTAACTAAAGATAAAAGTTGAAAACTCGAAATAATCAATTAACATATTTAATAGTTAAAGTTTCCAACAAAGAACTAAAGAAGTTTTTTTTTCTCTTTCCGATTTTTTGTTTCAACAAACACTCTTTGTAATAGCAGCCAACAATTTAAACCAAGAATTCAACACTTGAAACTTAAAAGTTAAAACAATACAAAGTTAAAAATGCCTTAATATTCAACTTCATTCAAATAAAAAACAATAGGAGTCACAACTTACAAACACAAGTTACCAAGTATATAATTAATAAATTTAAAATATTTTTTAAATTTAGTTAGTAAAATTTCAGTTTTTCGATGCACCAAATTTTTCTTACCATTAAACTGAATACCGAACCGAAAAATTGAAATTTCAAAAAAAATACACCGAAACCGAATCGAAAAATCGACACCAAAAAACCGAATTAGTGTGGTTCGGTTCAGTTTTTTGGTTTTCGGTATTTATGCCCACCCCTACTCTCAGCTACTGGCATAGATGCATGAACTAGCCCACGATGCTGAAATGAGCCACTACCTCGATGTGAACCCTTGCCTCCAGATAAGGCACTGGAAAACTGACTAGAACAGGCCCTCTTAGGCTCTCCAAACTCCTCTAAAAGCATCAACTCTGCCTCCTTGGTGGTGCTCACCATAGGATGGAAGGAAGCCCTCTCTCTGGCTGCTCGAAACACATATGACTTGGTAGAGAAAGACAACCCTCTCATAAACCTGCGAACTCTCTCTGCCTCATCAGGACCAATAGTCATAGCATGCCTAGAAAGCTCACAGGAACGGGCCTCATACTCAGTCACAGATATACTACCCTATATCAAGTCCTCAAACCTTAGTCGACTCTCCTCCCTCTCGCTCCAAGGAATGAAGCGGTCCTAGAAAGCACTAGAGAACACATCCCACTCTATCGGAGGAGACCCAACTGGTCTAGACCTCCCAAAAGTCCTCCACCACTTCCTGGCGTGTCCACGCAGCTAAAGAGCAACAAAACGAACACCTCGAGCATCAATCATACCCACTGCCTCAAGCATCTCATGGCACAAATTCAAGAACTCATGAGCATTCTCGCTCTTACCACCCTGAAACTGGGTGGTTTCATCTTCTGAAACCTCTCATAGCACTACTGCTCAGCTATCGTCAGAATAACATCAAGAGCAATCTGAACACCCATAACCGGTGTCGGAACCACTGATGGCTGACCCACTTGATCTTGAATACCCAGAGTCTACTGTTGACCTGGAGTTTGCGCTCCTAATCCAGTCTGAGAGCCATGTGGTGTACCAATCTCATCATCCAGAGAAAAGTTCTTTATAACACCAAGCAACCTCAACAAAGTCTCCTGAAATAAGAAAGCTCCAAATCCAGAAGGAACCCGATCCTCAGCAACCTCAACCTGTAGCTTAGGAGAAGCCTCTCTACCTCTGCCTCTGGCTGGTGTCGCCCCACAAGCACGACCTCTAGCCAGTTCTATTCCACGAGCACGGCCTCTAGTTCTGGCCCTACCTCTACCCCTAGCTAGGGTCTCAGCAACTGGCTGGGGGACTGCCTCCTCTCTACCACTGGAAACAGAAGATCTAGTCCTCAGCATCAAGGCAATGAAGAGAAATAAACAATTCAACCAAATTTCAAAGTTTAAGAGATCACTTGCCTCAAATCAATCAATTAATCACTCCAAGAGTTGAATCTTCCCCTGTCGAATCACTTCCAAAGCCACACAATCTATAATAATTAGGTATTCATAATCACCCATTGAAAACAACAATACTTACATCAATTATCTAGAGAAATGTGTCAAACACCTCAAAATCCAATTTCAAAAGAAGGTTTGAGTATGAAAATTAATACTTGAATACATTACTCAAAGCTTTAGGAACTCATTGGGAAAAATAATTTCAAAAAAGGATTGAAAATCACTCCAAAATCACCATTTTAGTTAAAAACTTGAGTTCATGAAAAACCTTATCATTCACCAAATCAAAACCTCATATGTTGATGTTAAAACTCATAAATAATCAAAGGGAAATGAAGATTTAGGATTATGAAAGCTTACCCAAAAGATTTAGCACAAGAAAACCCTTCACAAATGACCTCCAAGGGTTTTCCAAGCTCAAAAATGGAAAATGGGGCTAAAACCCTGAAACTTGCAGGTCAAAACTCCTCACTGATGTCGCTTTTTCGAACCAGCTTCCGCTTAAGCAAACCCCGCAAAAGCTGGGAGTCTCACTTTTGATAATCAGGTTCCGCTTAAGCGACCATTGCTAAAGCAAACCCTACTCAAAAGGCCAGTCTCGCTTTTGTGAACCAAGTTCTGCTTAAGCGACCATCGCAAAAGCGAACCATGGTTCGCTTAGGCGAAGACTGTAGCACCAGGTACATCAGCCAACACTCAAAACATCGAAAGGACCCTCGGGATTCGTTTGGAACTCCGTACACACAAACCAGATATGTAGATTAATTATACTCGATGTTCCGGACTCAATGGAATCGTGAAAACATGATTTTGAGGTCTCCTTGACCCGGCATCCGTGAAAACCACAAGAAACTAATAAACGCCTAAAAAGGTCAAAACAAGCTCGGTACCTCTCAAAAATCAACCAAGACCACACCTAGGCCTAAAATCATTCCCCGAATCCAAAGAAACTCTCGAAATTCCGATCCGAGCATCTAAAACCCGAAAGATACCAAAAACCATTTTTAGGCAGCTTAAGCCTTTCCAAAACCAAAACTTACCACATTCTCAACTTTAAACTCAAAGATTGGAACCAACTTCCAAAACTCAATCAAGAAACAACTCGGGTCAATATCGGAAGGAGCAAAACGGTTATTTTCACGAAAGCACCAAAAATGACCAACCAGGTCATTACATTTTGGGCGTTTTTTCATAGTCAATTTAGAAGTCGAAGATGCATCCTTCTTCGACTAATTGGGTAATCCCAATAACAAAAGATGGAGCATCGTCCATATGTATCAGAAATTTTTTAGATGAAAAAGCTAAAAAAAAATATTAAAAATTGATAACTGATGAATTGAAAAAAAAAATGGACGAAGAAGATGATGAAGAAGAACTACTGCTTGAATAATTTAAAATCGATGAATTGAAAAGAGAAAAGATTTGAAATTCAAAAGTAGAGTAATGGAGGTAACCAGTGATAAATGGAGTGATTTGAGGCGTGAAAAAAGGAGCAAAAATTGTGGGAGTGAGTGTTCAGAGTGATGTATTCGAAAAATGAGAGAAATTGAGAAAAAAGAGGGATTTATGTAATTTATTGAATCGGTAGAGATTTTAAGAAAATAAGGTTAAAAAAGGTGTGTAGTTAGGTAATTTTTCCTAAAAAGTAGTAGACATGAATTGATAATTTTAAACAGGGAAAATTTCACAAATAGCCACTAAAATAACTTAATTATGCTTCATAGCTATAGTTTGCTAATTACGATTCATAGCTACGTGTTAGAGGGAGGAGAGAGGCGAGCGAGATTGGGAGAGGGAGGAGAGAGGTGAGCGAGAGAGGTCAGAGAATGGAGAGAGGTGAATTGTATTTCTATATCTGTCGAATTGTATATGTATATTTGTCAGATAATTGTATATATGTAACTGGTATACATATGTATTTGTATATCTGGCGAGCAAGATTGAGAGAGAGAGAGAGAGGCGAGCGAGATTGGGAGAGGGAGGAGAGAGGCGAACTATATTTGTGTATTTTTCATATAATTGTATATGTATATGTATAATTTGTATCTGTATATGTATAGCGCACGTAATCATAGCTATAAAGAGGCCACGAGTGGTAATTAATTCAAACTATAGCTATGATAGCTAATTAACTAGTATATGTTTGCTTATCCGCTTAATTTACAATGGGTTCAATATATACTAAGAATCGTAAAATATAGTATCTAATTAGATCTAAGTTGAGGAATCATTGACCTAACATTTCTTCCTCTGTATCTAGCAACAAGCAATTATTCTGGTGAAGGGCACAAAATCAAAGAGAATTGTGATCTTTCATATAGCAAGGCCAAATACTTTTATTAATTTAACCTTGATGTAATGGTGTGTCTGCCATATGCCAATCCTTGCAGGTTACCACTTGACAAAAAAAAAAAAAAGTTTTGGAATCATATGTTGGGGATCTATGTTTATGTTTTTTATCAATTATATTATACACCATGTCTTAATTAACCTTTTTTTTAAAATGTAATTTGACTGTTAAATATGCCCTACTTTGCCTAATTATTGTTGATTTTTTGGTTTAGGGAGCTTAAGAATTGAATTGGAGCATTATAGAAACAAAATTGGACCAAAAAGAAGCAAAGTGAAAAAAGTAAATTGCACCTTACACCTTGATTGGATGGTCGTTACCCATTGTATTGTACTGTATTTTTAATGTAAATACAATATTTATTTTGATTGTTATTAAAATTTTATTGTATAGTATCGTTTAAATCCATCACTAGGTAACGATGGAAAGTCTCATTTTGCTCTTTATCCAACTCGGTCCAATTAAAGCCAAACCTTGACAAATCAATCGTTATAACGTTTAAAATATACTTCTTTTTTTATCAAATTAAGATGTTTAATTTAGATTTAAAACCCCTCGTAAATTTAGAGATCAGAAAGACAATACGATATAAATACAAGTATTGATATAGCTATTCTACCAGACAAAAGTTTGCCAAAACTTTCTCCACCACACAACCAAACTTGGTCCATCAGAGTGACTTTAGCCAACGGTACTATGTTCCCTTATCTTCTCTAGTTAATAAACATGTTAAATTTCTATTTCTTGTACATGATTATTTAATATTCCATTAATCATATTTTAGCCTTATGTTCAATTAATTAAACTACTAATTAGAGAGCAGCACATAATGAAGGTGCTATAATAAGAAAAAACAAATTTAAGGCGGCTAATAAACAATCCCCAAAACACTATTATATTTCTTTAATTAAAAGCTCAACCACTTTTGTACTCAGAAAGATTCTTTAGCCAACTTGCTTCTATAGTAACTCTCCTTAATTTCCCCTTATATATAATCTTGTCTAAAGTTCAAGATTTATAAACCAATCTATTGTTTTGATTATATATAGCAATAATGGGTCATTTACAAGTTTTTATTGTATCATTTTTGTCAATTTCTTGTGTTAGTATTTTCATGCCAAACTTGGTAGTTGCTCAACTCAAGACCAATTTTTATGCCCAAACGTGTCCTAATGTTGAATCCATTGTGCGCAATGTCGTTAACCAGAAATTCAAACAAACGTTTGTTACAATTCCGGCTGTTCTTCGTCTCTTCTTCCATGACTGCTTTGTTGAGGTACGTATACTTTCTCCCCCTGCATTATATTACGTTGAAAAGTTTCACATTTATCGAGGGAATGGACAAATATCTCTAAAAATGGTCTTGGGGCTACTCTTTATCGCGTGATTTAACTTTGGGAGTTGGAACCAAGTTCAAAATCCATTTTTCGTAACAAAGTACCAAGACCAGACACCATCTCATTAATTTCTTGTCATGTAATTACGGAGCCAGAAAACTTACTTATGTATCACAATATAAAAAGTAGACACACGAAAACAATAAGAGGAGTCTATATATATATACAAAACTAAAATTTTGACCTAGCTAAACAGTGTCATTTTTTAGTAAAGGAATGTCATTTGACACCCCTCACCATTGATGTTAATTGTTCAAAGCTCATTTCCTTGCTAGTGATGTCAAAACATCGTGTTATATTGTACACGCTCTACACATCCCACTACAAAAAAAATTAGATTTAGCGATGGACAAATTTTGTAGCTAAACAACAAAATATGTTGCTAATCCTACTTAGCGACGAATTAGCGACATATTTTCGTTAGCTACGAGCAAAATAGTAATGGATTAGCGACGAAGTTCGTAGCTAAATGTAGTATTTTTTAGTAGTGTCCGGTCAATGATGTGTGGGGGGTGTCATCTTATATGATTTTGGATAATTTTTATCGACTTATATATTTCATTTATGTCGATGTAGGGTTGTGATGCATCGGTGATAATAGCATCAACGTCTGGGAACACAGCAGAAAAAGATCATCCAGAAAATCTTTCATTGGCTGGAGATGGATTTGACACTGTTATTAAAGCAAAAGCCGCAGTTGATGCGATCCCAAGTTGTAAAAATAAAGTTTCTTGTGCTGATATTCTTGCCTTAGCCACTCGAGATGTCATTCAGCTGGTATGTACTATACTTTTTGCAATGTCACGAATTGTCACGTAGGACGCATGTGTCTACTTGTTCATCTTTATACAAATTTATGTGTCTACTTGTGCATATTCAAAATTGTAAGGAATAAATATCAACTGAGGCGAAGTTAAAAAGGCGCAATCTTTTATATATTAAATGGAACTTAAACTCATAACTTAACTGTGCAATACATGCAGTCAGGTGGACCAGGTTATGCTGTGGAATTGGGAAGATTAGATGGGTTCACATCAAAATCTTCAAACGTGGAAGGCAAATTGCCTAAAGCTACTTTCAATTTGGATCAACTCAATACAATGTTTGCCTCTCATGGTTTAAATCAGGTCGATATGATCGCCCTCTCTGGTAATATTCTAATACTTCATTCGTTTTATTTTATATGATGTCGTTTGATTAAGTAGCTAGGATTTTGTTTTGTTTTTTAAGGAAACATTTTTCATACCTACCAAAATTAAAATTTGTAATTTTGTATATGTCATAATATTCTTAAATTATCCAATCATTATGTAATACAGCTGTTAAAATCATGCTTCTAAAATGAGTCATTAGTATCTTATTTTCCTCTATGACAGGCATTTTTTTGGCATTTTATAAAAAGATGAGTTAATTTAGTCAATGGTGCCAATTAGCATTTTGGACTGACTTATCCGACACGTAGCTGTCTCTTTCTCATAATACAGTTTACTTCCAAATTTGATATTACTCGTAAAACACATGCAAGATGAATTAAATATGTACGTCCATATTATATGGTCCACTCACTCCTAGAAAAAAATAAGTGATATCTTAATTAAATAATATTTATTTAATATAATTTTGTTGCCAAAAGTTTTTCTTTAATTCTTTTTATACACTGTATTTCAATCAAATACTACGGTATAAAATCAAGAATAGAGGTAGAAGCCTAAGTACGAGTCTGATTAAATTCAGCAGCTTTTGCCTAGACAGTATATGTGTTAAGAAATTTATTAAATATGTGCACATATTTTATTTAGAACCTAGTTGTTATTATTATTAGAAGTCGTTCTGAAATGCAAAATTCATGAAATTGAAATTCTAGTTTCGTCTCTGTAAAACGAGATGGAAGAAGTATGTATCAAATATGCTTACTAGTTTTATGATTTTATCATGCAGCGGCCCATACTCTTGGATTTTCTCACTGCGACAAATTTTCAAACCGAATTTTCAACTTTAGCCCTAAAAACCCAGTGGACCCAACTCTAAACAAGGCATATGCAGCCCAATTACAACAAATGTGTCCAAAAAATGTGGACCCAAGAATAGCCATCAACATGGACCCAATAACACCAAGAACCTTTGACAATGTGTATTTCCAAAACTTGCAAAAAGGAATGGGCCTATTCACGTCAGATCAAGTTTTATTCACAGACCAAAGGTCCAAGGGTACTGTTAATTTGTGGGCCAGTAATTCTAAAGTTTTCGAAACCGCATTCATAAATGCGATGATTAAATTGGGCCGAGTTGGTGTGAAGACGGGTAAGAATGGAAATATTCGTAGAGATTGTGGAGCATTTAATTAAGGGCTTCTTACATAACTGTATAATAGAGAGAGTGAGAAGATCAATGACTTGATTGAAGTTTGCATGGCTTGTGAAAGACATAGAATTTAGTAGTTGCTTTAATAAAATGGGACCAAGTTCCTTAATCATTTCATAAGGTAGGTGAGTTATGTAATAATGGAATAAGAATAGGGGCTTGAAATTCAACTTTAAACAACCAGGTTATAAGTAAAGTGTATACTTGTAAACCCATTGATGTTGTGATGAAATTTCAGCTTCTCAATTTCGATTAATTGAATTTTGTCAGTTTTTTGTGTAGTGCTTTATATGAACTTTTTCCTTTTTTTATTGCTATTCTTTTTGGTTACAAACGTTGCTGTGAACGTTGGAGTTATGGCCGTTGTGCAACTCCTATCATTTGCATGTTGGTGCATTGGTTGCCTTCTCCTTTATTCTACTCTTTATTCCTCCATTATACCTTGTAACTTATGTAACCTTTAGGTCATTTATCTTCACTATTTACTATCTCATTATCTTTCTATTCATTGCTAAGAAGAATTTCTCAACTATAAATAGTGGTGGTCTTCATTTGTTATGGACACAAAAAAATATAGAGTGCATAAAAGTTAGTTAAAAAGAGAGTTACGTTCTTATTAGTTGAAGGGAGGTGTTCTTTTTGTGGAGCTTTGGACTCAAGTCTTGTCAAGAGTTTATTGAGTTTTACTTTGTGATTAGGATGCTGTATCCTGAAGGGGACAGTGTGTTTGTGGTGAGGTTTGTAATAAAAAGAGAGTGTATTTTCTTGAAGAGTATTTATTATAGAATAATTATTTATTCAGTTTTAATAGATCATATATTCGTTTATGGCGTCTATTTACTTATACAGTAGATGATTTAGTGTATAGAGTTTTAGCTTATACACAGAGGATTAAATCATCGGTTCTTATAAGTATAAAGTTTTTTGTTCACAATCTAGGATGGAAATTGGACATGCCATCGGTACGATTGTAGCACAAGATTATATGTAATTTATCTTGATTATGGGAACGATGTAGTTCCAACTTCTTGTGCTAGTGCATTTTGTATGTATTGAACGGGACCGAGTAGAGAGAGTTGTTTTAGACTGACTGACAAAAACATATTCTCTAAACTGTTAAGTGTACTTATATTCTTAATCCTGATATAACTATTATGATCTGTACATATTAATTATCGTTTTGATTTATTAAAAGGTGAGATTATGAGATGGGTCAATATGCCTGGTAGATTGGATGATAATAATATATATTGGTGAAATAATAAGTTAGTTGATGGAATTCATGTCTCGTTATAGAGATTGATTGATATGCCTTTTTGAGAAGCTTATAAGTTTTCATCGTGTCAAACCTTGCAAGTGGATTTATGAATCCGACACATGAAATAAGTTAAGCAGTGCTCTAAAGGAAGTTGATCATTGAATTAAATTCGTCAGTAATTTAATTTATTGATTAGTATCTGTAAACTTAACATGGGGAATTACATGAGTGTTTAATGGAGAATTTCGAAATATAAATAGAGGAGTGCAATTACGAATTTTTAGTGGAATGATTTGTAATTTACTATGGTAAGAATAATTCCATAATAGGAAGCCTCAGTAATTAATTATGTGGTCCCTCCAGTGCCCATATTTAACTAGAACTCAGAATTCTATGGGAAAAGGAATTATAAGAAAACTAGGTTTTCTTCTCCTTTTTGGATTGGGAGAAAATCTCTATAAATAGGGACTCTCCTAACCTAGAAAAAAAAGGTTTATATGGATACTTGCACACCCAAGTATTGAGAGAGTTCGAATATGAACTTGGGATCACTGTAGAAGACTGTGGATTCGCATGAAGATTTGCCTAATTTGTGGATTCGCTTGAAGATTTGTCTAACTTGTGGATTCGCTTGAAGATATTTGTTCACGCTTCAAGAGGTAATTCTTGAATTAAATTTCAGCAAGTTTATGTGTTCTAGCATGTTTATACGTGTTCTAGTATAAATGTATATTGGTTATCTATTATTCATGTAAGCAGTATGATTCTGGGTATGCTTTCGTTGTGCGTATAGTTTTCCAACACTCAACTCTTTTCAAGAGTTTGTTGAGTTTTACTTTGTGATTAGGATATTGTATCCTGGAGGGGACAGTGTGTTTGTGGTGAGGTTTGTAATAAAAAGAGAGTGTATTTTCTTGAAGAGTTGCTAGAACAATTAGAGTTTACTGTTGAGTTAAGATACTAAAGTTACTTTCTTGAGCAAGGAAGTTTTTCACAATAAATTTCATGTTATTTACTTTATTTTCTTCAGTTATTCTTAAGGAACTCGGTTCCTTATGACGAATAGGTAACACTAGTTTCTTTCAATAAGACATACCTAGAGGTAGAAAGAAAATTAACTACAACTAGGTGCAAGAAAATAATCGATTAATTTAAAAATACTTCGTGTATATATATATATATATATATATATATATATATATATATATATATATAAATTACATAAATATCATAGTGTTAAGAGGTAATTACATTATTTTCTTATTATTTTTCAAATTACAAGAATCTCTTAAAATTTATGAATTCCGTATACATCACGGATAGATAGAGGAGAGATGTATCCGAGAGGGGAGGGATGTATCAGAGAAGGGAAAGGACATCTGGATACATAGGGGAGGGATGTATCAGAGAGGGGAAAGATGTATCCGAGAGGGAAGGGATGCATCAGAGAGGGGAGGGATGTATCTGAGAGGGAGATAGGGATGTATCAACGAGAGGGGAATGATGTATCCGAGAGGAGATTTTTTTAAACTTTTTAAATGGTAGGAAATTTTAGAGATTATAGTAAAATAAAATGTGTATTTAGGTAATTTTTCCTATTATATAAATGTGTGTGCGCGCGCGCATGCGTGTGTTGATTTAGAAGAAAAATATTTTCGGGGAACATTCAAATCTAATAGTTACATGTTTAACCACATACATGATGTAACACTTTTTATTGTCAAGTATTAGTAAAGTTTTCGTGCGCAGCTGTAAAGTAATATTCGACTAATATATATTTATCTAAATTTTTAGATTTACAATATGTATAATTTGTGAAATCGTAAATTCAATGTTTAAGTTTGATCTACTTTATATTTGAGCTAACATGGTATATAATACATATTTTGGCTTGCGTATGTGGTTTTTGGATGAGATTTAATTGATTTCTGACTATGTATTTAGAAATATTAACATGATACTCGGGAAATTCTAATATGATAAATGTGTATTTCGTACATTCGTTATTTATATATACTGTATAACTTTTAATATGGTTTTTCTTAATAACCTTATATACTTGTTTGAAACATGTATAGCACAGACCACAGTACCATTTTTTTTCCCTATTATACTATATTTTTAATTACTGATAAGGGCTTAAAATGCTCCTCAATTATTTGAATTGGTATAAAATTATCTTTTGTTTACTTTTTAGCTCCGAAATATCTATGACGTCAATCTTTTACCTCAAAAATACCCTTATTTCTAACGGCTCACACTCGTAAGGTGGATGGAAGGCAATATTGTACCAAATCTCATAGTTTGAGGGCATTTTAGGCTCTTCTCGGTAGAAATAATTTGAAATTACTTAATATATAAGCTCATATGATTGGCTTGATTTTGTTTTCCCACAGTAAATTAAAAATAAAAAAAATGGTTAGTCCTCTACTCTCTACACTCCCCCCCTCCCCCCCCCCACTTCATGTCTCTTTCACATTTTTTTTCTTCTTGGATCTTTTCCTTCATTTTAATTTTAAAATTTTTTCTAACTTATATTCTAATAATACAAATTTAAAAAATATAAACATGTAAGTTCATTCCAAATTTGAGTCCGTGATATTCTAATTTAGAATAAGAGATCAAAAAGGAATAAAAAGAGGAAATGAACAAGACAACTGGATAATTGATAGAAATTTTATATTAATAAAATTATAATAATCTTTTCTTAAATGGACAATCAGACGGGACAAGTATGGATACTAATTGGATCCCTAGTTATGAGTTGGGTCATAATTTAATAAGTTGGGCGTTGATTTAAAATAGGCCAATAGGAAGAAATCATGAAATTAATAATTTTTCAAAATATGAATCATATCATATGTGGTTTTTGTTATTTATTTGAGAAGGATTTAAATTTGGACCAATCAGATTAGGCAACATAATAAATTAATATTTAATGATTTTACTTTAGCAGAAGTGATAAAAATGAATCTAAATATGAGCTAAAGGGTTAATATCAAGGGTATTTTTGAGATAAAAGATTGACGTCAAGGATATTTGGGGCCAAAAGGTGAATGAATGATAGTTTTATATCAATTCAAATAATTAATGAACATTTTAGGTCTTTCTCCGTTTTGATTATTATTTTTTGAATTATATTCTTGCACTTGGAGAAAAAACAAAGGCGGCTAATAACCAATGACTATGTCTCATTCAAGAAGCAAGACTTATTTGAGAATAATTCTTTTGGCCAACTGGCTTCTATAGCGACTTACTAGCAAGTGTTCATGATTAAATTTGGATCGATTTTTTGAAAATAAAATAAAATTAATTTTTTAAATGTTGAAATCAAATCAAATTAGTTAATTCTTTATTGCCTTGATTTTTTTTTATCAATTTTGTTAAAAAAAAAATTGTTAGTTGTCGGATTTCTAAAATACATGACAATATACTTTCAATCACATATTGGATTGATTATATTTCAGCATAATATTATCTTATTAATTATTCTTAATTAAGAAAAAAACAAATTTATATATATAATCAAGTTATATATATATAGCTTCCCTGAAAAATTATATACTTGATCAAGAATTTAGTCATTTCCATAAAACTTAATACAACTTATAATAATTTTTTTCTTTTAAAAAAAGTTAAATAGTTTGTCATAATTTACCAAAATATCTTAACGATGATGAAATTAAAAAATAACGAATAATTGAAGGATTCTTACGTAAATTATTTTGGACATGAAATAAATTCTTGAAACAACTAAAATAAAAATTACAAATCAAACTAAAAAGTAAATACAAAAAAAAGGGATTACTATAAAAATAAACACCTAGATTACGAATCAAGAGTGTAAATTTATTACTAATATGTGCCATGAATTTATTATTACTATTATTATTATTATTAACTTAGTTGATTTTGATTTGTTTTTTCAAATTAAAAACCAAAATAAATAAAAGTGTCCGGTTTTTCTTCTGTGCGATCAATTTTCAATTTAATTCAATTTATCGATTTTCTGTGAACACCCTTGCTCCTAACCCTTATATATATGAGATATATAATCCCTAGTCGTAAATCCAAGATTTGTAAACCAATTTGTTATCCCTTTCTCCACCTTTAATTTCCAATATTATAGAAATGGGTCGTTTACAAGTTGTTATTATATCATATTTGTCAATTTCTTGTGTTAGTATTTTCATGCCAAACTTGGTAGCTTCTCAACTCAAAACCAATTTTTATGCCCAAACTTGTCCTAATGTTGAATCCATTGTGCGCAATGTCGTTAACCAGAAATTCCAACAATCGTCGATAACGGTCCCTGCTGTTCTTCGTCTCTTCTTCCATGACTGCTTTGTTGAGGTACGTTGAGACTATCTGGCATTTTTTCGTCTCCTTATATATATATATACTAGTTTCTGAACATGAATGTTATATGTGTATAAATACTTCATGCATAAACATTTTAAATGATACAATTAACATTAAAATACGTGTGCAATGAGTTATATGAATTTAAAGAGGAAGGAGTGGACAAGTGCTCAAACTAATGAATAATGTTTATTGTCATTGCAAAAGTTAAAAATTCAAATGAATACGATAGATAAGTAATAAAATTTCAGTGGACCAAAAATCACTTGAGTTTAATTTTGTGTTTGGACAAGCATATTCACAAAACAACATATATCATTAACATCAAAGGATCCTTCATTCTCCATTAAAAAAAATGTCGTATCATTTTTTTATCCTTACATCTACGTTTAAAAGCTAAGCTTGAGAATATAAAATATACTACAAGCTAGAGAACATCAAATATATTCATGGATGTCAAATTTGAAAGATCCGAAGATGTGATACATGCATCAAATTTCCTAAGGTTTTTATTTCACCCAATAAGAAAATAATACGTAATAAGTAATTTTTTAAAACTAAAGTAAAGAGGGATTGTTAGTTTCAAGGATTTATTTTCAAAGATTTAAAAGTCATAAAGTCAAAATCCTAATTTTGCCTTTAAAAATCAAACTCTCGTATTATATTGTTCACGTTTCAAATATTCAACATTAATCGTACGTAATGTTAGAATGCCATATTGAATTGATTGAGGGAATACAGTTTTTTGATATGATTCGGTCAATCCTCTCTAGTTCTGAATGTGAGCATGGATGTTAGAATACTCTGTATAAATTAAGGGATTATTATCTTTTGGTATGATCTTGATCAAGTTAATTACCTATCACTAAGTGTTCGGAATGTTAAATATTTTGTATTGATTGAAGAAATATTTATTTTCTTCTCACTTGGTCTTTGATCAATTTTCGATTCATGACCTAACTTTTGTAGGGTTGTGATGCATCGGTGATAATAGCATCAACGGCAGGGAACACAGCAGAAAAAGATCATCCAGATAATCTTTCATTGGCTGGAGATGGATTTGACACTGTTATTAAAGCTAAAGCCGCAGTTGATGCGATCCCAAGTTGTAAAAATAAAGTTTCTTGTGCCGATATTCTCGCCTTAGCCACTCGAGACGTCATTCAACTAGTAATTTTTTAATTTTAACTTTTCACGTAACATGTTTAAAATCATAGAATTTAATTAAAAGTGAGATTCTTTTAAACTTTCTTAAATTTCATGTCAAGTTAAAATCAGACAAACAAATATAAATGAATTACTTCATGCAAGTACCAATAGAAGTTTTTGTCTCAATCAATAAAGTGTACTTATTACTTAATAATTTTGTACAATGTAATGCAGTCTGGTGGACCAAGGTATGCAGTGGAATTGGGAAGATTAGATGGATTCACATCAAAAGCTTCAAACGTGGAGGGAAACTTACCTAAACCTACTTTCAATTTGGATCAACTCAATACAATGTTTGAATCTCATGGTCTAAATCAGGCTGATATGATCGCCCTCTCCGGTAATTTTTTAATACTTCATTCGTTTCATTTTATTTTATATGATGATATTAAATTCGACATTAAATTTTAGAAGAATGGAGAGACTTTGGCCCATATCAGGACGCATTGAGCGGAGGGGAGTGTCGGCTATGAATGCAGCCTAATCGGATAGTTTTTGTAAAAAAGTTATTGAATATTTACATATATTAATCTAAAACACATTAAGTTAAAGAGATCAGAATTTAAAATTCATAAATTTTAAATTCTGACTTCTTGGCGAATCAAAAATAAAATTTATTATCTTAGACGTATATAGGGACGTATTTGAATAGAGAAACTTGTGGCTCGCCGTAAACGTTGAATTTGTTATTTTAAACATAATGTAAGTTTCCTATGAGTATTAAGAGTAATAGCCAGTTTGACATTGTTGTTGGGAGGTCAAAAATGTTTTTTTTTTCTTAGAAAAAAAACATATTTTTTTTAAAAATCAAGTGTTTAAGTGTTTGACAAACTCTTAAAAGTGCTTTTAAATAGAAGTAGATACAGTAGAAAATTATTTTTTTGAAGACTAAAATATCCCTGTATATACATATTTACCAATATATCTCTTATTAATTAACTAACATATCTCATAAGTTTTATTATGTTTCATTCAATAATTTTATTTTTTATTTTTATATGATAAACTTTTTATTTTATTTTGTGTTTATATATTATTATTATTTATATTTTATATTTTATATTTTATATATTATTTTACCTATTATTAGAAATAGGTAGCACCAATATTTTTGCAGGATTTAAAAAAAAGAGTAACAAATACAAATCTTTTCTTAATTTACGTATTTTTTATTTTAATTTAATTTTTTTTTAACTTTAGAGGATTATGACCAAAAAAAAATAATAGCTAAAGATTGAATCAAAAAAAAAAAATAGGTAACAAATAACAAAAAGATTCTTCTTCAAAATATTTTTCAACAATACTTTTGTAAAATTTTAAAAAATAATAATAAATAATAATTAAAGATTTCAATTCCCCTAGAAAGGTAACAAATAAAAAATTTCCTTTTCGTATTTTACATATTATTTTTTCTGATTTGAATTTTTTTTTACTTGAGGGGATTATAACATACAAAAGATAGTAGTTAAAGCACATTGATGATTGCCCTTTTTTGTAATTTGACTCTCAAAAGCATTTTTTTAAAAAAATTAGTCAAACACAGATTGCTTATCAAAACACTTTTCAAATGAATTTGTCAAACACAAATTGCTTTATATTACTCCATATTTATTTTGAACAAGTTAAAAGAAGAAGAAGAAGAGATTGTCGCGTAAAATAAAATAGATGAAATGACAATAGCATCCAAATTATCCAATCGATTATCTATTTATTATTATAAGATAGAGAATCGAAGTCAACAATCAAACTTAACTAATTTTCCCTAAAACCTCATCTTCCAAAGTGAGTATTGGTCTCTTATATTCCTATACTATATGACAAGTTGCTTTTTGGCATAGTCGATGGTGCCAGTTTGGTGTTACCAATTCCACACGTTGGCCGTCTCTTTCTTAGACACTCATTCAGTGGAAAATTTTAACGAAATAATTTTAATATGGTAGAGGCACAATCAATAATAGTTGTCTGAGGCTCTATTATTTTTTTGATACTTAGATAGTGTGCTCATTCCATTCACTTCTCTTTTCTTTCATTTTCATTTTTTTTTTTACTCCAATTCTCAAATACATAATTAAATAATTAATACATTTGATTTTAAAAAAATACAAATAAACACATTTTCTGTTAAAATGACTTAAACACTTAAAATTGTTAACATTACAAATAAGTTTATTGTTTAATATCTTTTAATAGAATCAAATAAACTCAAAATATAAACTATTTACTTTAGCATATAAACTAATTAGATAAAATATTTTTTGTTCTGATTTTATTTTTAAATTATAGATACTTTTTTTCAACATAACCATATTTAAAAATAAGAATGACAACAGGGCAGAACAGGACAGAGGCGACAGATTCATAAACATTTTAAAAAAAATTACATGGAATGAGGCGAGTCACAAAGCAAAATTTAAGTCTTTTGTATTAAAACTTAAAATGCTTAATTTATTCTTAAATTAATCGGTTCCATACAAATTGTGTTACTATTATAATATCAGTCAGTCTTTATATTATAATATTATTATTATTATTATTATTATTAGAATTCTTTTTTTCTTTATCTTCACATTCACTTATAATATATTTTTACCCGCGTTTTCCTATTAAGTATTTAAAAAATTATAATTAAAAACAAGAAAAATAATTGCTATTCTCTGTTAAAAAAATGACTATAGATAAATAAACTAAAACATAATTAAAAAAAACAACATAATAATAAATTTGAATTAATTTGATTTTTTTGAAAAATGTTTGTAATTCTAAAGGCATTAATTTTTTTTTTTAGTTAATTTGATGTTATTAAAAATTTTGGATCATAAGATTATTTACTTTTTTAGTTATTATTACAAGAAAGTTATTCATTAATATTTTTATTAACTATATCAACTGCTTATGAAAATGGAGTAAAAAATATTTATCAAGAATAAAAAAATAAGAAAATGAAAGAAAAGAGGGGTAAGTGGAAGAGAGATGGTAAAATGGCAAAGAAATGGGTCTATTATCCAAGTGTCAAATAATTAATGGAGCCTCACACAACTATGATTGGTTGTGCCTCTACCTAATTCAGTCGACTACAAAGTTGAATACTCCCTCTAGGGCCCGATATTATTATTATATTTCGTATTTGATTAAACATTATCACATAAATTAAGAGAATATTGGTTAGTCAAATATACAAAATATATACATAATTATATTTTCGATATTTATTAATTCTCCTTATAGTTTGAAATAATTTCATTTATCTAACTAATTAATATACGAGAAAATTTTCGGAAATAGAAAGAGAATAAACATAATAAGGTTCTATAGTTATAGTTTCGGTAATTGCACTCCATAGCTATAGTTTTGTCCGCTATGGAGGCTGGAGTTTGAGTTTGTACATTTCGCTTGCAAATAAACAAACATGGTCAATATATACAAATGGAGGCTGCGTTTGTATATTTCGCTTGCGAATATACAAACATGGTAAGTATATACAAATTTTGTATTTATACATTTAGGAATTTTTCAGAACTCCGTTTATATATTTCGCTTGCCAATATACAGATAGGGTGATTTATTATGAATTTTTCATAAATCGTATACAAATAGCTAGGGTAAGCATATACAAATTCTGGATTTATACAATCAGTAACCGAATTATACAAATTCCGAATTTATATGACCGAATTATACAGATTCTGGATTTATAGGACCGAATCATACAAATTCTGAATTTATAGCCACGGATTAAAAATAATCGAAACTATAGCTATATTACATAATATACTCTAGATGTTTGCCATTTCGCGTAATTTTTATCTGTAAGTTACCCTGTTTTTAATGATTTTTATGCAGCGGCCCATACTGTTGGAGCTGCTCACTGCAGCAAGTTTTCCAACAGGCTTTACAACTTTAGCCCACAAAACCCATTGGACCCAACCCTAAGCAAGACATATGCAGCCCAATTACAACAAACTTGTCCAAAGAATGTGGACCCAGGTGTGGTTGTAACTATGGACCCAACCACACCCAATACCTTTGACAATGTTTACTTCAAAAACTTGCAAAATGGAATGGGCCTATTCACCTCAGATCAAGTTTTATTCACAGACCAAAGGTCCAAGGGTACTGTTAATTTATGGGCCAGCAATTCTAAAGTTTTCGAAACCGCATTTGTGAATGCGATGACTAAATTGGGCCGAGTTGGTGTGAAGTCGGGTAGGAATGGAAATATCCGTAGAGACTGTGGAGCATTTAATTGATGGCATAATACATAAATGTGTCATTTAACATAGGCTCGTCTGACATCTTTGCCCTACAACTTTGGATGTGCACAGTAGACACTTAAACTTATATAGAATTGAATAAGTAGATACACATGTGCTACTTGGAGTCCTACGTGGCATCTTACATGTATTATGTCACGTAAGACGTGTATCTATTTGTTCAACTTTATACAAGTTTAAGTGTTTATTTGTATACACCAAAATTGAAACACATAAATATCAGCTGAGGCCAAGTTAAAAGAGCATACATATTTATGTATTATATCTTGGCTTGTTAATGACAATAAAATGGGACCAAGTTCCTTAATGTTTATAAAGGAATAAGAATAAGCTTGTATCCAACTTTAAACAAGTAAGGGCACTCATTTGATAGTTTGGTTTGGATGTGAGTTATATATGCAGGTATTAAATTTTGCATTAGCAGGTTAGGAGATAAATTATTCATGTATAAAATTAATATGATGTTTAGTTTGATCATATAACTAATATATGTATAAGTCATGATGGAAAATTATGTATAATATTATGTAGTATAGAAAGCGGAATAAATAATTAATACATGAAAAAACTAAACTTCGCATACAATAAGACAAGTAACTTTCTATAATATATTACATTGTGTTGATTGTATAAAATTTATTAATATTTTCAGTGAGTATAAGATAAATTCCAGGTATTATTAGAAGTATATCTTAATGTATGTCACTATGTCTATGGGATGAATATTTGTATCTCGTATCATGTATGTATTTTTTTTTTAAGTTATGGAATGTATTTTTATTATTTGTACCCATGCATACACCCTTATATTTCTATATATCGCCTTGATTGTACCATATATGTATTAGTTTTTTTAAACATGGGTGGGATGTATTTTGTTGTTTGTATCCTTATTTGACTATATTCTTATGAGTGAATCCTTGTTTGACAATATTTTTGTGATTATGTACCCTTACTTGACTATATTCTTATGAGTGTATCCTTGTTTGACTATATACCTGTATTTTTATTATTTGTATCTTTGTATACATCCCTACTTCTCTGTATGTTGGCTCCAATGTATTGTTGCGCGTAAAAATACATGTTGTATTCTTCGCGAATAAATACAGTTGACATAGATTGTATTCATTGCACAAACTAATACAGTTGTTATAAGCACCTGACACCCAAAAAATTACTACTAATGGTAAATAGTGAAAGTATAGCTACAATGGCAAAGAGGAAGTTGTTCGGATAGTAAGCACTCCTCACTTCCAATCCGAACGCGAAGGTAAGTTCTGTCTCTCAATCGGATAAGTAAGCACTCCTCACTATAGCGACAACTGATAATAGTAGATTTTTATTGTCAAGAATATGATACAATTGGTGTATGGGAGCCACTTATTAACAGAGAAAGAAAACTTTTAGGGAAAGAATATGAAAGTACCATAGAACTTGTTTCCTTCTACAAAGACTTTCCTTTCCTCTAATCTATACTTTCTCCAAGTGGATTAGCCTAGAGTCAACAGGGAGTGCAACAGTTTACATGATGAGGGAAACTATGTTCACTCTGCAGCTATGTTTTTGTTCTTTATAAACGAGAAATCTCCGAGGGACAGCAAGCACACGGCTCAATTGCCCCCGTCCCTTTACCCTTCTCCACTTAAATATCAGGCATTCGTTAGGGGACAGTTTAGAACTCGTGGCTGCTTTTCAGCTAAGACTAAGAGAGGGAATGCCTCCCACTTCTACATGAGGTAGACTTTGTTTCTCCTGCATTAGAAAATGATGGGCTTTCTGATGTATCTGAGCTGCTATTCTCACTTTGTCTATCTTTATTTGACCATAGCTTTGAGAACATCTTTTTGGACATGATTGAACTCTTCACTTTGCTATCGTCAGCCGTTGCAGCATTTGTTTTCGTGTCATTCGAGTTACTAAAATTGTTATCTCCTCTGTCTCTCAATCTTAGAGTAGCAAGCTCACCTTTCAGAGCTTTAAGTTCCTTGGCTGTGAGCACGGCATCCGAATTGTCCTTAATGTTGGATGTAGCAGATGTGGAGCACCTCTGAGATCCCACCAGGAGCAAAGACTTAACCGATCTAGTCAGGTCAGGAGTGCTGCCACCACCGGATGATGCTGTGGCTCTGAGTTGCTCAAAGAACAGAACTTGTACAACTACTCGTAAAGGAAGGCGCTCATTCTGCACAGCATGCATGCAGGCCTCAGCTGATAGCTTCCTGCAGTCCATTAGCTTACAAATCCTTTTTCTCTCGCTTTTGGTTATCCCAGGATGTTCCTGTCAAAACAAAATAATGATCATTCATGATCCTTGACGAGAAATTCTTCACATAATATTGGCATTTTCCCTCTCAAAAGTGAGGCTCTCGAGCTTACATGAACACAAAATGCTCAAACAAGAGAAGTGCAAAATGATACCTTAAGATACATGTCAATAGCGCGGTAAATTCCATCATGGGAAGGTCTAGAGAAGCTAGAGACCAATTCTGCAAGATTGATAAATTTCGATAGTGATTGATTTGGATCTCTAGCAACTTCAGCAAGGTATCCATCAATTAACCTAGCCACCTTTACTTCGGAATCATCTGATGCAAATGCTGGGCATATATCCTGGAATCTATTATCTGCAGACCTATCAATCTGACCTCTCTTTTGATGCAACATGAAATTCTCAATGAGGTCGTGTACTAGGTCAATATCGAATATAATAGCTTCACTATCTGGAGCTCGAATTAGTAAGTCAAATACTGTTGCATCTTCCATATGCAGGCCAATCTTCCTCTTCAGTTCACTTCTCACCGTTTGTCCACATTCGAATGCAATAGATATTTGCAGCAATTTGATCAAGAAACTACAGGAAACACTGTTCTTCTCTTTGGGCAACAACCAAGTAATCGTATCAACCATGTACGGATACTTTTCAGGATCACTTCCTTGTATACTGCCCTTGCTGAATCCCGGGAGCCTCCGGTTGGCATATGCTTTCAATGCTTCACCTATTGCTTCTGAAGATACCCTTCCTTTTGTTTTTATTGTTACTATGACCCGTTTATACAAATCAATATGAAGCTCGCAAAGGTCCTCAACCCACCAGTCTATTGGAACAAGTTGTTGCCAGCTCACTGTGTTACAGTGCAGATCACTTCCGTTTTCAGATGGAAGCTTTTTATGGTTATAAGTGTAAGACCAGTCCACCTTTGAGGTGTCCACAGAAGCTTTAGAAGCTACAGATTCCAGGCAATGACTAACGATTTTTAATTCCTCGGACCAGGGAAGAAAAGCTTTTGTGGTTTGAAGAACAATGATGGAGTCTTTCCAGCTCCGGAAGATGCTGGACGTAAGAAAAACTTCAATCTTGTAGATAAGATTTCCCTTCTCAACTGACTCATACATTTCCATGTACTCTGCTGCACAACGAGCTGCAACGACATTATATGCATTCAAAGTTACTGTCATATTATAACAGAACTTTGCACATACTTCAAAAGCAGCAGGTCCACCAGGTATATCATGGATGTCGATTTCATCACTATTTTCCTCGTTTGTACAAGCAACCAGTTTCTGCAAGCGATAACTCTTCAACAGAAGCGGGAACTGAAGAAAATGTACTTCTATTAGTATATTTTCTATTTCTCATGCAGAAAACAGTTGACAAACATGGAATGAGAAAGGTGACATACCTTGTGGAGGTAAAATTTCACATCTCCAACGTTGATGACCATGTCAGTTGCCAATTCAGCTGCGACATACCTGAATATAAAGTTCATAGATCATATGCCTAATGAAAACTTTTACCAACAATCTCAAATTACCACATCACTTCTTCAAATGTGAAACGTAGACGAATAACTACAAGCAAATATTTGAAATGTGAAACGTAGACGAATAACTACAAGCAAATATTTGAAACAACAAATGCTATATAAGTTGATATGCGTTGACTGAAAATGGAGGTTCTACTCTCTCTCTCTCTCTCTCTGATACAGGTTTCAACTGGATTAACACGGTATTAGTTCAAAAGAACACAACCAGAATTATACTAGTTCTTTTACTTACTGAAAATATGAAATAAATGAGCTCAGACACATCATACAATTAGTCAAATATAAACACATCAGTGCAATGAGTTAGCACACATCAAGAGTACTAGACTAGCAAAAATTAGACTAGAAGGCAAAGGCACCAAAGGGCATCTATCTATCTCGATTTGGATATGCCTGTTTTGATATTTGATAAGAGGTGGCAAACCAAGAATAAGGCAATGGTCCAAGTTAGTTTTCGTGTGATAATGGAAGTGGTCGAAAATATTTTTTTTGATTGTTAGAAGTGATCGAAAATATTCAATAGGAGCTTTTGGAAAGGCCAATAAATGTGAAATCTTTTATCTTACAGGTCCAGTCTAGTCTGAAAAACAATATTTTTCAAGAATGTATTTTTGTTGACAAAATCATCTTCTGATGATTGATGATCTAAAGTTGTCAAAAGCATATGTTTCAAGAAAAACTTTTGATATCAAATATATGTGTAAGCCATTTATGAAACTTTCTCTATTGCTACCCATATCACAGTGCTCCAACCAACAATCAAACTTTATTTTTAGTTTTTTCCTACTCATATTCATCTTGAATGCCACCTGCCAAACCAATCAAACTCCTATGTAGTTCGGACTCTTCAAAAATGTCAACTAGTGCGTGTCGAGTTCTCCAAAAGTAGTGTATTTTTGGAGAATCTGACACGGGTGCAGCATTGAAAGTGAAGTCCCCGCAACTCAGCCAAACTCAGGATTAATTTCGATTTTTCACCCAACCAAACACAGTTGAAGATTGATTTAAACAACGATAACCGCAAAAGCATTTTTCATCAAACAAGCAAAACTGTACAACATGATGTTCTTACTTTGTTTGTAATATGAGAGGAAAAACTAACTTAAATGAAGAAAACAAAAGTTCCAACAACCATCGCACTATAGTAATACAAAAGTACCATATCTATAAAGACTTTTTACATTATTAGTAAATTCTAACCTGTCGTAGAAGGTTAACATTTTACCATGTTACCTATTAATACCTATCATAGAAATTTACTTATAACTACCTCATAAGCGACCTGATTGTATAAATACTTTTACCCTGTCGATCAGTGCATAAAACTTAAACTCATTTGGACATAAGAAATAACAACAACAACAAACCCAGTGTAGTCCTGAAAGACCCTCAACTCAAGTAACGCATATCCAAGCAGAAACAAGAAATATATGCAGAACAAACAAAACTCAACAGCATTCACCAAAATTTAAGCTCATTACTCACCTGATACTATCTCCTTCAGTCTGAAACTGATCAGGCTTAGATCCAAGCTTCATATACTTCATCTCTTCACCTCTGATCTAAAATTCAGATCTTTTTAGACCTTCAACAAGAAAAAAATTGTCTTCTTTGCTGATTCTGTATCTGTTAAATGCTAGTTATAGTTATCAGAGGCAATCCCACTTGCACTCCACAATTCTTTATATATATATAAACTTCACCAAATTGTCTTCTTTTTTTTTGAGAAAACAAGTAGCAAAGAACCTGTCATAGCAAAGACACATATCAGAATGACATGAATTGAAGAGCACCACTAAAACATTTAGACAAAAAGCATCAACTGATTCTGGAAATATGAACAAACAACCATTACCACTCAAACAAAAAAAACAAAAAGTGTGTTTCATATTGGCAAATGGAAAATAAAGTAAATTCCTAAGACAGAGCATCTTGATAAACATAACAGGACATTGGAGAATGAAGTTTATATACTACTTACAGGTTTCAACCGAATCCAGTATTTTCAAAGGAAAACAAAACTCCCTTTTGAAGTTGAAACTTGAAAATTTGACTTTTTGAAATTTGAAATTGCGTTTGGACACTTAGTGAAAGTCCCAAATATTGCCTCAAACTAATTTTTAGGAAACTTGAAAATATTTGAAAATCAACAATAAAAATATAATTAATGTAATCTCATAATTAGAACCGGACACAATAGAATATTGGCAGATATTATCCTATCTATAAAGATAAACAGGTCATTTCCAATATATATATATATATATATATTTGAAGATTACACTTTTAAAATCTAATCAAATTTTATGGCCAAGCAAATATTTAAAAATAAATTTTCAAAATCTATTCCCAAACACTCAAAACCCATTTGTAGAAAGGTTATCCAAAATCAGAAAAAAGAAAAAAAACAATAACCGATTGAACTCACATATTGTCAAAATACAGGGAGAAAAAAATGGAATATTTGAATTCATTAATCTCTAAAAAAAACTTGCTCGAGAAGGTTCCAAATTAGCTTTGAGCTACAACAGTGCAAATACAGTGTGAAAAGCATTATAAATGACGTGAAGATGTAAAACTTTGAGAGAAAATACAACACAAAAAACACAAAAAAATCGACCCATAAAAAAGATAAGTTGTTTTTTCTGATTTTTGCCTGCCACAGTAGCAACACAATGTTCTCACAAAAATACAAGTTGAGAATGTTTCTCAACTCTCATCTATTATTAGCTTTAGAATCAGCACCACTGCCCCCACCACCAAACTTTTTACTTCTTTTTTTCTCATCCATCTTCAAATTCGCATTAATATTTCGATTATATTGAAATTTATATTACGTAGGATCCTATTTGGAGAGAATCATCAACTATCAAGATTTTATTTTTTGTATTCACACCTCGAATTTGAAATCTTTGATTAAGAAAAGAATATTCGCTCCCCACCATATCTTTGGTGGCCAAACTTCTTACTTTTGAGTTTTGATTTTAGCGAAAATTAAAGAAGCAATAGCCGTATTTTTGAGATAATATCTCAGATGGTCACTTAACTTTGAATAATTCACTCAGAAAGTCACTCAACTTTCAGTTGTTCACTTAGAAAGTCACTAAACTTTGTTTTATAACTCAAAAGTCACTTAACTATTAATATTTTACTTAGAAAGTCACCCAACTATTAATATTTCACCTAAAAAGTCACTCAAACAATTTAAATAGTTTTTTCATTAAATTTTATTGAAATCTAATTTTTATTTTAAACTATTTTTTAAGAAATAATAAGATATCTATTTTAATTATCTTATTAACCCATTCCAATTGTTTAATTATAATTTTTTTGAAAAACATACGGTAGCAATTGAGAAAAAAACAAATATTTTTCCGTTCAAGCCTTACTGGAATAAAAGATATTGAAAAATCATCTTAAAAAAAAGAAGGTTGGAATTGATAAGAATAAGAAGTAAAAAAAACGCACAGTAGCAATATTTTATCTTTTTTTTAATAAAAAAAGTATAAAATAAAATTGTATTTTAACAAAATTCAATAAAATAATGAAAATGAGGATCTTATTATATTTTAAAAATAGTTTTAAAAAAAATTGTATTTCAACAAAATTCAATGAAAAAATTATTTAAATTAGTTGGGTGACTTTTTAAGTAAAATATCAATAGTTGAGTGACTTTTTAAGTGAAATATCAATAATTGAGTGACTTTTGAGTTATAAAACAAAATAGAGTGACTTTCTAAGTAAATTACTCAAAGTTGAGTGACTTTCTAAGTGAACTATTCAAAGTTGAGTGACCATATGAGATATTATCTCCTGTATTTTTGCTTCTTTCTGAAGTAGGGTTGGCTTTTTCAGGATTACTTTTTTTTTTGTTTCCCACATGTTGTCCGGAGTTCACATTGGAGCTCAGGGCCTATTCGGGGATAGCGCTTCCAACATGATTTTCTCCATATCCAGGACTCGAACTCGAAACTTCTGGTTAAGCGTAAAACAGTCCCATCACTGCACCACCACCCATGTTGATTTTTTTTGTGATTACTTAGTGCGTGTTACATAGTGGATTGTATTTTATTATTATTACTAGATAGGTCATGACTTGTGCTATGCGGATTATTCACTTAATATAGAAAACCTTACAGGAAAATCATCTTTCAAGTCTTTGATGAATAGATATACACATTTGTAATTTCGCTTCATTATTGATTATTCCACCATGTAAGCTCACAAGCATATTAATATAAACAACAATTGAAGTTCTTACATGATTGCTATTACAATTATATGCTAAACTTAATAATCAATCAATTAACAAAGCTGACATCCAATTGCCAATCTACCAAACATATATAATAATCTTTAGTTATGTATAAAATCTTTGACGTAAACTCTTGAAGATGTGGTCTTTAAACTGCCATTGACGTACCAAAATTTGAGAAATATTTTTTCATTTATATGAAGCAACCCACTAAACCAGCAAAAAGCCTTACTATAGTTGGTGGGTTGCCTCTCTAAAGGATCATCCTATGTTCAAGAGTTCATAATTTTCTATCAACTGAAAGCAAAGAGAAATTTCTTCATATACAACACGCCAACAACTCGATGTTCAGCATATGTAGCTAGAAAGACCCACCATGAAATAATATAACTACCTATAACAAACCACATAATTCTTCAGACATAAGACACTACATTATTAATGAAAAAGTAATAATATCACGACCCAAGCTACTCCGAGACGTGACATGACGAATAGAGGTTCGAAAGATCCTAAACAAGTCACTTGACATAAGCATAAACTAAGAATGAAGCAAAACAAGATATAAGACTCCCATCAACATCTTTGATACCAAACAAAGTACAACTCATAAGCGAAAAATACACTATGTCTGACAATAAGCCTCTAATATCATAATACATGGCTAGGACAAAACCCTAGCTCACGATGTAACTCTGAAACTGAAAAAACATGAAAAGAAAGGCATCATATTATGGCTAGGCCCTCGAACCATGAGAACTCACCAAAGCTTCAAGGTAGAGGAGCAATTCAACTAGCCACGGCCGGATGGAGGAACGTCGAACCTTATATTATAAGATAATATAGGTACAAGAGATAGTATGTGTCAGTACATGAAATGTACTGAGTATGAGAGACATGTGTAAACATAGATATAAACATGCTAAGTATTGAAAGTGTAATAATGCATGACCAAGTGAAGTATATCAAAACATGATAAGCTAAATTCATAAGTTACAAGACACGGTCGATGCAAATCTTTAGAAAACCTTTTCATAACTTGAACATAGTCTTTAGAGGAAAAACATAATTATTTGTGGGATGTTTACCGATAATCGACATAGACAATGTGAGCTACAACATGGAATTTGGTGTCTTTCCCATATCAAAAAAAGATTGTCCTACTTGTCAAGGTAAGAACCATATTCATGAGCTTAGGTGGATCCACTAGCTAGAGTCAATTAAAACTAAGTCCTACGGGGGCACGTAGTTATGGGGCAAGGGGATTGCTACTAAAGGTCCTAAACGCAAATCTTCATCCTATAAGTCCTCTCGGTGCTAAGTAATCTCTCAACGGAAATAAGCATAATCATATCATCATCATAATACTTGGAAATGTAAGAATCTAGTAATACCAATTCAATCATAAACTTCATATCATAGAATAGCTCCTTTCAAAATCATGATTTTATATATATTCATAAAGACACTTATCTGCATCAAAAATTATGATTTTCTTTCATATTGAGAATGCTTTAATTGGAAGCAAGTCTTTCATAAAAATGTATTGATACTTTACCAAAAGCATCTTTGATTCATGAATTTCTCAATTTCGTGATGCATGTATAATCTCTAAACATAGTTCATAATCATAAAATAGGCATAGGACATGGGTTCATATAAAATTAATTAAAAACATGTAATCTAGATCGAATCATGCATAATAAGATCAAATATAGTGAATTAATCCATACACAATTGAACCCATGAAGAAACATGCAAAATCCTAGAAATTTGGGTTGGAAATCATGGAAGAAGGTAGAGAAATCTTGGAACTCAATGGATGAGAAGGATCCATTGATGAAGTCTCTCATATCGTTGAATAACCCTAGACTTAAGGTTGAAAGAGGAGACTTGAAAGCTTGATGAAATATTAAAAATTCCTTGAATCGTTGAAGAGAATTTTGGAGAAGAAATCTTAGGAGCTTTGGGGGTTTTGAGTTAATGAGAGGGATTGGGTAGAATCTGAAGAGTAATTCAATTATAGGGTTTAGTTATAAGATCAAAACGACATAGTTTAGGTGTTAGATGGGTAGGAAAGGACCAAAATATCCATAATTAAAAACTGTCCAACCGACTCTGCGGACTGACTTACAGATCGTACTGGTCATCCGTAGAACAAGATATTGAAGACCAAAAATTAAGTCAAATTTCACTAACCACCCCTACGGTTCATAAAACTTTCTATAAGCTGTAAGCCCTTCTCGTAGAAACCAAATTTTCAAAATATTTCACCAAGTCTGAGACTCACCTGCGGGCCATTTTCTACGGGTGGTAGAACCTTCTATGGACCGTCCTGTTGGTCCGTAGAAAAATTTCAGAAACCCAATATTTTTCAACTTTCAGGACCCTTTCCACGACTGCCTTCTACGAACTGTAGGACCTTGTACTATTCGTAGTTGGCTTTCATACAACCTGCACCAATGCCAAAATGCTACTTTTCCTTTCCAATTCAACTCATCAATTTTTGAGGTGTTACAAATAAGTAGCACTAATCCAACAACTAACATCCTACCTCTTGTACCACAAATAAAAAAATACCATTAACTTGATTATCATAAATTAGTAAAAGGATAAAGTAGTCAACTCCACACTAACACAAACTCGATTTATAAAATTCATTAATGAGAAAGTTGTTTGTTAAAAAATAAAAAGTTCAAACTTAAACATGAAAATACAAAAATTTTATGAAAATGCTACTTACAACACACTCTACAACTTTAATCAATCCGAATTTTGTCATCCATTTGTTTGTCTTCTTGTTCTTTTCTCTTATCTTTCAGTTTTTGGGTGTTTTTTGAAACGTTATAAAATATAATTTATCAATATCAACTTGATTTGATTAACCAGAACATCAAACAAATAACAATAGATAAATGAGAAGGGAAATAGAGGGGGAAAGAGGTTACCTTGAGTCAAGGTTAGGGCAATTGTAGCTAGCCTACCTATTGTAATTTTATTTTTACAATTTAAAAATAGCTTCAAACATCAAAAAATTTATCTGGTAATGAGTCAAATATATGAATAGTAAGGTTCTTAAATGTCATGATTTGATTTCTCATATCATGATGGTACTTATTACATTCCACCATTAGGTAAGTCCAACCCATAACCCAAAATCATAAGCAACGGGCTATCATGCGAAAGATTACAATAAAGAGCAAGAGCCATAAAGCAGTGAGAAAAAAAGGAATCAACAGAAATATATACATCAAACTATCCTCAAGACCTGGCATCAGTCAGTAATTATGTATCCTACCCCCAGGATTCTACTAGGCACTTGCTCTCATACCAACTATACCAGACAAATTAGAGCTATGATATATACCAACTTGTCACGATATGATTTCTTAGGTCATGATGGCACCTACTACATCCTACCAGTAGGTAAGACTAACTCATAGTCTGAAACTAGAAGCAACGGCTAATCACACGAAAAATAACTATAAGGAGCAAATTCATAAAGCAATGTGTACATGAAACCATCCCCAAGACCTGACACCAGTTAGTAATCGAGTATCTAGTCTAAATAAGGATACAAGGGTTTTACAAATACAATAAGTACATAAATGTCTTTTGTTATATTGAAAATGACCTTATGGAGATATTATCATTAATTGAGCTTCCAAAAATAGAAACGTAATCTGGTCAGTTGTTAGATTTGACATCTTACTTTTCTGACATTATTTCAGCGTCGAGATTGTCAAGTTCTAGCAATTAATCTCACTCATTTCATCCATTCAAGGAATAATCATTTGAACTCGGTGAAGCTATAAAAGAAAATTCAAGTGGTTGAGGTATGTATGCTTCTTGAAATAATTCATTGAAATTCATAGAGAAGTCACTTAAATCCAACACATTGAAATGATGTTCCCGTTGAAGTTCATTGAAGTAGTTAGTTGGACATTTGGAGCTTATTATTATTGGGATCAATATTTATGCATAAGGACCATAAATATGAAAATTATTAGGAAAGTTCGACAAAACCTCAAATCATAAATGTCATAACTAGACCAGCGTGTGGGCCTCTGTCATAAGTACCTAGCTATGACATTTAGGATTTGAGATTTTATCGAACTTTCCTAATAGTTTTCATCTTTATAATCCTTATGTAGAAATAACCGATCCTAAAAACAAGAAGCTTCAAAAGTTCAACCAGCTACTTCAATGAACTCCAACGGAGAATATGATTTCAATGTGTTGAATTCAAGTGACTTCTCTACGAATTTCAAGGAGTCTGCATTCCTCAACTACTTGAATTTTTCTATAGCTTCATCGAGTTCAAATGATTATTCCTTGAATGGATGGAATGAGTGGGATGAATTGCTAGATTTTAAATCCTTGACGCTGAAATATGCCAGAAAAGCAATGCGTTAAATCTAATAATTAGCCAAATTATGTTCCTATTTTTGAAAGCTCAACTAAAGATAATTTCTGCCCCAAAGGGGCTGCCCAAGGTTCATGAATAGTATTTTTGGTGATTTTATTGCATGTTGTCTTTTGGGTTGTTTCGGGCATCGAATTGTGTCTCATTTTGAGACAAAAATTGAGTAAGTCGATTGGACCTTTTGACGGAGTCAATTATTTCATAATTTTTGGTGTGGGTTCCATATTCCTATTTTGACTTGATTTTGGATCTGTCTCTAATTATTACAATTTTGGTGTCTAAACATCTGTATTGACGTTGTGATCAATATTTTGTTAGCGTGACGGTGATCGAAAGTGCTTTAGAAGTGGAAAGCTCATGTGGAGCAAATTTAGAGCGCACGTGATCAACTTCGATGTAGGCTATGGTCTACTTTCTTGTTAGATAAAAGTTACAATGATAAAAAAAAAGAAGCTAGGCTCTGATCGATGGTATTGTTAATTGTAATATTGGTGATTTTTTGGCAATCATATACCAATATGGGTTGTTTGACTTAGAAATCAAATCTATTTTTGTTATGATTCCCTAATAGCCACCTAAAAATAGGACATGTACATCTCTGCACCGATCCGCAAGACTCTGTTAGGCACTTGCTCTCATACTAACGATATCGGCCAATCTAAAGCTCTGATACAAACTTGTCATGACCCAATTTCTTAGGTCATGATGACACCTACTATATCTCACTAGTAGGTAAGCCTAATCCATAGCTCGAAATTAGAAGTAACAGACTATCACCCGGAAGATAACAATCGGGAGCAATAGCCATAAAACAATGAGAAGAAAGAGGAATCAAAAGAAATATATACATGGAACTATCTCCAAAACTTGACTTTAGTCAGTAATCGAGGATCTAGTCTAAATATAAATACAAGGGTTTTACAAATACAATAAGTATATAACTGACTTTTGTTATATTGAAATTGATCTTGTGGAGACATTATCTTTAGTTGAGTTTCCAAGAATAGGAACATAATCTGGCCAGTTGTTAGATTTGACACCTTGCTTTTTTGGTATTATTTCAATTTTGAAATTGTCAATTTCTAGCAATTCATCCCACTCATTCCAATCATTCAAGGAATAATCATTTGAACTCGGTGAAGCTATAAAAGGAAATTCAAGTGGTTGATGTATGCATGCTCCTTGAAATAATTCATTGAACTTCATAGAGAAGTAACATGAATTCAACACATTAAAATGATATTCCTCGTTGAATTTTATTGAAGTAGCTAGTTGGACATTTGAAGCTGCTTGATTTTGGGATCGTATTTCTGCCTAAGGACCATAAAGATGAAAACTATTAGGAAATTTTGACAAAACCTCATACTATAAATGACATAACTAGACCAGCGTGTGGGCCTCTATCATAAGTAGCTAGTTATTACATTTATGATTTGAGGTTTTGTTGAACTTTCCTAATAGTATTCATCTTTATAGTCCTTATGTAGAAATACTAATCTCAAAAACAACAAGCTCCAAATGTCCAACCAACTACTTCAATGAACTTTAACGAGGAACATCATTTCAATATGTTGAATTCAAGTGACTTCTATGAATTTTAACGAATTATTTCAAGGAGCATACATACCTCAACTACCTGAATTTTATTTTATAGATTCACCAAGTTCAAATGATTATTTCTTGAACGGATGGAATTAGTGGGATGAATAGCTACAAGTTGACAATTTCGACGCTGAAATAATGTCAGAAAAGCAAGGTGTCAAATTTAACAACTAGACAAATTATATTTCTATTTTTGAAAGCTCAACTAAATATTATTTCTACCTCGAAGGGGCTGCCCAAGGTTCTTTAATTGTGTTTTTGATGATTTTATTTCATCTTGTTGTTTGGGCTATTTCGACTATCAAAGAGTGTCCCATTTTGGAACACAAGCTCAGTAAGTTGATCAGAACCTTTTGACAGAATCAATTTCAGAATTTCTGATGTGGGGACCATATTTTCCTTTTAACTTGATTTTGGGTCCATCTCTAATTATTACAATTTTGGTATATAAACGTCTGTGTTGACGTTGTGATCAATATGTTGCTAGTGTGGCAATGATCGGAGGTGGTTCAGAAGTAGAAAGCTCTTGTGCAGTGAATTTGAAGTGCGCGTGATCGACTTCGAGGTAGGCTATGGTCTACTTTCTTGTTATCCTAAATTTAAAAAGATAGAAGAGAAAAGTTTGGCTCTAATCGATGGTATTATTAATTATAATATCGATGCTCTTTCAATAATCATTTAGCCAATATAGGTTGTTTGACTTAGAAATCTAATCGATTATGGTGATGATTCCCTATAGCCTCCTGAACTTAGGATATAGATGTCTCTGCACTGATCCGCAGAACTTTATTAGGCACTGTCTCTCATACCAATGATGTCAGTCAACCTAGAACTTTGATACCAACTTTTTATGACCCAATTTCAAAGGTCCTAATGGCACATACTATATCCCACTATTAGGTAAGCCTAATCCACAGTTCGGAACCAAAAAGAATGGGCTATCATCCGAAAAATAACAATAAAGAGCAATAGCCATAAAGCAATAAGAAGAAAGAGGAATCAATAGAAGTATACACATAAAACCATCCCCAAGACCTGACATCTGTCAATAATCGAGCATATAATCTAAATAAGAATATAAGGGTTTTGCAAATACAATAAGTACATAACTGTCTTTTGTTATATTGAAACTGATCTTGTGAAGAGATTATCTTTGGTTGAGCTTTTAAAAATAGGAACATAACCTGACCAGTTATTAGATTTGACACCTTGCTTTTCTGGCATTATTTTAGCGTCAAAATTATCAAGTTTTAGCAATTCATTCCACTCATTCCATCCATTGAAGGAATAATTATTTGAACTCGGTGAAGCAATAAAAAAAATTCAAGTGGTTGAGGTATGTATGCTCCTTGAAATAATTCATTGAACTTCGTAGAGAATTCACTTGAATTCAACACATTGAAATGGTGTTCCTTGTTGAAGTTCATTGAAGTAGCTAGTTGGGAATTTGGAGCTACTTATTTTTGGGATCGGTATTTCTGCATAAGGACCATAAAGATGAAAACTATTAGGAAAGTTTGACAAAACCTCAAATCATAAATATCATAACTTGACCAGCTCATGGGCCTCTGTCATAAGTAGCTAGTTATGACGTTTATGATTTGAGATTTTTTTGAACTCTCCTAATAACTTTTATCTTTATGGTCCTTATGTAGAAATACCGATCTTAAAAATAACAAGCTCCAAATGTTCAATCAACTACTTCAATGAACTTCAACGACGAACATCATTTCAATGTTTTGAATTCAAGTGACTTCTTTATGAATTTCAATGAATTATTTCAAGAAGCATACATACCTTAACCATCTGAATTTTCTTTTATAGCTTCACCGAGTTCAAATAATTATTTGTTGAACAAATGAAATGGGTGGAATGAATTGATAGAACTTGAAAATTTTAACGTTGAAATAATGCTATACAAGCAAGATGTTAAATCTAATTGTTGTCTAGATAATGTTCCTATTTTTGGAAGCTCAAATAAAAATAATTTCTTCACTGAAGGGGCTGCCCTAGGTTCTTAAATGGTGATTTTATTGCATGTTGTCATTTGGGATGTTCCGAGCATCAAATTGTGTCCCATTTTGGGACACAAGTAGTGTAAGTTGATTAGGACCTTTTGATGGAGTCAATTTTAGAATTCTCAGTGTGGGTCCTCCATTCTCTTTTTGACTCTATTTTGGGTCCATCTCCAATTATTGTAATTTTAATTTCTAAATGTCCGTATTGATGTTGTAATCAATATTTTATTAGCATGGCGGTGATCAGATATACTTCGAAAGTGGAAAGCTCATGTGCAGCAGATTCAAAGAGCGCGTGATCGTCTACAAGATAGGCTATGGTCTACTTTCTTCTTAGCCAAAAGTTACAATGATAGAATAGAAAAACTTGGCTCTGGTCGATGGTATTATTAATTATAATGTCGATGATCTTTTGATATATGTTAGCCATCATGGGTTGTTTGACTTAGAAACCGAATCGATTGTGATGGTGATGCCCTATAACCTCCTGAATATAGGATACGAATGTCTCGAAAGATTTGCAGGACTCTATTTGTCACGCTCGAGTCTACACCCTGGACGTGGTCGACACTCGATAATCATTGTTGGTCCCCAAGTAAACCCTTGGCCTAGTTGACTACTTAGTGGAAGACTTACTCAAGCGATAAAAGGCTTAAAACAGAATTTTTGAACATTTAAACTCAAAGTAAAACCTCAACTCAAATTGTATGTAAAATACTCAACAACATAAGTATTATAGTTTGCAAAAATATCTCAAGGAAACGTAAATATTGAGAGACTCCTCAACTCTATCTATCTATGAAGCCTCTAATACTTAAGATAGGTGTCGGGATAAGATCCACGATGCCTCAAAATAACTAAACTAAGAGTAAATGTGAAGTCCTCCGAAATGTGATGAGGCTCACCAAAGCTAACTGGAAGTGCTAAGTTATCTCAATGAAGCACCTGTTAATGATCCTGAACACATGTATCTGCATCATAAAAGATGCAAGTCGAATGACATCAGTACATGGAATGTACGAGTATGTAATATAACCAAAGAGAAATAACTGAATGAAAGGACTGCAATAGATAAAATGTACTCAAGCTGGATGTATAGAAATAAAAGAATTAAATCATTTAAAGTTTTACAAAATACTTACTCATTTCTGAACTCAACATAATAAGTGATATATTAAAAATACACTTTAACTCTATTTGGGAGATTTTCTAACCGACAACCATCACTATGAGCTACGTGATGATACAGGGTCTCGCTCATGCTGCCAGAACTGTCCTATACCTTGCTGGGGTATAGAACACCTCAACTAAGTGGATCCACTAAGCAATAAGGATTCATCTAAAAAGTATGATCCTTTACCCATGTTGGCAGACATGGTTTATGAGGATTTTGAGTTGTTTGAACCCATCCCCATATCAGTGCTCAATACTACTCTCAGTAATATACTCATGCTCAAATGTATAAAACATGCTCTTTCTCTATTTTGAGGTAATTACTCAAAATAACCTCTTAAAAGAGGTGACTGCTCTGAAAATCTCTGAACTCATAAACTCATTTAGAAATTAAAGTTTCTTTCTCCATGTAAAAGTAATACAGTTGGGAATCAATTAGTTCCCTTAAACTTTACTCAAACATTCTCTTTAAACTCTACTCAAACTCTGCTTTACTTTAAAAAAAACAGTTTGAAACAAAAAAATAGTTTGAAACAAATGTTTATTGTGATCTAATCATTGATGACTCGATAAGTCATATTGCATAAACATTGATGGCATACTCGACTGTCATACTAATCATGAATCTTAGTTCTCTTCTCAATATAATAAAATGATACATTTGGGAATACTCAATTCCCTTTACTCTTCTCAAAACTCTTTTTTAAAACTCTTCTTTGAAACTATTCTCTGAAACAGTTCTAAAACTCTTTTCAGAAATCAATTCAAGTAATTATATGGCTAAAAGGATCTCTTTTCAAATACTCAAAAATCAATTCAGTAAGTAGGGTTCATACCGAAATATAGACATGAACAATATCACAACAATACTCAATGATATGGATACAATAACTCAAGAATTGAATTAAAATTCAACAATAGGCTTAACTCGAAATTACTCAAAATCAAGGAATAAAACCCTATATTACTCTTTTCTGAAATTCTGATACACGTCGGGCGTGTGGACATACTAGTCCAACACTATGAAAGCCTTACATACCTGGGAAGAACGAAGTTCTTAGTGAAATCGGAAGAACGATTGAAAACCCTAGCTTTTCTCCTCTTGAATACTTGCTCTAAGTCATTGAAGTGTTAAAGAAAGTAAAATAAGGTTTTAACACTGCTTAGACCCTTAATTAGGTGAAAAAGCGGCGTGGGTTAGGCTTAAAAGGGGTGGGAAAAGACTGAACTACCCCTCTTTAAAAGCTGATAAAAATCGTCCACGGGACCATTTACGGTTCGTGGTTCGATCTACGGACCGTAGATACCATCCATGGAATTGATATTGAATTTTTAAGGCTAAAAAGTCCACTTACGGGTCCAAACGATGGCCCGTAGAAGTACCTACGGCCCGTTGGTTGGATCTGTAGATCTTGGGTCCCAAAAGTTGAGTTCTCCGAACTTTTCAATGACTTGATAGTGCGGTTCGTCATTCAACCAACGGACCGTAGGTTGGATCCGTCGTTCACAGACTCAGAAACTCTGCATACGGCTGGGGAAGTTTTTCACGGACCGTGGAGCCTTAAACGGGCCGTGAAGCCTCCCTTTTAAGGCACCTTGTTAGTCTTTTAAGTTGGGGTCATTTTGGTCTTTTCCATATGCGTTTGGTACTTACACTACGTCATTTTAACCCCTATTCTAAGCCTAAAACACAACATTTTACACCTAATTAAGGGCTTAGAAAGTGTTAATCAGTTCTTTTAAGTTCATTAACACTTCAAGTTATTAGAGCAAGGTTCTAAGAGGAGAAAAACTAGGGTTCAAGCATTCTTCGAGTTTCATTAATTTTGCCAAGAACTTCGTTCTTCCAGGTATGTAAGGCTATCATAGTGTTGGACTAGTTTGTCCTCACGCCCTAAATCTACTTTCAAATCAGTAAAAGAGAAATCTAGGGTTCTACCCTTAGATTTGAGTATTCTTAAGATGAGTTATGATGTTGAGTTCTGAGTTTTTTTGTTCCTGATTTTTGAAATTCTATTCCTAATTATTGAATTGCTACATGGTATGCATTGAGATTCTTGAGTTGATTCGTTCATGACTATATTTCAGCATGAACCCTTATAACTGAGTATTCTTGAGATGAATAGTATCGTTGAGTTCTGAGTTATTAAGTTCTGAGTATTGAGTTTTCTATATTGTTATTGAGATCTTTGAGTTAAGTTGTTCAAGTCTATATTTTAGCATGGACCCTATTTTGAGTTAAAAGTTTTGAGAATTTTTTAAAGCCAACATTTTTGCTTTAAACTAAGTTTTTGAGAAAGTAAAGAGATATTTGAGAAAGAATATTAACCAAGATTTAAGCAAGAGTATAAGGGAACTAAGTATTTCCCAAAAGTTTCATTTTTACCTGAAGAAAGAGAATATTATTTTGAGAAAAGTAAAAGAGTTTTCAGAAAGATTGAGTACAGAGCAGTTACCTCTTAAGGAGGTCCCTTTATAGTAATTATCTCAATCTAGAATGTATTTTTACATTGAGCAAAGAGAAACCTTATTTTCTAAATGAGCAATGAGTTTCAGAGATATTTCATAGCAGTTACCTCTTTTAAGAGGTTAGTATATTTCAAAGCAGTTACCTCTTTTAAGAGGTTAGTTTGAGCAACTACCTCAAACCAAAGAAAGAGTATGATTTTATACATTTGAGCAAGAGTATGTATTATTGGGAGTAGTGTTGAGCACCACCGATATGAGGGAGAGTTCAGACAACTCACAGTCCCTATAAATTATGTCTTGCCAACATGGGTACAGGATCATACTTTTTAGATGAATCTTTAGTGCCTTCGGGCAGAGCTTAGTGGATCCACTTAGTTGAGAGGTTCTATATCCCGGCATGATATAGGACAGTTGTGGTAGCATGAACAAGACGTTGTATCATCACGTAGCTCATAGTGATGGTTGTCGGTTAGAGAATCTCTCAATAGAGTTAAAGTGTATTTTTATATATCACTTATTATGTTAAGTTTCAGAGATGAGTAAGTGTTTTTGTAAAGTTTAGATGATTTCATTCCTGTAATTATTTACATTCAGTTGAGTTTATGTTATATCTATTGCATTTCTTTCATTCAATTATTTTGCTTCGGCTATATCACATACCCGTACATTTAACAGATGTTATTCGACCTACATCCTTTTATAATGCAGATACAGATGTTTATGATTATCAACAGGTGCTTCGTTGAGATCACTCTACACTCTAGTTAGCTTTTGGTGAGCCTCCTTGTATTTCGAAGGACTTCACATTTACTTTCTAGTTAGTAGTTTTGAGATGTCGTGGGTCTTCTCCCGACATCCTTCCTTAATATTAGAGGCTCCATAGATAGACAGAATTGAGTTGCCTCTTAGCATTTACTTTCTTTTGAGTTGTTTTACAAACTATAAGTATTGGTATTGAGTATTTTCCAGACTTTATAAGTTAGTATTTGAGTTTAACAGATTTCATTATGTTTTAAGCCTATTATTGCTTGAGTTAGTTTTCCACTTGTAGTCAGCCAGGATGAAGGTTCTCTTGGGGACCAGCAATGGTTCTTGAGTACCGGCCATGTCCAAGGTGTAGGCTTGGGTCGTGACAAGAATCCCCTAAAACAAAGTCGAGTTGAAAGCTTTCTTACCAATTAGATTTTTACAAAAAATTCTACTTATGTCAACTTCAAATAATCATATCTCTCAGCACATAATGAATTAGGTGGCCCATTACTTATCAAATTAAAGATCTTTGAATCTTCATTCCAACTCCACCAAGTTTGCCTCATTTCGAGTTCGGAGTAAAAAATTATAATTGCTTTACCAAAGACTACCACAACAGAGTTTTCTAAGGTTATACGAAACTATTATACGGGTCATAGATTGAAGTCAAATTTTGGGGTCCAATCCCTTAAATCCATTCTACAGGCCTTAGGAACTTCTATGGGCCGTAGTTTGGGCCCGTAGAATAATTTTTTTAGCCTGAAATTTAGTATAAATTCTACGGATTGGATCTGCGGTCCGTAGAAACTTTTACGGGTCATAGTTTAGACCCGTAGAGTGAACCTCTGAACCTTAAAATTTAATACGAATTCCACGGATAGTATCTACATTCCGTAGATCAAACTACGAACCGTAGATGGCCCCGTAAAAGGTTTTCGTCAGCTTTATAAGAAGGGTAGTTCAGTCTTTTTCCACCCCTTCTAAGCCTAATCCTAGATATTTTTACACCTAAATAAGGTTATAAACAATATTAATCAACCTTATTACTCTCATTAATGCTTCTAAGACTTAGAGAAAGGATTCAAGAAGAGAAACCTAGGGTTTTTAAGTGTTCTTCCAATTTCGTCAAGAACTTTGTTTTTTTAGGTATGTAAGGCTACTCATAGTGATGGACTAAGCTCATCCTCATGCCCTACATCTAAATTCGGTAATTAAAATTTTATGTTCACAGTTTTATCCGTAGTCTCTGAAATCTGAATTTAGTTGTGTTTCTTATTCTAAGTTCCAATTCCTTAACCATTGAAATTTGATTCCTACTATGCATATTAACTTCTAAAATTTGTTGTTCATGCTTCGTGTCACATGAACATAATTGTTTATAAAAGTCATGTTTATGGAGATTAGTAGATGAGATTTCTTATACATTGATTTCAGACTTGACATGTAAGTCCATGATTATACGTTTTAAATGCATGTTTCGGAAAGTGTTTTTAAAGAAATAATCAAATGGTTTCATATGTACTATTTGATAGTTGAGAAAGAGAAATAGTACAATTGATTTTTTGAAAAGTACTTAAGTGATGAAAGGTGAAAGTAAAGTAAAGTAATAGTCTCTTTCCCTGTAAAGGGTGATTGAGCATAATTGATATTGATTGGTTTGGAAGTAGTATCGAGCACCAAATTATGAAAGAGTTTATTTTTTTTACTCAAAGCCCCATAAAACTACGTAGCCAACGTAGGATAGGATCGTGCCGACTTTTCGAGCTACTCCTCACTGCCTCAAGAAGGCTTATTGGATGGATCTACAGTTATAGTTAGCATCATATACCCCAACAAAATATAGGATAGCCCTTGCAACATGGGTAAAACGTTGTATCATCGCTAGGCTCATAGTGATAGTTGTCGGTTAGAGAAACTCTCCACAGAGTAAAGTTTTTTACTTTCATATTGATTATGTTGCATACCTTGTTGTAAAGTACAAAAAAATTTTACTACTTGTTTATACATCGTTTTGCTTGATGTGTATCTAGTCCTCAGTTCAGTTATTGTTTTATTCAGCCATATTACATACTCATACATTTTATGTACTAATTTTATTTGACCTGCATCATTTCATGATGCATATACATGTGTTCAGGATCATTAACAGGCGTTTTGTTGAGATTACCGTGCACACATAAATAGTTTTTGGTGAGGCCTCCTTACTTTCGAAGGACTCCATTTTCATATTCAGTTTTAGTAGTATTTGAGGTGTCGTGGGTCTTGTCCCGATATCTATCTTGAACTATAGAGGCTTCATATGCAGACATAGTTTCTTAATGAATTGTGAATTATGTAATTCATAATTCATAATTTCTATTGTTTTCTCCAAATGTTTATTTAAACTTATGAATTATGTTAGGTATTTCAAGACAGTGTCTTAAAGCTTTTCTTTAAATGTTTTTAATGCTCATCTATTTAATCTTCTGTGTATCTCATGGAGTAATGTGAGTCATAGTTAGCCATGCCAAGGGTTTTCTTGGGCCTAACAATAGTCTCCGAGTATCGGCCACGTCTAGGGTGTAGGCTCGGGGCGTGACAAATTTTGTATCAGAGTACAGAGTTCAAGAGTCCTAGGGTGACTATGAAGTCGTGTCTAGTAGAGTCCTTCTTATCGGTGTGAAGCACACCACATCTATAATGAGGAAGCTATGACATTTAGTAACTTTTCACTTTCTTCTTATTCATGTTTGTGCAATAGAGTTCAATTCTATAAAAGTTTCTTCTAACTAGAGCTTACGCGTGTCTTTTCAGATCATGTCTCCATGAACATTTGTTCGAGGACGTCCTGCTAGAAGGAATGCTAATCCTCATGGACAAGAAGCTCCCAATGCACCAGAAATGCAACCCCCTCAAGGAGATGTCACCAATGCTGAGTTCAGAAATGCCATTCAGATGTTGACTTAGGTTGTGACAGGTTGGTCGCCAAGGAGCGGGTCGTTAGGATGAAGCGGACACTTCTAGAGTTCGAGAGTTTTTGAGGATGAATCCCCCGGAGTTCACTATTCAAAGCTCAATGAGGATCCAGAAAACTTCATGGATGAGCTTTAGAAGGTGTTTGAGGTCATGCATGTTGTTGATGCCAAGCGTGTAGAGTTGGCTACATACCAACTCAAGGGTGTTGCCAGGATATGGTATGACCAGTGGAAAAAGACTAGAGAAGAAGGTGCACCACTCTTAGGCTGGACTGTATTTGAGAATGCTTTCTTGGGGCGCTTGTTTCCCTGAGAGCTAAGAGAAGAAAAGGTAAAAGAGTTTCTTAACCTAAAGTAAGAGTCTATGAGTATGCAGAAATACAGCCTCAAGTTCACCTAGCTATCTCGTTGTGTGCTGGAGATGGTGGCTAATATGAGGAGCAGAATTAGTTTGTACAAGTCAGGACTCTCCCATTATTCAAATAAGAAGGGTAAGGCAGCTGTGCTAATAGGGGACATGGACATAGCTAGGCTTATGATTCATGTGCAACAGGTGGAGGAGGATAAGTTGAAGGATAGGGAAGAGTTTTGAAATAAGAGGGTCACGATAGTAAATCCTGAGTCCGGCCATCAGAAGACTATAAATGGGAATTGATCATCCTTCCAGCAAAGGTCATCTGGACCTGCTCCATCATCAGCTAGTGTGCCTACACCAAGGAATAGAAATGATCACAAGAACCAGAACTCCCAAAATTTTAGATCTCATTCGGGGCAGTGTGGCACAAAGGGTCATTCGCAACCCACCTGTGGTAAGTGTGGTAAGTTTCAATCATGGGAATATCATGTTGGTATTGATGTTTGTTACGAGTGTCGAAGAGCGGGTCATTTTTCTAGGGAATACTTGATGGGGAATCAGGGTAACGGGGGTAGTAGGGTCCAATCACCCCCACCGGATAGGACTGCACCAAAGGGATCCACTTTAGGAGAAGGCAAAGGTTCAAACCGTCTGTATGCTATGTCCAATTGTCGGGATCAGGAGAACTCGTCAGATGTTGTTACAAGTATGCTTAAATTCCTTTCTCTTGATTACTTAATCCAGGTGTGAGTTTATCTTTTGTAACTCCCTATGTAGCCACTTGTACCGAACAACTTCTTGAACCTTTCAGTGTTTCTACACCTGTCGGGGAGTCTATTCTACCAGAAAGAGTCTATCAAAATTGTACTATCTCTATCTATCATAAAGACACCATGGCTGACTTAGTTGAATTAGACACGGTAGATTTTGATGTCATTATAAGCATGAACTGCTTTATGCTTGTTATGCCTCAGTCAATTGTAGGATTTGAGTAGTCAAGTTTCAGTTTCCTAATGAGCCAGTCATAGAATGGAAAAGTAATCTAGTAGTCTAAGGGTCGTTTCATCTCATATCTGAAGGCCAGAAAGTTAGTCTCCAAAGGGTACATCTATTACTTAGTCCAAGTTAATGAATTTAATGTTGAGACACCATCTCTTCAGTCAATTCCAGTCCTAAATGACTTTCCAAAAGACTTTCCCGATGATCTTCCCGGAGTCCCTCCCAAAAGGGAGATAGACTTTGGAATTGATACCAAACTTATCTCTATTCCGCCATATAGAATAGCTCCAGCTGAGTTAAAAGAGCAGTTGAAAGATCTCATTGATAAGGGTTACATCCAACCTAGTTCTCACCTTGGGGCGCTCCGGTCTTATTTGTGTGAAAGAAAGATGCTCTCTTAGAATGTGTATTGACTACCGTCAGTTGAACAAGGTCACCATAAAGAATAAGTATCCCCTTCCTAGAATTGATGGTATGTTCGACCAACTTCAAGGTGCCATTTTCTTCTCTAAGAAAGACCTCACCTCAGATCTGGCTATCATTATCCCGAAGACAGCTTTCAAAGACCCATTATGGTCATTATGAGTTCCTGATTTGATCTACGATTCGTAGAAACTTCTATGGGTCGTAGTTTAGACCCGTAGAGTGAAAATCTGAGCCTTAAAATTTAATATGAAATCCATGGATGGGATCGACGGTCTGTAGATCAAACTCAAACTATAGATGGCCCCGTGAAAGGTTTTTGTCAGCTTTTTAAGAAGGATAGTTCAGTCTTTTTCTACCCCTTTTAAGCCTAAACCCCGATGTTTTTACACCTAAATAAGGTTCTAAACAATATTAATCAATCCTATTACTCTCATTAACGCTTCCAAGTCTTAGAGTAAGGATCCAATAGCAGAAAGCTAGGGTTTCAAGTGTTCTTCCAATTTCGTCAAGAACTTTGTTCTTCCAGGTATGTAAGGCTACTCATAGTGATGGACTAAGCTCGTCCTCACTCCCTACATCTATATTCAGTCATTAAAAGGTTATGTTCATAGTTTTATCTGTAGTCTCTTGAAATCCAAATTTAGTTGTGCTTCTTATTCTAAGTTCCAATTCCTTAAGCATTGAAAGTTGATTCCTATTATACATATTAACTTCTAAAATTCGTTGTTCATGCTTCATATCACATGAACCTAATTGTTTATAAAAGTCAAGTTTATGGAGATTAGTATATGAGATTTCTTATACATTGATTTCGGACTTGAAATGTAAGTCCATGAGTATACATTTTAAATGCATGTTTTGAAAAGAATTTTTAAAGAAAGAATCAAATGGTTTCATATGTACTATTTTATAGTTGAGAAAGAGAAAGAGAATAATTGATTTTCTGAAAAGTACTTCAGTAAAGAAAGGTGAAAGTAAAGTGTCGTAATAGTTTCTTTCTCTGTAAAAGGGTGATTGAGTATAGTTGATATTGATTGTTTTGGGAGTAGTATCGAGCATCGAATTGGAAAAGATTTTATTTTTTTTACTCAAAGTCCCATAAAACTACGTAGCTAACGCAGGATAGGATCGTGCTGATTTTTCGGACGACTCCTCACTGCCTCAAGAAGGCTCATTGGATGGATCCACAGTTATAGTTAGCATCCTATACCCCGACAAAGTATAGAATGGCCCTTGCAATGTGGGTGAAACGTTGTATCATCGCTAGGCTCATGGTGATAGTTATCAGTTAGAGAAACTCCCCACAAAGTAAAGTTTTCTACTTTCATATTGCTTATATTGCATACCTTATTGTAAAGTACAAATAGTTTTCACTACCTATTTATACATTGTTTTGCTTGATATGTATCTAGTCCTCAGTTCAGTTATTGTTTTATTAAGTCATATTACATACTTGTACATTTCATGTACTGATGTCATTCGACTTACATCATTTCATGATGCAGATACATGTATTCAGGATCATCAACATGCGTTTTGTTGAGATCACCTTGTACTCGTAGACATCTTTTGGCGAGGCTTCCTTGCTTCCGGGGGAGTCCATTTTCATATTCAGTTTTAGTAGTATTTGAGGTGTCGTGGATCTTGTCCCAACATCTATCTTTAATAATGGAGGCTTCATAAGCAGACGAGTTAGATGTTTTCCATTATTTTCTCCAGATGTTTATTAAACTTATGAATTATGTTAGGTATTTCAAGACAGTGTCTTAACGCTTTTCTTTAAATGTTTTAAATGCTCATCTATTTAAGTTTTTGAGTATCTCATGGAGTCATGTGAGTCATAATTAGCCAGGTCAAGGGTCCGCTTGGAGCCAACAATGGTCTCCGAGTGTCGGTCACATCCAGGGTGTAGGCTCGAGGCATGACAATTACCCTTAGTTGTTCTTGGCTTTTCTTTTCTATATAATAGAAATATTAATATTATATTTGAATTTGACATAATACATGTTGCAAACAAATATTCAAATTTGACATTAAGTACGCACTCTAATTTTGAGAATGCCATCTAGACATTTTATATTTGTTTTGAATATTTCTAGCATTTTTATACATAAATTTACCCAATCAGATCAAAATTTAACTTTTAAAAAAAAAGATATTTTGATTAGGTCTCAACTAATAATTATACTGTAATGATTCTTCATGTCGTTATGGGTGAGCTATTCGTAAAAGAAAATGAGCGAGAAAACTTTCAGTTTGAAGAGTTGAAAATTTCAGGTTAGGTTAAACTTGGGCGAAATCTGAGCAAGATGAGGCCTAGGGCAATCCGGAGAAAAGATTAGGTTAAACATCTAAGTAGAGTTTGTTTTTCTTGTTGCTAAAACGTTAAGGAGTCCATGAGACTTTTTAAAAGTGAATTTGAGTGAGTAGAACTCTTGATATTGAACTTGACGTAAAGGGATTAGATGGAAACGTCAATGTTTGCAGGTGTATTGCAAAATAGGCTAATTTGGGAGGATTTTTGAGTTATTGTCCCTTGCACGCCGCTACGACGAGTGAATTAATTTTTGCTATAGCGAGTATTTCTGCTCGGCGGCGCTGCTATAGCGGGATTGGCCGCTATGACGGGGCTAGTCACTGTAAATACAGAAAAATCTCCAAAACTATCCATTATCATTCAAGAACATTTTGGAGAAGTGTAGGAGCAACCTAGAGCAATATTCACCTGTTTTCCAACGAAATCATCCGTAAAAATAAATAAATTACTTTCCTATCTTGATATTTCGATTCTTAGACCTTAGAATCTGTAGTGGTGAGGTAGGGCTTGACTTGACTTAATGGTGTAAAAACTTTGATTTGTGTAGAATAATCATGAGACTTGCCTGGGGCTTGGGATTATGTTTTTGGGCGTGATTTCATGAATTTTAGTTGTGAAAGCTATTTCTTTTAACTGTTTAGTTGCTTTTGTGTTAGTACATGATTGGTTCTCCTACCAGGGGTTTAGTGTGGTGTCTCTCACGACGGGTTGGATCTGGACATAAACAGTACTCCAACTCATTCCCATTATGTCTCGTGGACACCCGATGTTAATACAATAGATAATTTTGAAGATGTCTATGTGATCATTTTGTAAGTTGGAGTGCTTAACTGACACAATAGAGACAAGTTGAAGTGTCTAGATGTGCATACTTAAAATTGAAGATTTATCTTTCAAATTATTAATACATGATATTATGTAATAATAAAAAAATAATATAATCTATCTAAATATTATATTCATCAAAATAATATAATACTAACAATATATCATCCAAATGTGCTGAGAGATATCTCTCTTGTGAAAATTGGGGTACATTGTCAAGCACGCCAATCTGACAGATCAATTGAATGTTAGGTCGTCTTTCCAAATAAACAAGATTGGCTTTTTTGCCCATTGTTAAATTTATTGTATCCAACTCCCATATAGTGGTTTCCATCTCATTTCTATAATTTATTTTTTTAATTATTTCATTGTAGGATTTAACTTTGTGAACACATTATATTGGCGTCAAATAATGTCTTAAATCGAGTTAGGCATATAGTTAATCAGAATTTATATAATTAATACTACTATTTAATTGTTTTATACTATCATATTGACATACAATTATATGGATCTTGGTAAAAGGTATTTTAAATGTACGTGATTTTAAGTTAATGTTAGATAATATGAATTTCGATTATAGTTTTCTGTGCGATGATTCAGAATGAGGTGGAGCTTGTGATATTTTGGCATGGGATCATTATAACAAAAATAGATTTTAGGCAATAAATATGATATTAACAAAGAGTATTAAAGTTTTTACTGACATTAGCTAATTTTTATTAGATTCATTGTCGCTATAGTTTTTAACGATATTTACAAGGAGTGCTAAAATGTAATTGTCTCTAATAAAAATACAAAAACTAAATTAATATTGTTAATTAATTACCACTAAAATTTATTTTTGATATAGTAGATGCATTTTATTTGGCAATTTTTTTTAGAAGTTAAATACTATTGGATAGATTACTTTTTGTTGGCACTGGGAGCAAATCAGATTATGGCAAAATAACACTTCACAATTTAATGAATTTTTACATTTATTTGATGGACTGATTAAAAAATTATTTTTCATCAAACTCTTCAAAATTTATAAATAGATAACAACCCTAAGTATGAATAGTTTATCGGTGAAATGGACATGGATATTTTTATTTGGACATTTTGTTTGGGCTATTAAATTTAATTATGTTCTTAATGTAATCAATTATAATTAATTATCTGAAGTACAAGAATAAGCAAAATCTACCAAAATCCTGCATTATCAGCTAATTTTCATATAACTTTGTGTGATGTTTGATTTTCAGTATTCAAATCCATATATATCAAGAATCATTATGGAAAAAACACAATAATTTAATTACAACATATATTCTGCAAATTTGCCTCATGTGATTGCAAAACAGAGAAATATTATGTTGAAAAGTGTAATGCATGAAAGAAACTTCATAATTCAGTTTTGATTAAAAATTTCTGACAGGGTGGTTCAAATAATTTTTCAAGAAATTTTGGTCTCTATTGTCTAAATCAACCCAATCCCAAAAAAATATAAAAAATAGTAACTCTTATCTATCTTATTTTTCATTCGATGTTTGATATCTGAATTAAAGTTTGATTAATGTAAATTCATACCATATAATACTTTATTTGAGAAGAAGCACTCCTTTAAAAAATATTATATTAAAAACTCAAACTCTAGACATTTGCTCAAGACCGCTACGTCCACTAAACACTCTTATCATAGACTTTGGTGTTTGTCACATGGACCACACAATCCTTCCTTTAGTCTTGCATTGGAATATGGACTGCATTTATTTTATGTGTCATTACTATTTCCTTTTATTCCATATTGAGTGAATTTTTGAGGCAATGCATATTTATTAAGAAAAATATTTAAGAACATAATTTAAATCAAACTTTTCACTATTGTTCTTTGTGAAATCATAAATGTAATTTTGTAAGTAGGTGCAATTTATCAGCTAGAAAATACTTTGTCCGTTCAATTTTACTTGTCACACTTTGACTTGGCACACACATTAAGAAAATAATTATTGATATAAGTATTTTACCAAACTATTCATATTAAATGATATCTTGAAAAATGATTTGAAAAATACTCGTAAGTATTTAATGTTGAGGGTTAAACATGAAAAAAAAATATTGTCTTTTCTTGATATGTCAAAAGTGACAAGTAAAAATGAAAATCTATTTTAGGAATAAGTGACAAGTAAAAGTGAACGGAGGGAGTATCAAACTTCATTAAAGGAAAGGGCAAGTATGAAAAAAATTCAAATATCCATTTTGAACTTTGAACAATTTTTCAATTATTTTGGACAATGAAAAAGCCTCAAAATTTCTTAGAATGAAATAGAGGGAGTATGCCTTAAGTTCTAAGGTACATTTTCTTCTAATATTCTAAAAAATATTGACTCGTTAATTAGAAATATTAAAGTGTTTGAGAGAATACTACGGTTGAAGCACTCGTGATTCTTGTTATTTTACTATTTCCTCCAGTTAAATTTGTTCGTTTGATTTTAATTTGATACGAAATTTAAGATCTTCTTAAAATGACTTTAAAAAATAAGACAAACAAATTAAAATAGAAAAAGTAACATTTACATGCAGGTATTTTCTAACTCGAGGCAGTCATGTGGCCATCTCATCTCCACCTTCATTCTACACAAAAATGGCAAATGGACGGTTTCAATTGAAGTTGAGCGAATCAAAATGAGTTAAATAATAGAAATTAACGTTCACTTTTGTTCAAAGCTTGCTTGAGCTAAAATAAACTGCGTCAAAATAAGCTAAATGATACGTCATAACACAATCCATCCAATTTAACTCAACTTTTGTTATTGCCTTTTAAAGATATCAGTAAATATTCTTAATCAAATATTCATAAATATTACATATCATAAAATTTTATTGATTTATCTAGTACAGTTACAAATTTTAAAAATACTAAACTTTAGTTATTAAGTATAATATATGTCAAGGCATATCACAATTTTCTTTTTGGTCTTTTCAAAAGAGTGTAACTTATTGATATTTGGAAATAATCGAATTTTAAATCTCTTATTTTGGACATAATTTTGTAATCATATAAAAACTATAATACATCTAAAATAAAAAAAATTAAAATTCTCTTTTTTCTTAATTTTTGTGTCTTCTTAAATATGTTATCTCATGTATTCATCAGATTAGCAAACCAGAAACAATAGAATAGGAAAAGAAGAAGAAAAGAACTATCCGAGTCCATAGATTCCACTGTGTGTCCTTAAGAAATTTAATCCCCTCAAGTACCTGAGGTTGTAGATTAATTCCTCTCAAGATAAAACAGATTAACCATTAAAGAAGTAGCGGTACCTCAAACTTTGATAATTTCAACGAACTCAAAAAGACAGCAATGAATCACACATAGACTCATTTTGTTTTGTAAGAAAATATATGCAAAAGAAGGAAAAAAATTTCATTCTCAAAAAATGAGAGAAAGTCTCTCTATTTATAGCAACAAAGGGTAGTATGAAAAGGTGTTAATTGTGCCTTATCGAAGAGGTCACAACTCTTTGGAAAAAAGACAACCTTTCAGAAAGGTCACAACCCTTTGAAAAAGGCACAACCTTTCAAACGGTCACAACCCTTTAGAAAAGACACAATCTTTCATAAAGGTCACAACCCTTTGGCAAAGTCACAACTCTTCATAAGAGTCACAACCCTTCATTTCCTATTCACACATTTAAAACCCAACAATCCCCCACATGAATAGGGAATGTCTATTGTTAAAACATCATGAAAAACTCAGATAAAGAAGAGATTTGAGAAGATTTCTAAAGAAAGAAGTTTTGAGAAAAGATTTGAGAAGCAGTTGGGAAACTAAGTATTTTCCCCAGGATAACAATATTTTAAGAATATAAACAATGATTTCTAAAGTAAGTTATTGAATACTAAGATACTCCATAAAACAGTTACCTCTTTAAGAGGATTAGTTGAGTAATTACCTCATCCCAGAAAAGATAATGTTTTTAAACATTTGAGATGAGCAAAGTAAAAGATTTTGGGAGTAGTATTGAGCACCGATATGGGGGAGAGTTAAACAACTCATAGCCTCCATAAAACATGTAGCCAACATGGGTAAATGATTCATACTTTTTAGATGATTTCCTTCCATAGCTCATAGTGATGGTTGTCGGTTAGAGAAACTCCCCAGAGTAAGAATATACATTATTTTCATATGACTTGAGTAGTTGAGTTTTTAGAGATGAATTAGCTTGTGAAGTTTTAAAGTGACTTTATTCATTTAATTCTTTACATTCAGTTTTGAGTTCAAGGTAAAGTTAAGGTGTTTTCTATATACTTTGGAGTCTCATGAAAACAGAGTTGAGTAAGTGAAATTGTAAAGTTTTAATGGTTTTGTTCCTTATCTCTTTGCATTCAGTTGAGTTACTCATATCTTTAATTGCCTTCAGTACTTTCATTTCAATTAATTATCTACTCAGCTATATTACATACTCGTACATTCCATGTACTGATGTCATTCGACCTGCATCTTTGTGGATGCAGATACAGGTGTTTAGGATCATCAACAGGTGTTCGTTGAGAATCATTTGCACTTCCCAGTTAGTAGTTTTGGTGAGCCTCCTAGTACTCCCGGAGGATTCGTCTATATGTTTTCATTTCAGTCTTATTGAGGTGTCGTGGGGTCTGTCCCGACATCCGTCTTAGTTATTTAGAGGCTTCATAGACAGGTCTAGAATTGATAGGTCCCTCAGACTTATTCTTATTTCCTTGCTTTGAGTTTCGACTGATGTTCTAGTATGTTTATTAAGTATTTTTCATATATTAATTGGCTTTGTAAGCTAAGTTAAGTTTTATGAGTTAACTATGGCAAGATGAGAGCCCCATATGCTCAAGTTAAGTCTTCCGCTAAGTAGTAAGCCAGGCCAAGGGTTCGCTTGGGGATCAACCATGGTTCTCAAGTGCCGGCCACGTCCAGCGTGTAGGCTCGGGGCATGACAGATACATTTCTGTTTGAAAGATTTCCAAGAGACTGCTGCTCCACCAAGAGTAAGTACATATCCACTAGTGGATTTTACTTCATTTGACCTGGTGATTCAATTTGCAACACTCTATTCTTCCAATACTGTTGAATATTAGTTATAATGCAAAGCTTAGTTTTTTTTAAGTATGTTTTAAATACTCTAAAACTCTTTTCATTGTCATCCAATAAGTTTGATTGAGATTACTCGTGAACCGACTCAGTTTGCTAATAGCACATGTTATATCTGATCGCGTACACTTCATGATATATATCTTACTTCTCAATACTCTAGCATAATTCAATTGTGAGTCACTTTCTCCTTCATTATTTTGAAGTACAAAGCTCACATTTATTGGAGTCTTGACAATATTGAAATCCAAATACTTGAACTTGTCAAGTACCTTTTCAATTACATCAGCAACTTCAATGTCTTTCATATCGAAGTTACTTTCTAGCATATGCTTAGTAGCATTTATGTCAGAAATGTCTCTTTTGATGATCAACATGTCATCAATATAAAAATAAACAATGACCTTGTGATTTGGAGTGTCTTTAATGTGAAAACATTTAGCACATTCATTAATCTTGAACCCATTTGCCAACATGGTTTGGTCAAATTTCTCATATCCTTGTTTAAGTGCTTGTTTTTAGTCCATAAAGTGACTTAACAAGTTTACACACTTTCTTTTCTTTACTAGGAACCACAAAGCCCTCGGGTTGTTCCATGTAAATTTCTTCCTCCATTTCTGAAAATTGTTTTAACATCCATTTGATGAATTTGAAGGACATATACCACAACTAGCGCTATTAACATCTGAATTGATGTAATCCTAGTTAGTGGCTATTATGTATCAAAATAATCAATGCCTTCCTATTGTCTAAAGCCTATGACAACAAATCTTGCTTTGTATTTGTCAATAGTTCCATCAATTTTCTTTTTCTTTTGTAGATCTACTTTGAACCCAAAGATATATTTCCTGGAGAAAGATCAACCAACTCCTAAGTATGATTGCTCAAGATTGGGACTCATTTTCAAGAAAAAATGTTACAAAATCAAACCCAAAGAAAATAGATGTTCTTTGACATTTACTACGCCTCTGAATCTCTCTATTAAGTACATTCTCCTTTGATTCTTTTCAAGGTCGTTTAGACCCTTCACTTGACTATCCGACCGTTCGGACTTATAAACCATAAATCGACATGATTTAATATTTGTAGCATATCCAATTAACGTATAATTCACAGTCTTAGGTTTTATTTTGACCCTTTTGGGAATAGGAATTTGAATTTTTCCTGAACACCCCCACACTATGAAATATTTCAAGTTGGATTTTCCTCATTTCCATTTCTCATATGGAATAGACTAAATTGAAAATTATATGATCACTATCTTTCAAGAGTTATTGCTTGTATATACTTTAAGGGGCGACAAGCAATTCTCTATCAAGATACAACAAAACCTGAACAAACAAAACTTTTTGTTGCTCCCTTTCTTAACAAACAAAACTTTTGATTCTCTCTTTCTGAACAGACAAACTTTTTGTTATTCTCTTTTGCTATAATGATAGCATCCCCTACAAATTTTGTGATAAACTTGAACTTATAAGTAGGACATTCAACATTTTCTTCAAAGTTCGATTTTTCCTATCAACAATTTCATTAGATTAAGGTGAGTATGTGTAGTAATTTGATGGATGATTCCATTTTCCAAATATATTTCTGCAAAAAGAAGATTCATATTCTCCATATCTACCACTTCTAATCATGACAATTTTTTTATCCAACTGATTTTCAACTTCAGTTTAATATTTCCTAGATGTTTCTATTGCTTCATCCTTACCATTCAGCAAATAAACATAACAGTACCTAGTGCAATTGTCAATAAAAGTTATAAAATATTTTTTCCCACCACAAGATGGTGTTGACTTCATATCACAAATGTTAGCGTGAATCAATACAAAGGGATTAAAATTCCTTTCAACAAATTTATAAGAATGCTTAGCATACTTAGATTCAACACAGACTTGACATTTTTATTTATTGCACTCAAAGTTAGGAAAAACTTTGCTAGGTTTTGTACTTGACATGTGTCAAGCGTTCATTTCATAAACAATTTGACTCAAGCAAATAAGAACAAGCAGAAATATTGAGTTTGAAAAGACCTTTCGTGAGGTAACTTTTTCCCACAAATATTTTGTTCTTTACTTTTTATAACTTTGTCACATACAGACATTGTTTAGAGTCAGCACCTTGCCAGATGTTCTTTCCAGAAGTACCTTTTCATAATCTTCAATTTGGTTATTGCATAGTTACCCATGAACATAATCTCATTGGATCCAAAAAAAATATACGACTCAAATGCTTCTTTTACAATACGAACATGACAGTTCACCTTTCACCAATTTTCATACTTTTCCATCAAAGAACACAATTCTTTTGAGCAAGTATATATATATAATTTGGTGATTTTGTACTAGTCATATCATATACTAGTAAAGAGAGACTAAACGGCCACAATATTAAATATACTCCAAGAATTTTGTGGGTCTAACATAATACAAGAATGTCATTGAATTTCATATCTTGTACTTTCAAATTTAAATTGGACACAAAAAGCCCGTTTGGATTGATTTAAATAAATAACTTTTAAAAAGTTACTTTAAAGTTATTTTAAAAATAAGTAGTTATATGTTTTTGATGTGTTTGGCAAAAAAGTGTTGAAAGTCACTTTTTTTATCAAAATGTCTTAAATACCCTTAAAGTTGTTAACATTATAAAAGAATTAAGGGTAAAAAAAAGTAATATACTTGGTCAAAGTAGAATGATTTATAAGTTAAAAAAAATAAGTAGGGGACACCCTACTTTTAACTTATAACTTATTTTAAGTTATTCTTTAATTGTCAAACACTCTAATAAGTCAAAAACTGATTTAAAAGTTAATTTGACCAACTTAAAATTCCATCCAAACGGGCTCTAAGTCTAATTTTGTACTTATCACAAGTAAAGAACCCCCCCACCCCCCCCCCCCACATTTTTAATATGATCTCAAAAATATTTTTCAAGTATTTGAAATTATTTTTCACATTTTTTTTTCCTGCTTTCAATTTGTATACCATTAAAATACACATTGGCAACATAAAGCATTCTTGTGGAATTCATAGAAACATCCATTGCATGCACAAAAATCACTAATTTTATGTCACTAGTATTTTTTTTTTCCTTTCTGTCAACACTAGACAGACCACTTAATATTTAGAAAACTAACAATAAAGATTCAATCTTTATACAACTTGTTTCTAGTTTAACGATGAAGTTTTTATATTCTTCTAATCGTTTAGCCTTAATATTCCTAACGATGTTTCTGATTTATTCGATGAAGTTCTTATATTTTTCAAACCAAAAGAAATAAAATCAAAAAATTTTAGTCTTGAAAAATCAGACACAATCAAATTTCACATTGAGTAGAAAACTACAAAAGTTTTTTTTCCTCCTCCAAACAGAATACATATAAATAATAATAAAGATATATTCTGAGATCATCACATAATGAACATCTATCCTAACATTTATGAAATAAATCTCATAATTACTTATAAAGGATAGAGAAAAAAATGATCAAGAAAAATAAAGATAGAACCTGATTTTTACTCCCAATGAATCATATTCTATCTGTCAGCAATGATTCCATGCAAGTCACTTTTCTTGCTATTTTTTTTTCCTTTCCCAATTTCCATCATATTCCAAGTTTCCTCAGAAAGCATTGAATTCAACGAGAAACTCAACTCATGTTCAAATATTGTTAGGAGACACTATCTGTTCATTTACTTCTTCTCATAGTTATATAAAACCAAAAATACAGAAAAAATAACTGAAGTGCACATCTTGGCCTTTATGCACAAAATATTTTTTCTCATTGAAAATAAAACTGAAGGGGTGCAATGTTTGAATGCACTTGGAAAGAAAAAATAAAAATAATCTTACCAATCCAAGGAAAACTTACTACAGAAAATATACTCAAACATATTAAAGTAGTACTAGTGCATCCCAAATCTCTTTTATCATATGATAAAATAATTTTCTTTCTCTTCTTTTTTTTTCCAACAAAAAGAACACAGAAAATAAAAATAATTTCCTTACCACAGAAAATACCATCAATAATTAAATTTCTTAAGCTTGTTATCTCCTGTATTCATCAAATTAGCAAATCAGAAACAATAGAATATGAAAAGAAGAAGAAAAGAACTATCCGAATCCACAGAACCCACTGTGTGTCCTTAAGAAATTTAATCCCTTCAAGTACCCGAGGTTGTACATTAATTCCTCCCAAGATAAAACGGACTAACCATTAAAGAAGTAGCGGTACCTCAAACTTTGATAATTTCAACGAACTCAAAAAGACAGCAACGAATCACACATAGACTCTATTTTATTTTGTAAGAAAATATATACAAAAGAAGAAAAAAAAATTTCATTCTCAAAAATGAGAGAAAGCCTCTCTTTTTATAGCCAACAAAGGGTAGTATGAAAAGGTGTTAATTGTGCCTTATCGGAACGATCACAACTCTTTGGAAAAAAGACAACCTTTCAGAAAGGTCACAACCCTTTGGAAAAGGCACAACCTTTCAAACGGTCACAACCCTTTAGAAAAGACATAATCTTTCATAAAGGTCACAACCCTTCGGCAAAGTCACAACTCTTCAGGAGAGTCACAATCGTTCATTTCCTATTCACACCTTTAAAATCCAACAAAATATGTTTACATAAAATGAGAGAAAGGAGATAATATTTAAGATTGGAGGGATCGAACTACAAAGACAAAGGATTTTATATTTATATTTATTTTTTTTTTTAAGAAAAGCATAAAACAATGTATTCTTTTACGGAATCACCTTTGTTAGGAGCGCTTTACCCCTCAATATGAGACTTTTCGATACGAAATTAAATTTAGTCGGGCTCTAATATGGATATCGAACACCAAGTGACTGTGTGAGAAACAAAAAAGAAAATATATTTCTCCATATACCATACACGCCCTAAATGTTGGGTTATCTTTTTTGCACGAAGAAGAATATACATGCAAAGATGTGATATATATAAATAGTGGTTTTTATTGATCTTTTTGGAGTGGCAAATATCCTATCCACGACACTTGGTCGGATGTGTGTTTATGGACATTGTTTTTGTCAAACCAACTACGTATGTATTGTTCTTGTCTCCTTTTTCAGTCTTATTTTGTTGTTGAGATAATATCTCAAATGGTTATTCAACTTTGAGTAGTTTACGCTTAGAAAGTCACTCAATTTTAAGTGACTTTCTAAGTGAAACATCAATAGTTAAGTGACTTTTTAAGTGAAATATCAATACTTGAGTGACTTTTAAGTTATAAAATAAAGTTTGGTGACTTTCTAAATAAACTACTCAAAGTTGGGTAACTTTCTAAGTGAGTTATTCAAAGTTGAGTGACCATCTGAGATATTATCTCTTTTGTTGTTTTATTTAGTTTATTATATTTTTTCTAGAATATTATCTTGAGCCGATAGTCTATTGAAAACAGATGCTCTACTTATGAGGTAGGAATCAGGTTTGGGTACACTTTATATACCCTCTCTAAACTCACTTTATTAGCTTACATTGAATCTTACAAGATTTTGGTGCATCCAGACACGTTCAGATACATCTAGATATATGTATCTCGGGATATATAAGGTCAAAATTAGGTGTAATTTGTTCTAGATACATTATATCCAAATGGATTTGCATGTATCTGGGATACATAACAAATCTCACTCGCCTCCCTCCCCTCTCTCCCATCTCGTTCGCCACTCTCTTATATATCTGGTATCCCATATACATGTGAATCACATCAGATACGTATAGATACATGTATATGTGTAATATTTTAAAAGTATAAGTAATAATAGTATATATGATAGTGAAGTATATCTAATTATATAATTTTTCCATATATTATTATATTAGAGCTCAACAAAATTTGAATTCTCCTAATGCATGACCCATTTTCTGGAACAACATTGCCAAGAAAAGTTTTTTTTTCTTCTCAAAAGCATAAATTCAAAGACATTTGATTAAAGGAAAGGGATCCTAACAATTCCTCACCATTCATATTAGATTTTCACTATTGGATTCGCTTCATGTGTTGCACTCGTGGATATTCTTCCTTAATGCGCTTAGATATATATGTTATCTAATTTTTATGGAAAAAATTATCTAAATACACCATTTATTTTATCATATTCTCTAAAATTTCTATTAATTGAAAAAATTATAAAAATTCATATTCTCTTCTATTCTTGGATACAGATCGGTCGGATATATCACTTAACGTGATGTATCGGAACGTTGAGTGATGTATTCAAAACCGAGACGCGATATATCGAAACGTTGGGGGATGTATCCGAAACTGGAACGCGATGTATCAGGACGTTTTGGGATGTATCCGGATTCCACCAAATTTAAGAGATTTTTGTAATTTAGAAAAGAGTAGGGATGGGATGTAATTAGTTTTTAACATCGTGAGATTTGTGTAAATTCCCACTTTTTTATTTTATTTTTCTACGCAATTTATTTTATATGATCATGGAAATTGTTTTGAGAAAAGTTGTAATATAGTTTGGTATCAAAAAGTATTAACAAGAAAAATATACATTTTTTTATCAAAAGAGGGAAAATAACTTTTTCACTATTGGACGGAAATTTTTTTCTTACAATTATCTTCCTTTTTTTTCTGATTCTTATAACTTTCTTTAACTTTTAATTTTGCATCATTTATTCCAACCAACACTTAAAAATTATTTATTGATTTTAACATCAAATTTTCAAAAAATAAAATAAAATACTAGTATTTGATTTGCTAATAATAGTCTGAAATGTCAAGCCAAATTAATATTTTTAGGAACTAGAAGCATGCATCAAAATGTTAATTTATCAAAACATCTTGGTTGTTTGAGAGAAGATCAATTCTTACTTCTTCTGTCTTAATTTAAGTATTTTAATTTGATTAAGTACGGAGCTTAAAAAAATAAAAGAAGAATTTAAATTTTATAGTTATAAATTAGAGAGGTGTATAATCATTGTAATGGGTGAAAAAAAATCATTGTAATGTAAAATATTAAAATTAAAAACTTAAAAAATACAGAAAATATTATTTTTTTTAAAAAAAAAAATTCAACAAAAAATTAAGTTTGAGGGGTGTGGTGGGATGATCGAATTCTCTCACCCTTAATTAGATCATATGTCAAATTCAAGTTGTAGCGGAGATGTTATAGTGATATCGGTTCATCTGAACTAGTTCGATACTAAATATAAATTTATATATAAAAGTATGCTAAAATCATTATAAATAGCATATATGAATTCATAATCTTATAATTATAACGAATTTAATACTAAAAACCTTAAGTATTGTACTTATAGAGCTCCACGTTCCCTTCTCTTTCGAACTCTGAAAATTAAGAATTGACTTGCATGTATTCAGGGTCGGCTCAACAAGATTGGGGGCCTAATCCGAACTTTACAAAGAGATCATGATGTTTTCTTAAATGTCAAATTTTCTAGCCTTTTCAGATGCGAAATCATATTTTCTAGTTGACATATTTAAATTGAATAAACTCTAGTAATAATTAAAATAAGAATACAGTAAGAAAATCAATAATGACAATTTTTTAAGAAAATAAATATAATATAAAATTAGAAAAATAAACCCGACCTTACATGTGTTAAGCATGTAATCTGCATAGCATGATTGGAGTGCCAAATTTCTAATGTTTAGTAATTTTATAGTAACAAGATTCGTTTTTTTTTTTGCTATGAATATGCAAGAGTTAGGGTCACCTTTTACAACTCAAAAGTCATATAGATTGTTTCAATTTATAATTAGATTTTCTTTTCAAAAGGGTAACACGTAGTGATTAATTAATGAATTATTAATTATAAGCAACGCAGAAAAAGGCTTTAATAAAAGTCTAAAACAACCTACTTTACTGTTAACCATTCCCACATAGAGTAGGGGACCAAAAGCCATGAAATGATTCACTTTTGAGTTCTAAAGGCTTTAGGTAGGGCTCACTTGGGCAGAGGCGGAGTTAGGTGGGGGTTCGTGGGTTCTTACAAACCCACTAGCTTTTATGTAGATCTTGTATTTGTATTAGAAAATTAAATAAATATACGTGTATATTAACTTGTGAACCCCTAACAAAATTAATTGACAACTATCCTAATATTTAGAACCCACAAACTCTTGATCACCTGGCTCTGCCTCTGCACTTGGGCATGACGATTAATGTTTGCCACAAATTTTAAAGTGATAGAAAATAAATTGTAATCACAATTAAAATATGAAGAAACATAATCTTATTGGTAAAACAATATGGGTACAAATCTATTTATCCCTATATTCTTCTTTCCTAAGATTCGAGCGCCGTTAGTGGCGTATTTCTTGAACTAGGATGATTTGGTCTTGATCTTCATGGAGTATTCCTCAAAAGATCGAAAACATCTAGAGAAGTTCATATGACAAAAATTCAGTCCCGAAAAGCCATAGCGCATAGCTCAAGTTCAAAATTCAGGTTTACGTATAATGTATTTTATATAATGTATACAAGTGTATACTCATTGTTATACATCATGTTATATAGATTTGACAAATGGAAAACAAAAAATGAATGAGAGTAGTACGATAGCTCGAGAAGAAAGTAAAAAATTAACATTGAAAAAAATTTCACTTGGTGAAATTCAATGTAAATATATGTTGGCTAGTCTAATCGTAAATACTTATAATGTTATGCAAAAAAAAAATGTTTGCTCAATACATTTTCTTAAGATACCCAAAAATATTATTTAATATCGTTGGGGCTTGCATTTGAGACCTGCATTCTGTATTATGGTTGTCTTAACTTTTTATTTTATTTTATAAATAGAGATAGTTTACGTCTAATTATGAAATATAGTGATAGTTTAAAGTCTAATTACCAAATATAGCTCTAGTTTGATCAGTGATATATCAATTTCTGAAATTTACTTTGTATCAGTGATATGTCACTTTATTATGTATCACTGATACAACAATTATACAACAACAGATACAGAGTGAACTATTGTATCAACGCGAATTATTGTATCACTAATAAAAAGCAAATTTCAGAAAATAATTGTGTCACTTATATAAAACGAATTTCAGAAGTTGTGATTAAGAAGATATGCATCATGAAAGAGAAATTCAAGAATGAGGCCATAAAACCCAAAATAATTACATGTTCATACCCAAATTCAAAGTAATTCAAGAAATATTTATTCTCTCATAAATAATTACAGTCCATACCCCCCATTCATTAAGGCTGATAATTTTTGTTAACTGATACTAAATCAGTATCATATATTGTATTGGTATCATTAAGACTGATAATTACTCATTAGTCAATGATACTATAAGAGTATATATATATATGGTATCATTAAGGTTTCTTATTCAAAAATTATTCATTGTTCAATGATACTATAAGAGTATATGTATATTGTTGTGGTATCATTAAGGTTTATATATATATATATATATATATATATATTGTATCATTAAGGTTTCTTATTCAGAAATTACTCATTGGTCAATGATACTATAACAGTATATGTATATTGTTGTGCTATCATTAAGGTTTCTTGTTCAGAAATTACTAATTAATCAATGATACTATAAGAGTATATGTATATTGTTGTGGTATCATTAAGGTTTCTTGCTCAGAAATTAATCATTTGTCAATGATACTATAAGAGTATATACTAATGAGCAATTTTTGAATAAGAAACTTTGAGGATACCATTACAGTATATATATATTGATTTGGTATCAATTAATTGAAATTATCAGTCTTAGTGATACCAATACAATATATGATACTGATTTAGTATCAGTTAGGCGAAATTAATTGGGGGTATATAGTGTAATTATTTAATGAGATATAAATGTAAAGAAGTATATATTTGTAATTATTTTACTTTTATGGGGTATTTGCTTAATTTCCCCTTAATTATAATAAAGAGTGGGTTAAGTGCTATAGGATTTTGTGATCCAACCAAGTCAAAGAGAGGAAAAAAAGAGGCAACAATACATCGACCCAAAGAGAAGCCCAAAGGAGTGCATAGAGAGGGGCTTATTTGGATGCCCAAAGTGTTGAATGTTCAAGGTCAAAAAATGCTGAAATTTCAAGCCAAAAATGTTAGAAGTCGTGAAAGTTTTGATGGAAATTTGTGAGAAAAAACCCAAAATAGTCCCTTATTTTTTAGTTAAGATTCAAAGTCATCCTTGAATTTTAATATGAAGCACTAATAGTCCATCATGTTTGCAATAGTGATGCACTTTTGGTCCTCCTCCAAATTTTTGCCTATTTTTTAATATTGACTTTGTCCACAATTTTATGTATGAACTGTTCAATCGTATTTTTATATATTTAGTAGAAATATTAATTCCATGTAGAGAAGTTGAGAAGAAGAACACTATGTTCTGTTCAGTTGAAATATTATTGCAGCTAAACGAAGAACACCTTGACATGTGATGTTGCAAGAAAAAACAATTCTACTATTGCACGTAAAGTTGACATGATTAACCTCTTGATTTTAGCTGCAATAATATTTCTAATAACCAAAATAAGGTGTTTTTCTTCTCACCTTCTCTCACGTGAAATTATTATTTCTGCTAAATATTTAAAATACGATTAAACATTTCATACTTAAATTGTGGATAAAATCAATGTTAAAAAATAGGTAAAAAATTGAGGGAGGACCAAAAGTGCACCAATATTGCAAACATGAGGGACTATTAGTGCTCTATGTGAAAACTCAAGGATGACTTTGAGTCTTAACCCAAAGATAAGGGATGCTCTATGTGAAAACTCAAGGATGACTTTGAGTCTTAACGCGATATTTATCACTTCTTTCCTTTTTCTTGACAACTAATATTAGAAAAAAGTTTGATATTATTTTTACATGCTTTCCTAGTTTGAAGTTTCCTAGTTATTATTTTTATAAAAGTAAGATTTTGTTATTTAATATAGGTTTCCCCTATACACAAGGGTGGATTTTATTATTTTCAAAAAGCAACATTATTATTAGTTGAGAGTTCTCTTCTTTATACTCTCATGTGTGAGTACTTTCAATTTATCATACAATCTTATAAGAACGATTTTTTAAAAGGTAAGAATAATTTTTTAACTTTATATCTTATGTTTTTATTCATAAATTAAAAAGGGTCATTAGTATTGATACTCAATTTTGACTGTCCACAATTTAAATTAATTTCAAACAATTTAAAATAATTATCTTTATAAAATCTAAAAATATTTTCAAATCAATTTTGTCATTTTTTTTTATAATAAAATAACTAATGTATGTATTTTTTATTATGCATAGATTTACATAATTATTACTTCCTATAAATATTTAGAAAATCGTGTTAAACAAAAAATAGTGTTTTTAATTATGTATACTAATTAGTTTAATTTAGTTAGTTACTTTTATTTCAAAAGTAACTAGCTTCAGGGAGAGCCCTAAATCTCCAAGTTTAAAAGTGTTGTTTGTGTTGTCGTTTCCGGCGAAATCAAAGTCGGAAAAGTGGAGGTGAAGTCGTTTCCGGCGAAATCAAAGTCGAAAAAGTGGAGCAAGTTCGCTGCTCCAGAAGAGGTAATTTTCAGTTTCTTTGCTCCTTAATTAGCTTTCGTCGGGTGTTCTATGTTCTTGCGATTAGCTTTCATATATGTTTGTTCATGCATATTGCCAATCCATAGAATGGTCTTGAAATTATTTGTATCTTGTTTTCATTTGAGATAAGTATAGATTTAGAGTGTATTAATTGATGATTTTGTCGGGAAACCTCTGCTTGACTTCTTTCCCTATGTAGTGAAATTAGGAAATTTGGATGTAAAGATTGAAACTTTGATGAATAGTCATTTGGGGTTAGGAAATTTGGATGAAAAGATTGAAATTTTGATGAATAGTCATATAGAGTCTATGAAAAAATTGGGAAATTTTTGCCTAAACAAGATTTTCTTGACCAAAACAGGGGAGACCCTTAAGCAGAAGCTCTCGACTTTTGACTCAAAGTACACTAATTTTCCTACAAGGCCAACCCCATTAGCCCCAAATCCAAATCTGCCTTCTCCAGCTTTTGCTGCTAACAGTCCACTTCCTACATTAATTGGAAACATTTCACCTCCTTTTTCTCAATTCTCAAGAAACATCTTTTAAATAAGGGTAACTTAGTAAACTATACCTTCTACTTATTATTTTTCTTAATGAACGTGACATGAGTTACAGCAACGCATATGTTGGGGCGACGGGAATAAAAATTTGTGATCTATATATCTTTATTTCTTTGAGCACAAGCATTAACATTTGTCTTGTCCAATATAAGTTGTGTCGTATCTAATTCGTAAGTCATAAGTTTAGAGCACATTTGCCTTGTCCGGCAAACAATTTGTCGGAATAAGATATGCCCCTTGAGACATAATTTGTTATATCTTGTGGAATATGAACTTCTTAAACTATAATGTTCTGAAACTAAACTTATAACTTATAAAACATCAGTTCTGTAGGAACTAAGTGACGCATAAGTTGTGGCTTATGAACTTTAAGGCATAATATTCTGAAACTCAACTTATGTTTTACAAGGCATAATTTGTGTCTTGTCAATTTTTTTGTCCTGTAAAGTATAATTTGTGTCTCGTGAATTTTCTTTTGCTTTTTTTATGTTAAGGATATTTTTGGTTATTTTGTATTTTTTATTAATTAAAGTAGTTAAAACAAATCCCGGCATTCGTGGAAATATAGTTTTAGGACATCCCAGTTTGATCCAAACCAAATCCTTATTTGGGGATCCCATAGTAGGATCCAGCAACAAAGGACCAAGGTTCCAAATATCAATTTTCTGAAAATAATATAATTCTTTTTCCATTGTTAAGGATTCCTTGTGATTTCTGAATCAGTTTGAAGCTTTGGTTCTCCTGTCGAAATTGAAGCAAAGGTTTATGACCCACTAAGATTTCGTGGAAGAAGATCAATTTTCCTTTTCATGGATCCCAAATATGCAGGAGAAACCTTGAAGTAATTACTCTTTTGAGTTATTTTCACCTTCCTCAATTGTTCTGTTTCTGTGGAATATGTTTTCTTTTCTTAGTTTTGTATGTAGGTTCTAATTTTTCTTTGATTATTATGTTTCTGGTGTAGTCATCTGGAGAAAGAAAGTGAACTACTCTCGAATGCCCATAAAGCAATGTCGGATGAATTGCACAGGCTTCAGGTATTCACTTTAGCCGTTTACTATTATTATTTTGTAATTGCTTGTGTCTTGCATTTTAGACACAAGAAAAACTTTCAAGCATCTTCTTTTTTCCTCTCCTTTTTGATGAGAACCTTAGTTGAACAGTAAAAATCCTTTCTGTTTGAAGAGTAATGTATTATGCAAATGCATTTGCTTGGCTTATTCTTAATGGTTTTAGGGGTTGTTTGGTAGAGTGTATAAGAATAATATTGAATATAATGTGTATTAGTAATGCTGAGATTAGTTATGTCAGGAATTATTTCCTATCCACTGTTTGGTTTGGTATATTAAGTATTGTTCTGTCTTTATCCATGTATTAAGAATCCTTTTATTGCTAATACCATGGTTCTCTATGTATTAGTTATACACCCTATTATAACTCTGAATAGGGTGTATTAGTTATACATAGACTCTGAAAATCTTACCAAACGAAGGATTATATTTAACATTATTAATACATGTATTATTTTCTCTAATAAATCCTACCTAACGACCCCTTGTCTTGCAAATATGTAATCATATAGTTAGAGGAACAAAAGAAACGTACTCTAGATTTTAACTTGCAAGACAATAGAATCTCTTAGGTATTTCCAAGTAAAATTGTTAAGATATTCAGATTTGAGACTATAGTTAAATATCCTATGCTGCATAGTCTCAAATCTCAATATCTTAACAATTTTACTTGGAACCTTAGGTATTTTCCAATCTTTTTTTTCTTTCTTGGTTTAATTTTGCAGAAGTATTGAGGGCTTAACCTATATTGACAGAGTATGTGGCGTTGAGGGTATAACTAGACCTGTTATTACTTGTGATATATAATATGTTTTAGATGATATTACTTTTGGGATGGCCATTAAATGAAAATAACACGTAAACTTTCCATGGTTGTAGCCCTTTTTGATGTGGCCAGCATTTCCTTAATGCTGAAGAATACTACTTACCAATTTTCAAAAAAAAAAGTATATGAAAATCATCATGAAGAAAACAATGTAATTTGCATTTGTAGTTGCATAGTAGTGCGGATGGACGTTGTATGTTATGAACTTCCCTGCACTCATGTAAATCTTTTGCAATGAGTATATTTTTCCAGGTGGTGGGAGTTGGTTTGGGCGAGGAAAGGGAAGGGAGAGACTCAATCCTGAAAAGAAATTAAGCAGTGTCCTTGGTGAGGGACAGATTGTAGTAGCATAGATTCGTCCAAAACACTGCTTTCATTTTTATTCTTTTTTTTGTGTGTAAGGAAATAGTACACTTATATTAAGTAACATCTGATATTACATTTTCATTCATACAAAACATGGATCTGTGTGTGGCCAGCATCAATGGAGCCTGAGGTACATTGATAAGATGCATATGGCTATTGTAGTATGCTACCCTCTCTATTCCAACTATCCGAGCAAAAACTATTCCATCCTTTCTTTGCTAGTGCATCTGTAGTCTTGCTGTCCCTACGAACATGTTGTATTCGAGGCTCTCATGGTCAGATGGCAACTATCTTCAATCGTCCAATATATGCAAGTATAATGGAATAATGGATTATTTTCTTCCAGTAGGCTTATAACTACATGCGAGTCCATAAATATTTCCTGCAGCCTGAAAATATTCTGTGTCAATCTGCAAATAGACTGCAATCCATGAATAAGGGCAAGCATCTCAGATTCATCAGCTGTAGTGGTATAGAACTTTTTTGCATAACCTAGAATCCAATTGCCAGAGTTGCCCCTGAAGACACCTCCAAGTCTTCCTACATTGTCCTCCTAGCAAGCCCAGATAAAAGTGGTTTGTGTGATTCATGTAGTGCACCATGTTATTCGCTGTAGAATGGTTGTTACTAGAGTGGTGCTATTGGTGATACGATGGAGGTTAGTTAAAGAGAAGAATCCCGCTGCCCTCAGGAAGATGCTGGTAAGGACAATAGGGTTCTTTTTGTTATTGAAGTGGTTATAGTTTCTGTTCAGTTAACACTAAGGTCAGGACAGCTTATGCTAGCTGGTTCCATAGGCCCTATTAGCTCTACAGTGGTAGAAAATGTGGTCAGCATCTTCTGGATGGGAATTCAGCAGGAGCAAGTATTAGAGCTTCTTATATTTTGGCTGAGGAGGTCCAATGTGGGTATTCGATTCTGGCAAAGGTTCCATAGAAAGAATTGCTTTTTTCGAGGGGTTTTCAATTTCTATATCCAAGGATCACATGATTAATATTGCAGGAGTGCTTTTGATCAAGTGAAAGGAAAAACTGATTAGCAGAGTTCGTAGTAAAATAGCCATTAGCATTGAGTTTCAAGTAGAACTATCCTTGTGTGGTGGTACTGCTTATATAGGGATTATAGAAGCTATCCTTCTGAGGCGGGTGCTGCTTATATAGGAGTTCATCTCTCAATTTCTATATGCCACATCAATATAATTATACTTTTTTAATTAGGTTGTATCTATATATGAATGATTGAATAAGTACATATATATATAACAAATACATAACCTTCTCCTTCTAAATCTTGGATTCACTCTATCCATGCTGTGCCCATTTAATCTTTTTCTGTTTCTCTGCGTGCTCAAAGTCGAGTGGAAGTGGTCCAATAAAGGCTGGTTTATGTCTAACAAAATTGTGCTTTAGGCCCACGAACTTGAAGATATTCTTACATGAATACATAGTTCGAAGATCAGCTTGTGGAGATTAGGATAACAACATTTTGGCTAGGCCATTGGGAGACCAATCTATTAGACATCCATAATTGTTTAACTTTCTCTTGAGATAGCATTTGTTTGATGAGATACTTTGGTTTTCAAACGAAAAACAAACAAGAGATTGTTTCGTTTACGGTGAATTTGGTTTGTATTTGGATGAACTCAATTAAGTAAAACGACAAAGTTTTATCTAGAGTGCAACTGATATTAGATGTCCTGCAAGATGACTATCGCGTATGTAGTAGAATATCCGGGTAAGCCAATAGTACCATTGATTTTCCCTGGTAGCTTTTTACAAAATGGAAAACCCCCTGAGCAGGGGGGTTGTCACCCATGTTGCATCTGCATCCAAGCTGACATTATGGTTGCTGATATTGTGACAACTTTGAGACAAACTCATTATTATTAGCTGCTTGTAATTTTTTGTTAGTTTAATTTCTTTCTATTTGCCTTTCAATTTAAAAAATCAGTTCTGTATGTTGTTCTACTTGTAGGTTGAGGAAGAAATGCTGATGCGCAAGTTACATGAACTTATTCTTCTAACTAAAAAGGTATATTCACACTTGTAGAATAGCTTTGTGATAAAGTGCTTGTTATCTTAGTTCCTATAACTGCTCATGCAGACTTGCTAAAGTTGTTTCAATGTGAGGACCGTCTCAACCCTGAGTATTGTGCTCTTTGAGCTTTTTCAATAAAGGGAACACTTTTATATCTTGTACTCCTGGCTCTTCCTTTCGATTGACATCTATTTTAAGGGATAGTCTGTTCAAAATCCTGCTGTTCTCTTCCTTGTGTGTCTTCTTTACTGAACATGCCATCTGAAGGAATGACGCAACTGTTAAGATTATTTTCTGAGATTCAGTGCACTTATTGGGTAGTACAACTTTGACTTAACAATGGACAGAGCCTGCTACCCCTTTTTTTCCACATGAGATAGAAGGTCATTTCTCCTCCTTTGTCACACATTATCTGTTACTTAACTCCTGGTTCAATGCTTTAGAAAAGTTTTTGGACGTGTGTACTAAATATGTAGTGTATATCAAAATGGTATTTGGTAGTATTTCATTTAGAACCCAAAATAAAGAGGCATGATGGAAAATTGAGTTCAGTTGTTTTGGTAAATTGAAGATATCTGTGGTCCCTATGTGCCCGGTCGATTGGTAGCTGGATAAGATATAAATTGTCTAAAATTTCCATATAATGTACTAGGTAGATAGGAAATAATTAATTCATGTATAACATCAATACCACGTTTGGTTGACAATTTAGAAACTTGCATAAGTTATGAGGGAATCTATGTATTATTTTATGCAGGATAGAAAGTGAAATAACTAATACATATATAACAAATACATGAATAACTAATCCTGCATAAAATAATACATAAATTTACTCATAACTAATCCCTACATTACTTATACTTGCACAACTCTAACCAACTACCAAACGTCCATTAGTGTGCTGATTTCAAATTAAGCTGAAATTTGGAAACCAAAAAGTTCTTTGCAAGAATGCTCAACCGACGGGCATAGAGATCTCTATCACAATATGTCAAAACATTGATGAACCTCTAGTTAAGACAATCTGTGCTAAGAAGATTATAGATGTGATATCCTTGATAAAAGAATAATAACTGAAAAGATAACTATGCATTTGAAACCTTGCAGCTGATGAATTCTGCGATTCACAGATTAGTGTTTAGCTTAGTATCCAGTTGCTCTTTCTTATCGCTTTAGTCTGAGGTACAAACACACCAACCAACCCTCATCTTTTGCAGAAAGGCTCAAGTGATAATGCTGAGGAAAGGCAGAATGACCAGGAAGGAGCACTGGTCGACGTGACTAATGGTGCTGATGAAAGGCAGAATGACCTGGAAGGAGCACTGGTCGACATGACTAATGGTGCTGATGAAAGGCAGAATGACCTGGAAGGAGCTGTCATTGACATGACAAAAGGTGATCACTAATGTATGAGTGAGATGATGCAAGCCGTTTCCCATGTCTCTGTCCAGATTTATTCTTGCTTAGTAATTTAATCAACATAGCTTTATTATGACATCCCAGTCCTGCACCGGACGCAAGGGATGTTGGGGCAGCTTATAGGCGGTCCGGTCCGCATAGCTTTTGTGGTTGAGGGTTGGTGTGTTCGTGACAGTGGGATTAGAGCTAGTCTCGCCTCGTTCAGAGCCAGTGGTTCATCACAAGTTGTGTCCTTTTCTTTAAAAGGGCATATATATTTATTACATATTGGGAACGGCGAGATGAGATGTAAACTAGGCAAGTTTCATATGATGAGTTCAACCGAAAAACCATGCAGGTGATATCAAATTCAGGACCCCCCGTTTGAGAGATTTACTGCTCAACCAACTCGGCCACCACATGAGATTGAGTACATTTAATTGATTGATATTGGAGGAACTAGAAAAAGGAAGTCAAACTCTTGTATACTAAATATCAAAGAACTGTTATAGTTACCAGTAGACTCCAAAAGTTCATCCTTGACTTGAATGTAGAGCACAAACAAATGGGACAAAGAAAATGATTATTAGCATAAAGCATCGAATCAATAGATCAAAGTGAACTTGGGAGTCTTGGGACCATGATTTTTTACCATGTTGCTCGCACTCTTTAACAATGCCGGACGTGTGTCAGATCCCTCCCAAAATAGTGCATTTTTTAAGAATTTGACATGTATGTCACGTTGCATATCTTCATTAGCACATGGCGTTTAGCTACTAATCAAAGAGTCAAGCAAGGGCAGAGTAGAGAAGTAAAACTACAAGTACCAAATATTGTGCAATATGAAAAATGGAAGTCACTAATCAAAGAGTTTCTAATGCCCAATGGAAGTCACTAATCAAAGAGTTTCTAATGCCCATTGGTTCATCTAAACTCCTAAAGCAAACAACTAATTCCTACAAATCTTATACTAGATTAGAGGTAACACCAAAAACAACAAATTTTCAACCTTTTGATCCCAATTCTCTTCATGGAAGCACCTTCACTCCATTCAATTTGCATTCCAAAGTTCCATTCTCTACTTGTATCATGCAAGAATGAATCGACAGTGGAGATAGCCTGCAATAGTATACCAAAAATATTACATTCATCTTCTCAATGGCCCTTATGCTCAGAGAAATATATAGATAACAAATTTTTGTTCCCTCCGTCCCAAAGTAAGTGTTGTTGTAGCTCATTTAACGTTCATTAAGAAAAATATATAAATAGAAGGTATAGTTAACTAAGTTACTTTTATTTATTAGATATTTCTCAGAGAATTGAGAAACATCTTCTATCATCTATCTCTACCTAACTTTCCCTAGATGAACAATGCTTATATAGTCTTTCTTAGTGCTATTATTCACTTCATACACAATCCATAACTAGCAAGTGAACCAAACAACTCCAAGCTACTCCCTCCGTTTCAATTTGTATGTCTTAATTATTTTCCCATTTAGCGCAATTTCAAAAGAGAATTGTCTCTTTTCCTTTGTGACAACTCTATAATTTCAACTTTACACATGACATATTTTAAGACTCTACGTATCTTTAGTTTAAGACACCTAGATTCAAAAATCAAACAAACAAATTGAAACGGAGGAGTAATTTACAAATTAGAGATAAGTTAAAGAAAGTGCTTACTTGGATCAGAGTTTATTAGCATAGCTGTGCCTCCAAATCCACAAGTCCCACCATTGCCTTTTGTTTTCTGCCAGTAACTATTGAAAGCATAAGAAGCATGAGCCACAACAGTATCAGGGTAAAAACAACTTCCAGCAGGACTTATAGCTTCACAATCAGCATCTCCTTCACCACATGCATAATCTAATGCCTCTTGCAATGTCTCTGGTGGTACACTAGGCTTAGCTACACACCATAACCCACCACCACCATGACCTCCTGTTACTGGTGCACCTACTGGACCCCCACCCCCAACTCCACCCCACCCCCCACCATGAGATGGTATACAAGGTGGCAAATGAGGTCCATAAGAAGGGCTAATAGGATTGAACAATGGAGGAGCCATTTCAGGAGCAAAAGGAGGTGAAATGTTACCAATTAATGGAGGAAGTGGACTGTTAGCAGCAAATGCTGGAGATGGCGGATTTGGATTTGGGGCTAATGGGGTTGGCCTTGTAGGAAAATTACTGTATTTTGAGTCAAAAGTTGAGAGCTTTCTACTCAAGGGTCTTCCCTGTTTTGGCTTCTCACTAATCAAGAAAATCTTGTTTAGGCTAAAATTTCCCAACTTTTTCATAGACCCTATATGACTATTCATCAAAGTTTCAATCTTTACATCCAAATCTCCAAACCCCAAATGACTATTCATCAAAGTTTCAATCTTTACATCCAAAAAACCTAAGTTCACTACATAGGGTGCATTAACATGTTGAAAGAAGTCAAGAAGAGGTTTAATGTACTCTTCAGCCAAATCAAGATTGTACAAACCAGAATCTTGGTCCAAACAGTTGGAAGAAAAAGAAGTGGACACTTTGATTTCAGTATGCAAACCCCATCTTGTAAGTGAGTAGTAAATGTTCTTAGCTGATGGCAAGATTAACCTCATTCTGTTTTCTTGATTTTTGTTGCACAAAAGAGTGTGACCAACAAGAATAGTAGTGATATTTGTAGCTGGATAGTGAGCTAAAACATTGGTTCTTAGCCAATTTTCAGCTTCAAGAACACTAGTGGACACTCCATAAAGGTCTTGAATAGGCAAAGAAACTGCACTAGTAGTAATGTCAGCTCTTGGAAAAGTCACAAGAGTTGAGAGCTCTACTGATTCATGACCAACTGCAGCTGCAAAATTCATATTATAGAAACTTAAAACTAAGAAAAATCCATAAACAAAATGGAAAATGTAAAAAACAAGCAAAATTCATATTATAGAAACTTAAAACTCAGAAAAATCCATAAACAAAATGGAAAATGTAAAAAACAAGATTAACTTACCATTTAGAGCAAAATAAAGAAAGAAAAGATGGGAAAAACACCAGGGCTTGAACATTTTGTTCTGGAGTGGAGAATGAAGGAAATGGGGTTTGGTTATAATAGTGTTTTAGAATTTAGATGATATTTTGAGAGTGCATTTACTTGATTTTTGTGTAAAAAAGCTGAAGAGGCAAAAAAGATGTGTGGGGGTGTAAGGCAAAGGCAAGGTACTACTCCCTGACTCGACACATTTTAAAAAAAATAATAAATAAAATAGTAATTTATTATATTATTTTTATTAATTTTAAGTTATCTAATATTGAAAAAGGAATAGTTTTTAATAATAAATTATCTATTAATTTTTTAAATTATAAAAACGAACAGATGTTTACACCAAAAATAATATTTAATAATAATTAATTAATGATAATAATTTAATTGTCATTAACTATATAGGTGATTAGTATTCTTTATGTATGTCCTTAAAATTTATAACGACATTAAATTTAATAATAATTAACTAATTTCAATTAAAAAATTTAACATCTTTGTTAACATACATATTTATTACCGATGGAAAATATTTTTATTACAGTGAGATGAAGTATCTGCTGAGAGGTACAAGTCTGGCAGTATGTTGTCCTTTGGCTAATTGTCTTTTAGCTCTGTTTGGAATCTGTGCTTGGAATGGTAGTACCAAAGTTCTTGGATAGTGAATGGAAATACTCCCTCCTGTTAATATTAGTAATATACTAAGAGCCCCGTTTGGATGAGATTTTAAGTTGATCAAACTAATTTTTAAATCAATTTTTGACTTATTAGAGTATTTGACAATTAAAGAATAACTTAAAATAAGTCAAAAGTAACTTAAAATAAGTTAATAAGTAGGGGAAAAGTAGGGTGTCCCCTACTTATTTTTTTTAACTTATAAATCATTCTACTTTGATCAAGTATATTATTTTTTTATCCTTAATTCTTTTATAATGCTAACAACTTTAATGGTATTTCAGACATTTTGATAAAAAAAAAGTGACTTTCAATACTTTTTTACCAAACACATCAAAAACACATAACTACTTATTTTTAAAATAACTTTAAAGTAACTTTTTAAAAGTTATTTATTTTAAACTAATTCAAACGGGCTCTAACTCCATTCCATTTTAAATTATTTTTAGGTGGTCATTTGATTGCTTCTTAGGAAGAACAAATAAAAAAATAACATTATATTCAGTGTAATCTTACAAATAACATCGGCGGAAGATGATGTTACCTCTATTTTGAGAAGGTAAGAATGGAGGTTGTTATTTATATATTAAAATTAATATAATTAATATTAAATTTGATAGTTTTTTTAGTTATTTTATATAAAATTTAACATATCAGATTATTTAGTTACTTTATATAAAATATAGCGTATTAAATGATATTTGATTATCATTTTACAATCTCACATAAATATAAATTATGAGTTAAATTTATATATTATTTTATGTGAATAAAAAATAAAATAATTTTACCTTATATGATATTTGGTACGTTTAACCAACAACCAAACGATTTCTAAGAATTTGACATACCAAATATAACTTAATAACATTAATCATATAAGTTATTTAAATAAATTAATATATACACGTGGAAGTATGAGACTTCTACAACATTTATTAAATAAAGGTAAGTTTAAGGAAAAAAAAAAAGTTTTACACCTTAATTTCCTAATAAATTACTTATTTTGAAATAAATTAACAAGACTAGAAATTATTTAAAAGGATAAGGAGGGAGTGATCCCCTTCGGTATAATACTCCCTCCGTCCAACAATAGTTATCCATTATATTAAAAATAGTTGTCCAATTTAGAAAATCAAGAAATAATTTACCTTTTGTGTCTATTTTACCCTTGCTATTAAATATTATTTATCATCTAATTTCAAAGCATTAAATTTAATAAAGTCAAAGGATAATATTATCCCTATTATTTATTGTTTCTTAAAGGATGTGTCAAGTCAATAGTGAACAACTATTGTTGGACAGAACGAATAATGTATAATATTTTATATTGAGTTATATAGTATAACATAATATTTAGATTGTATAATTTTGAAAAAATTCCTAATAATATTTGTATAGTTATATTTTTGCATCTTTTAATTTAAAAACCTCATAATATTAAAGTTTATAGTGACAGAGACCCAAAAGAGAGAGACAGCAATCAAAGAAGTTAACTTTGTTCAGACACCTCTGATTCTTTCTGCTCTGATTTTTGGTGCAACAGTCAAAACCTTCACTTAAACGTTGCCGTTTTAGATAAAAAGGACCATTCAATGGGACCCACATAAATATTTTGTGGGGGGATTTGACAATATTTCCTTGTGAAAATTTGAAAAAAATTACTCCCTCCTTTTCAAAAAGAGTGGCCTACTTTGATTTGGCACGGAGTTTAAGAAAATAAAAAAAAAAATTTGAATCTTGTAGTTATAAATTAAAGTTATATTAAATGTACAAAATTGTCCTTTAATCTTGTGGTTTTAAACATGCCACGTGGAAAATTGAAATTAAAATGTTACTAAAAAGAGAAAGAGAGGCCATTCTTTTTTAAACAGAGGGAGTAGCTTTTATTTTTAAAGTGAAAGAATAATATTTGAAAATGTTAAATTTAAATTTGAATTTTGAAATTTTATGACTAAATATATTTATACTATCCCACCCTAAGAATTTGGTATAATATTCTCAGTGTTGTATTTAATTCTTCTTAACACACTTTTGAGTAAAATTTCTCAATTGAATTCAGTATATTTTTACGGTCTTTAATAATAATTTTGATTCAAATGCTATTTTGAAAAACTTGTAATTTTACGAGAAAAGGATGTTGGGATGCTAAATAGTCATTTAGAGATGATTTTAAAGTTTTTGTCTAAATATGCATTTTAGATATAAAGTTATATTTTATTTTCTTCGTAATCATAAAATTTCATAATTTATGAAAATTATGAAAATTTTATTAATTCTTATCATTAGAACATTATAATTTATAACAATGTATTAATTAAAATATCCTACAACGCTGCATTAACAAATCACATATTTTCATAGTTCTTTTATAGATAAATGATTGTGAATGAATGTTATTATAATATTTTAAGTGCACATAAAATTTTACATAACTTTCTTTTATATGAGTCTTTTCTTATCATAAACTTCACTCATAAATTTATATTTCACGTCTAATATGAGTCTTTTTTTACTACAATATTAAAAATTAAAAATATATATATATAATATAAATTTATGAGTGAAGTTTTAAATGTTATAAAATTGAAATCATAAATTTAAAATTGAATTCCTACCTTTTAAAGTGAATTGATATCTAAAAATCAAAAGATCAAATTAAAGTTAAACTTATTCAAATATCATAAATAAACACTGATTTCATTATAATTTTAAAATGATAATTTCAAATATATATAATAAAGTAATTAGTTTACAATAAATATAATTATATTTTCATTTACATAAAAAATAGTCAAAAGTCATAGAAAGTATGCACTGACTATATATTATGATACATTAAAAAGGCAGAATATAATTTACCTATACACTTTGCATATACACTGACTATACATTATGATACACTCGTGCATGAAGTATATATATTGAATATATATGAAATATACACTGACTATACATTATGATACACTCATGCATGAAGTATATATATTGAATATACATGCAATATACACTGACTATTCTATTTTGACCAACTCAAAATCTCCTCTAAATAGACCTAAATTTTAGATATGAGATTTTCTTGATATTTTGAGTCTTTTGAAATATAATCTTCTCAAAACTGTTCACGTTTATGGTATGTTGAACTTTAAAGAGAAGAAGAAGAACTTCACACATTGCGGTTATTTGGAAAAAATATAACCCAATGATTATATTAGGTAATTTAAATAAATTGGACTAAAATGATGGTATGCTTACACTTTGCAGAATTTTCCCTTTAAATTTGGATAAATAACATAAATTTTACTAGTTTATTAGTTAATTACTCCCTCCGTTCCATATTAGTTGATCACTTTCCTTTTTACACGCAAATTAAGAAATCATAAATAAGAAGATAATTTTACTAATTCACCCCTTAAAAAACTTCATAGAATTTTACAAATAAATGTGAACACTTTCGAAAAGATTAATTACAAGGGTAGTATAGGAAAATTTTAATTAATGTTTTCTTAATTTAGTAAGGTGATCAACTAATATGAGACAATTATTTTTAGTAAAATGATCAATTAATATGGGACGGAGGAAGTACCTTCTTTTCTATGAATTTGCAATATTACACATATTATCATAATTCGCACCTCAGATAAATGTATCTATCGCGTCCACATATATGTATCTCAGATACATGTTAGCTAGATACATATAATTAAGTGTATTTAAACAAGAAATGTAATTGAAAACATGATTTAAGAAGGAAATCACGTGTGTAATAACTTTGGAGTATCCTGCAGTATAACAACTCCTAAAAAAATTCAAAACATTAAAAAAATAAAAAATTTAGAGAATCAACAAACTTTACATTTTTTCTTCGTCGAAATTCTTTTCCAATAATTTCAAGCTTTTTCAAAGGCGAATATCATTGTGTTGTTAGGAATCATGTATTTTAAATTTAATGGAAGATACATAAACATGTTCCGATACTTTATTACTTGAGGAATACAACTCAAATCTTAACTAACATTGTTACTTGTTAGATACACATGTATTTGATAACAAATTTTTTGTCAAACAAAATTTGATACAAGACTTAATTAACATTGTTACTTATTGAATACACACAAAAATAAAATAATGAAAAGTAACATTATCAAATATATGTCATTATATCGAATACAAAACATGATTTAAAACAAGTTAACGGCTAGCACTATCATTGTTGAATTCTTCGTTTTCAATAGTTTGTATAACTATTAAAAAAAATAGAAGAAAATATCAATCGAAAGCTATAAGAAATCAAATATACATAACTTAAATAATAGTTGAATCAGTTACAAACCTTAACAATCAGATTTTATTGATTTATTTTTTATTCAATTTTTGTTGATTTATTGAAAAAGATCGTGTAAGAGAGAAGAAAGAGATTTTCAAGTATCTCCATTTCCTTCTCTTTATTTCCGCCTCACCACTTCTTCATTCACTTTCATTTTGTGGCAAAATAATATTTGAAAATGTTAATTACTCAATTTAAAATTTATTTGTCTTACTTTCTTTTTTAATTTATCGTATACTCAAAGATTACTTTTAAGATATAATAAATTATTATATTTAACCACTCAAAATATTTTATTACAAATTTAAAAATTATGTAACATATACTATAAATTACAATAATTAACAACTTAAAATATTTTTACTATTTAATAAGAGGCTACAAACACACTATACGTTATATGTTTGAAAATTCTATAAATCACAATAATTAACAACTTAAAATATTCTATTATATATTTAAAATGACGTTAAAAGTACTATAAATCACAATAATTAATAACTTAAAATATTTTTTTAAAATCAAAAAAATTTAGTGTACTCTTGAAATTCTATCGGTGACACATGAATTTGAATTGATGAAACAATATATATTATTAAAAGTTACGTGAACGATACTATAAATCACAATAATTAACAACTAAAAATACTTAAAAGAACATATAAGAAATTTGGTGGACTCTCCTAATTTCATATGTGTCACATAAATTAGAACAAAAGGAGTAACATATATTATTCGAAAATGATGTAAAAAATATATAAATCAAATTAGTTGACTCTTCAAATTTCATCTGTATCACATAAATTGAGATAAAAAAGTACTCCCTCCGTTCACTTTTACTTGTCACAATTTGACTTGGCACATCGATTAAAAAAATAATTATTAATATAGGTATTTTACCAAACTATCCCCTATTAAATGATATTTTGAAAAATGATTTAGAAAATAAGTATTTAATGCTGAGGGTAAGACATGAAAAAAAATTATTGTCTTTTCTTGATATGTCAAAAGTGACAAGTAAAAATGAAAATCTATTTTAAAAACAAGTGACAAGTAAAAGTGAACGGAGGGAGTAATATATATTGGCCCCGTGCTGGCACGGGCACCTAATATCTAATAGAGGAACTTTCACATATAGCCACTCAAAATATTTTAATTATGCTCCATAACTATAGTTTGATAATTACAATTCGTAGCTACATGTTATAAGGAGGAGGGTGGTGAGCGAGACTGGGAGAGAGAGGAGAGAGGCGAGCGAGAGAGGGAAGAGAGTGGAGAGAGGCGAATTGTATATGTATAACTGTCAAAATAATGTATAAATGTAACTGATATACATATGTATTTGTATATCTGGTGAGCGAGACTGGGAAAGGGAGGAGAGAGGCGAGAGAGACTGGGAGAGAGTGGAGAGAGGCGAGTGAGAGAGGGCAGAGAGTGGAGAGAGGCGAATTGTATATGTATATATGTCAAATTATACATATGTATATATGTCAAAATAATTGTATATATGTATATGTATCAAGTATTGTATTTGTATATCTACACATAATTTGAATTCGTATACAATTGAATCGAGTTAAAACATTTGTATTGTATATCCAATCTCTCTCGCTTTATACAAACACAAATTATACATTTGTGTTTGTATAAAGCGAGAGAGAGAGACAAAAGAGAACTAGGCAGGGCAAAATCCAATCTCTCTCGCTTTATACAAACACAAATTATACATTTGTGTTGTATAAAGCGAGAGAGAGAGAAAGACAAAAGAGAACTGGGCAGAGGAAGATTTATATATGTATAATTATAAGTGTATAGGGCAGAGAGATATGTATATGTATTTGTATATCCCGTCTCTCTCACTTTATACAAACACAAATTATACATTTGTGTTTGTATAAAGTGAGAGAGAGATTGACAGAAGAGAAGAGAGAGAGACTGGGCAGGGAGAGGAGAGTGGCGAGCGAGAATTCTAGAGAGATGGGGGAGAGGCGCGAGAGAGAGAGGAAGAGAGGAGAGAGGCGAGAGAGAGAATGAAATTATACCTTAAAGTTAGTTTCAAATTGTAATTAATGTAAACTATAGCTACGGTAGATAATTAAGTAGTATAAATTTGCTTAGCTACGTAATTTTCCCTATCTAGTATAATATAGATGTTTGTCTAAATCATATAGTTTTTCCTAAATTATATGTCCAAACGGGCCAAATTATATGATTGGGCCGACAGCCTTCATTTTCATGGATAAACCATATACTCCCCGTCCACTTTTAATTGTCATGTTGCTTTTCGAAAGTCAATTTGACTAATTTTCAAAATTAAATTAGATTACATTAATTAGATTACATTAATTCGATATTTTAAACAAAAAAAATAGATATACAAAAACTATACGAAAAGTACTATTAATTGTATTTTTTTGCTTATCAATATGATGAAAAAATAAATCGTAAATGTTAGTCAAAATTCTTATCGTTTGACTCTAAAAAAGGAAACTATGACAAATAAAAGTGGACGGAGGTAGTATGAATAAGGTCGGTGAGCCTACTAAATTGGAATGTTCTGTCAACAGTCAACAAAACATGTCACTACCTTCATTGAAGTAGCACTATTTGCACTTCTGCCCTATTTTGTGCTTTCTTTTATTTTTTGAATATTTTTTTTTTGTAATTTTTTATTTAAAAGAGACAAAAATAATTATAAGATTTTAGATATTTTTCAAATCCAAAATATTAAGATGTCAACTCTTAGAGCAAATTTGATGGTCAAATTCTAAATATTTTTTTTTTGGAGAAAGTATATTCAAATATTTTAACTATAAGTCATATTTAGAAAAAATATATTCAAATTCTAAATATTCTTTGCAGTAAGTATGGTCAAATGCAATTCCAGATTCAAAAGTTTCAAACAAAGTGAAAGATATTTAATTTTCATGACCAAAACGTCTACTAACTTTTTTGTGGGACATAAATTTATGTTACATCATAATATCAATCAAGTTATGTTCCGCTTCACCAGAATAGAAAAAAAATAAACACACAAACTAATCGAAAGGGATTCAACATCTATACTATATACTATATATATATAAAAGAAAGTAATTTTAACCATATATAAAAATAATGTAATTAGTTTTTCATTGAAGGGGATTTGAATGAACTCCTTAGCCCTAAGCTAACTCTCCTCCTACAGCCTACACATCCTCTTAATTATGAAAATGCATAAACTTCAAATTCTGAATCAGTATATCATGTTTCCAACTAAGTGATTCTTAACGTAAGTAGTGTGTAGTATAGAAAAAGGTTGCATGTTTAAGGTAGGTATCAAGGCAATATATTGAGATGCTTGACGTGCATTTTGAGAAGCCTTAACTTCACCACTCAATTATGCATTTCTTAACAAGCTTAACATTCCTATAGTTATTGTTTCTACCTTTCTAAAGCAAAAAAAAAAAGACAAATAAAGCTAATTAAAGTACACTATTTGCTTTAGCCTTTCACCAACCACAATTTATCCATGCTTTATTTTGTCTTGTGTCTATATAAGAAAAAAGCCTTCTTCAACACGTACTATAACCCCCTTTTTCTTCCTAACAACTTTAACCTCCCAAGTTAAAACCCTTTTCATCTTTTAGATTTTGATTTTAGAGTCCGTTTTATTTAGGAAACTTATACTCCTGTCTTCATATTTTAATTGTGGCTTTAGCTTTTTTTATGTTTATTAAAAATAATAATAAATATTTTGTATAGTTACTATGTTATTCTTATTTATCAGATATATATACATATATATATATATATATAATATTAAATTTCTTGAACATAAGATTATAGATTGATTCAATGGTTGAGGAATTTTAAATTTATCTTGAGGTTACAAATTCAAATATTAACTATTATACTTTTATTTTATCAAATTTTTTAAAAATTATTAATAAAAATTTTAGATCCGCCACTGTAGACACCGAAAGGATTCTACAGATGAAAACAAGACAGGGTAAACTTGCTTTTAAGGAAAGGGGGATTGGATTCCAATGCAGAAATCTTTTTGAGTCCCTTTCCATCTTTGCTTTCGGTTTAGTGAGTCCAACTTATTCGATGTATATGAAAAAAATATTTGACGTAGTAAACATAATAAAACTATATAATTTTATAGCATATATAATTATATATAAATATATATATATATATATTTGTGTATCTAAATATCTTAGTCACCACTGTCCACCCTAACCTCACCCATTTCTAGTAGTCAAAACTCGTCGATGTTTTAGTTGGCGGCTGGAAAATCGATTCGTCGAAGATAGTCTGTCTTTGAAGGTTTTTGTGTAAATACAATTTGAAAACACATATATTGAATTCAATCGTCCACACATAAAGTTTATGTTTTCACATATACATACAGTTTACCACACATACCTTTAACTTCTGCTTTGAAAATACATACATACATATATAGTTGATCATAGGAACATATACGGTTACAACTAGGTATTGTAATTATACGATTGCAGTTAGGATTAGATTTTTTACACGCACGAATACAATATATTTTGCTACGTTTCAAAATTACTATTTGTGCCAAATTTTGGTTCCTAGATACATGTATCACAGATACATGAAGTCAAAATTAAGTGTAATTTGTTCCAAATACACTTTATCCAAGAGTGATTTCACATATATCTGGGATACCTTGACTCTCTCGGTCGCTCGTCTCTCTTAATATGTATCTATATTTCAGAATGAATCTAGAATGTGTCTGTTATCCGAGATTCATGTATCTGAATACACGGACTCTCTCGCTTGCTTCTCTAATCTCTTGCTCGCCTCTCTCCCTATGTATCTGTATTACATAATGTGTTTGGTAGTAAAAGATATATGTATCTAGGTGTATCTGATTTGAAATCTGATATGAAATTATTAATTAGTGAAACAATATGTAATTATTTTAAACTATTGGAAGAATTAGTAAATATAATAGAAATATTTGTGTAATTAGATATTTTTATCTAAATTATCTTAATGAAAATTTTAACTACACTACTATATTGGTCATCTATTAGGAAGTTCCATTTATATTTCTTAATTTTCTATTTTATGACTTCATTATAAGTAAATTTTATCCTCCGTATATTTGATGGTGATCGATAATTCTTACTCTCCCAATATGAAATCTACTTTTAAAAGGGCAATATATATATGGTGGAAATTTTGCCTAAGTAGCCGACCTAATTTGCTGTGGTTTTTAATTGATATGCATAAATTATATATTCATTATACATAATTACACAAACTATACTTGAATCATATAGTAATAGAATATGCATTCACTCAATTTTTTTAATGGCTATTTAAATTATTCTCTCTGTCCAATAATACCTTTTCACTATTAACTTTGCACATTTCTTAAGAAGCTATGCATAGAAGGGTAATTTTTTTTATATCACCCTTTGAATATAATAAATACAATGCATGTATTGAAAAATGAAATAGGGAGATGACTATAATTAATGATAAGGGTAAATTAGGAACTAAGTGTAAAATTATCCATTAATTTCATAAAGTTGACAAGTATTATTATACATCCCAAAATAATATAGTGGATAACTATTGTTGGACAGACAGTAATTTTTTTTAATTAAGTTATTGATGAAAACAAGGAAGATGAAAATGATAGTGGAGAATAAATGAGTAATGAGTATGGTGATCTCATGACTCTATTTTTCTATTCACCAAGGATAAGAAGAAAAAAAAGAAGAGAAAAATAATAGGTAAAATTCATTTACAAAATTGGAGAATTAAAGCCAGTGATGATGGCAAGCAGAGGCAATCATATTTTGGCGTAACACATAAGAAAAAAAATAAAGGAACAAAAATTCATGTGAAAGTAATTATGTTGACAGCAAGATTTTATAAAATTTATTAAATTAAGGGTGTGTTTGATAAGAAGAAAATATTTTTAAGTGAGTTTTTTATTTATTTTTAATATTTGGTAAATAAAAAAAAAATATTATCTGAAAAATATTTGTATATAATTTAAGACATATACTATTAAAAATGGGATGTAAAAGTTGGTACGGAACTAGTTTTTTCTACTTTCACTACATAGGTTATTATTCTTATTTTTTAAGAACTTATTTTTAAAAAATAATTTTTAAAAATATTGATTAATTAAACATAAAAAAAAATTAAAAATATTTTTATCATACCAAACACACCCTAGATGATTAAGACGACCTATGCTATATGAATTAAGTCAATGGTGTATAGTGGCACTAAATTGGAGTCCATCATCTATGCTATGTTTTGCGCATGCAAATCCATAGGGTGGTTTGGTTTGTCGACAAGTTATAATGGAATTAGTACCAAAAATCAAACTGTCAACAAAAAATAACATTAAAATAATTAATTTCAATTTGATGTCGATGAAACTTTAAGAGTTAATTAATTAATTTTTATGTTTTTTTTTAAAATTATTCATTATTGTGATTTATTATAACTTTTACGTCATTTTAAAATAAAATATATTATTCCCATGTTCTAATTTATATGGCACAGATTTATACGATTTTTGAATATTTTAAATTATTAATTATTGTGATTTATAATGCTTTTTTACGTAATTTTTAAATAATATTGTTACTTCTCATGTCCCAATTTATGTGGCACTAATATAATTTTAAGAGTCAACCAAAATTTTAATTTATTTAAAAAAAATTTTAAGTTGTTAATTATTGTGATTTATAGTACTTTTAATGTAATTTTCAAATACATAACATATTTTTTAAAAAAAACAAGACAATTAAACTAAAACGAAAATAATCCTAAAGTGGACATCACGTCTTTAACTACAAGCACACAACTCAAGTACATACGTCATCTATGAACTACTCCCTCGTCCAACAATACTTGTCTACTATACTATTTTGGAATTTCCAACAATACTTGTTCACTTTATGAAATCAATGGATAATTTTACACTTCGTTCCTAATTTACCCTTATCATTAATTATAGTCATCTCTCTATTAAATTTTTTAATACATTGTATTTATTATATTCAAAGGGTAATATAGTAAAATCACCATTCTATTTATTGTTTAAGGGGAGTGTCAAGTCAACAGTGGACAAGTATTGTTGGACAGAGGAAGAGGGAGAGGGAGAGGGAGAGGGAGAGGGAGAGGGAGTATATATATATATAAGACAAAGAATAAAAAGTGGGACTACAATTTGATAATGTCCAAAAATTTATTGCGCATGAATTTTTGGTGAGCTAACCTAGCTAAAGATGAGGACCAACGACAAATTTTAAAAAGGTCACCTTGGAGTGCTTTAGAGGTCATGAGTTGGGCAAATTTGGGGGAACAAAATGAAGTGTAACGTATAAAAAGGATTTAAAAGGATATTTTGTTATTTTAATTATTTTATTTTTGAATAAATTGTTGAAGTATATTATTATTCTATCTAGAGATAAGAGTTGCTTATTTCAATATTAATTATCAATCTTGAAATAAGTTATTTTAAATTTATAATTAAAAAAAATTAATATATATTTCAAAATTATTTTCTACTAATTATATCCATTATATTGTTCTAGGTCTCATTATTTTGCCCGACCAACTTCATTAAGATTCTTAGCAGTAAGGCAGTAATATTTAATTTGGGTGTTCAATTGTTCAATTTTTTTTTTAGATATTTCAATTAAATATTTTTTTAAATATTATGTTATCATTGTACCTAATTAATATAGTTTGAGGCTTCTCCTTTCAGTTTAAATTTATTAGGTTTGGTGACCTCGAAAATAAGGCTACTAAGTAGTAACTAGGAATGCGACTAGCTCAGCTAATATACTTACTTGCTCGTTATAAGGGGGGAGGCTAAAGCAGGGTGAGTGTTGTAACGATCCAAAGGAAAATTTCCTGACTTAGCACTAGTCGACTTGTGGGTTGTTACATACCCTGATTTGTTGGGTTTGGTGATCTTAATTTGCTTAAATTTCTTTTAGAATATTTGGTGATTTAGAAAAAAGAGAAGTCAAGTGTTAATTATTATTTTTAATTTTTTACCAATATTTATTATGAACAATGAAATTCGATTGTATTTAGATTGCGCATTGCGTAATCTATTCTAAAAATAATTCTTCCAATATAGTTTTTATTCATGCCTAAAACTCCCCTCATAGCTTTGTGATACGTATTATAATCATAATAAAGCATTAAATCATAAAAGTATCTTATATGGTTTTCCCCAAAATCAAGAGAGTGCGGTGTGCAATTAAAAGGATTACACCGACTGTTTGTGTAGTCATACGACAATAGATTCACTAAAATAATAAACAAATAAACAAAAGTAAAAGATACTTTATTTTACTCAATTATTTGATATTTATTTTGAGGCTCGTTTAATTTAAATTCGCATTGAAAAATTTAGTTTTATAAATAAATTAGTTTATATCACAAATAATTTTATATTTAAATCTCAAACTCGAAATTTTTACTAAAGAATGAAGGAATATCTTACCACTTTATCGTAACCTTTGGTGGTAAGTAAAGAAAGAACAAAGGAAAAAAAGTAAATGCTTCAAGGACGTGTAGTTGTCCCATAAAATATGAAGCAGATTAGATGGTGAGGTCCATTATTACAAACTTAGCTAAAATAGAAAAGTGACTCTAAAAAGAAGAAAACGTTAAAAATTACACAAAATTTAAATATTATCCTCACAAAAAGAAAACAAAAAGGGAAGGGAAATACCATTTCACTTCAAACTCTCGAGAATTATGTGACAATTTTACAGTTTTTAGAAAATATTTATGTCAAATAGATTAATATATATTTGGAAAAGAATCATCATATATAATATATCAATCTTAATAAAATGTATATTAATGTATTAAAGATGTCTATACACAAATATGTATTAAATTGTGTCTTTATACACAAATTATAAACTACGTACGTGGTATAAATATTTTCAAAAATAATAGAGCGTAATTTCTTAATTTTTTAATTGCCACATAAAGTGAAAAAAAGAGTCTATAATTGGGAACCAAGACAAATAATCTCACAAGATTGAAGAAATAGGTAGATCGACACTTGCTTCAATTATAACAATATTAAATAAACAGTTAATTTAAAATCAGATTGAATAATCTAATAAAATTAAAGAAATTGGTTAATTGAATATACTTCAATTATAAAAATGTTACATAAATGACTAATTTGAAACCACGCCAGATAATCCGTTAAAATGAAAGAAATGAATTGGTCAATTCGTACTAAAGTTATAAATAATAATCATGTCAAATAATTTTTGAAGATAGAAAAATGAAAAGATCAATACATGCTTTAATTATAACAATATTAAATAAACGGCTAATTTGAAAATAAATCAAATAATTTGTAAGGACAAAAAAAAGAAGGTAAATCGATGTGTGTTTCAATTATAACATTCTTTTAAAAAACGAATTAATTTAAAATCAGGTCGAATAATTTAATTGTTAAGAAATGGATAGGTTGATATAAAATGATTTATACATGTTTTCCCTTAGAATTAGAAGCCAAAAATTGAAAATATGGTTAGGTAGATTTCACTTTTGACGGGTACAGTAATTAATCATGTGGGCTACTGCCTATTTTATTTTATGCAAAAAGAAATTATACTATCCCCACTCACAAAGTCACCACTAATAAATGACTATGGTAGTTGGAGTATTAATACATTCATTTCACGTAACGATCAATTTAGTGTGATTTTGTTTGTTGGGTTCGAAAGTGATTATGGAGTCATGCGAAAGTTTACAATTGCAAATTATATGATTGATAAATTAGATGACAAAGAAAAACATACTAAAAACATATTGTTATTGTGATTTTGTCAAACGACCTACATATTAAAAACTAATATTGAAAAACATAAATATATTGGGAGAAAATCTCCTCATAAACAAAAGTCTCTAAACGACTACATTGTGAATGCTATTGTGCTCTTGATATGAGAAGAGAGATCTTCAATTTATAGAGTTTCAAGTTTTTCCACTATGGAAGGAATAAGCCAAATATGGAAAAGAAATATATTTTCCTTTTAGAAAAAGTTAAAACATTTATGGTAATACTTTGACTTTTCTTTTAGGAAAAAATAAACTTCAAATAAGGTAAGAAAATCAGGGCAAAATCCTAATAATTTTGTTATCATCTTATTATTTTAAAATAATATATAAATAAATATTTAAATTTAATCTTAATTGTTAAGTACGTATTCAAATTGAAAGTGTATATCTTAATAGTTTAATTTGACCTCAAATGATAATTAAATACTTCAATTTATTTTTATGACATTTCATGGATATCTGATGTTAGCGTGACATGTAAATTTAAAAGAAGCCTAAATGATTATTTTGTAAGTTGAAATATAGACGAGTTGAGGTGTTTAGAAGTCCATACTCAATGACCTTTATGATTCAGGTGTCTAGTATTACCTTTTCATGATTTTTTTGATAAATCGTAGCTGTTACAATCTTTGTGTTGCTCGACTAAGAAGGCATTGAGGGAGAATCGATCCCAAGTCATTTGTATTGATGATCACCCTCCAAACCAACTGATGACCATCTTTTCACGAATTTCATAACCTAAATTATTATTTCTTTTATATTAAAACACACCTGAGCCTACACACACCTTTTATCAAGTGAGAACAATATTATCGAGGTGTGCTTTAATATAAAGAGACTGATAATTTAGGTAACTAAAGGGATAATGAATAGTTGAACTATAAAACTTGTGAAAAAGTAATAATTTAATGTGTTTTCGATCATTAACTCTTAAAATAATATAGTACAATACGATAAATTATGAAACGAAAGATAGAAATCATCCAAACAAAGCTGTAAAGTACATCAACATGGTCCTTTAATATCAACCCCATCACAACATCTCTTTTTTAATTTAATAATTATTAATTATTATTATTATTCCAAAATTTCACTAGAAGCCCAAATCTTGATACCACCACACCCCTTTTGAAAGTGTAGCTGCTCATAGAAGCTTCTCTCTACATCTCAAGATTTTGGAAACAAAAACCACAAGAAGATGAATTGTAGAAAAAGAAGAAGAAAAACAACAACACCACAATGAAAGCTCATCCCATTTACAACTTTTCATTAACACTACTAATTGTTATCACTACATCTTCCTTTGCAGATGCAGAAAACACACAAATTCAACATCTCATTGATATTAATCCTAAAACCAGAAGAATTCTTCATCAACCCCTCTTTCCATCAACTTCATCATCCCCACCCCCACCACCAGAATTAAATTCTGAACCAATTTTCCCTACCCCAGATCACCCCTTTTTCCCAGAAGTCCCAACTGTACAAACCCCAGATCAATCACAACCACAACAACAACAATTTCAACCAAATGGGACACCAATTTCAAGAAGCAACTCAATTGCTCCTCAACAAACAAACCCAACCAAGAAACTTGCAATTGCAGTTTCTGTTGGAATTGTTACTCTTGGAATGTTATCTGCCTTGGGATTCTACATCTACAAACACAAAACTAAACACCCAGATGAAACCCAAAAACTTGTTGCCAACCGCAACACCAATAGTTTTCAAGAAGAATCAAGAATGCCACCTTCTAATTTTCTTTACATTGGTACTGTTGAACCACCATCATCATCATCATCAGCAGCAGCATCAGCCTCACAAACCCAAATTAATCACTCCATTGTTGCTAATAATACTTCCCCTTATAGGAAATTGAGTCCTGCTAAGAAATCAGATAGGTATAGACCAAGTCCAGAACTCCAACCACTTCCCCCATTGAGAAATAATCCCACATTTTTCACTCCTACAACCATAATAAATTCATCTGATGATGATGAAACCAAAATTTACAAACCATATAACATTAGTGGTACTAGCATAGTAACCAAATCAAATAATTCAATTCCTCATTCAAAGAGAACATCCCCTAGATTGTCACTTTCGTGTTCATCCCCTGATATAAAACGCGCGATAATAGTACCATCTGTTAAACAAACTTCACCTCCATCTCCTCCACCACCATCACAAGAGGTTACATTGCAGCAGCATAAGAAGCCAACACTAACTTATGTGCCACAAAGGGTGAAATTCTCACAACCACCTCCTCCACCAGATATGTCGAGGCTTGAATCAATAAGCAACCAATCCCAACAAACATCAAAAGCTCCAGCTCCCCCCCCTCCTCCTCCGCCACCTCCACCTCCACTATCAACCTCCCGGAAACTTGGAGGCAGAGTTGACTCAAGAGTAAGACCACTAAATTCATTAGCTAAAGTCCTCGAAAATATTTGTTATATTATATATGAAGTGAGTCTAATGAAAGAAGGTTATTTTGTGTCTCATTAGTGTAATGAATTATATGAAATGAGTTTAAGCTACTCGATTTTGTTTTAGGCCACCAATTCTATTGAGCCGCCTCTGCTTGAACGATCACAAAGAAGTTCTCCTTCAATATCTTCACATGTAAAGCCTCAGTCGAGTAGTCCCACACCAAGATCAGGCCATGTTGTGAGTGAGAAGAGAAGTCATTTGGAAGAACAAAGCAGAGGAGCCATACATGATACCGACGCCACAGATGAATCAAAGCCCAGGTTGAAGCCTTTACATTGGGACAAAGTACGAGCGACTTCTGAAAGAGCCACAGTGTGGGATCAACTGAAATCGAGCTCTTTCCAGTAAGTTGATTACCAAAGAGGTTATCGTCATTCGTCTCAGTAATGACATGTAGTTTCTTATCATAGAGATCTTTATATGTGTTTCAGATTAAATGAAGACATGATGGAGTCACTCTTTGGATGTAATTCTGTAAATTCAGTACCAAATGAAGTTACTAAGAAATCAGTCCGTCCTCCGGTTAAGAAAGAGAACAGAGTTCTTGACCCGAAAAAATCACAGAACATTGCCATAATGTTGAGAGCATTGAATGTCACAAAGGATGAAGTCTCTGAAGCACTTTTAGATGGTACGTGAAATTTTCTACTCTACATTAATAAGGTGTGTTTGGTGTTACAAAAGTCATTTTTCATGAAAGAAGTTTTGTTGTACCATGAAAAAAAATTTCCAATGTTTCATTGGTTAGTGGAAAATTTCATCTATATGCATGACAAAATATTTAGACCGTAGTACCAGGGCATCAGCATGCAACAAGATGGACATCATATTGACTTGAGAATTTATTATAGTTGTGACACTATCCATCTATTTTGATCGTCATGGAAAGTCTTTTTTCAAAATTCATATATATGGGAATGTATTTTGATGACAACAGGAAGTGCAGAAGGATTGGGGCCTGAACTTCTGGAGAGTTTGGTCAAGATGGCTCCAACGAAGGAAGAAGAGATAAAACTAAGAGATTACAATGGGGACACTTCAAAGTTAGGGTCGGCAGAACGATTCCTCAAGGCTATTCTTGATATTCCATTTGCCTTCAAAAGAGTAGAAGCCATGCTGTATAGAGCAAATTTTGATGCTGAAGTAAAGGATTTGAGGAAGTCTTTCCAGACACTCGAGGTATTATTAGCTTAATAAGAGTCCTTTAAAACACATACATATATTACTTTGATCAGTGGCGGAGCCAGAATGTTTATTGAGGGAGTTCAAATACGAAAAAGTTAAGGGGATTCAACATCTACTATATATACTTAAAAAATAATTTTAACCTTGAATATACACTGAAAATTTTCGCTGATGAACCCCCTTGCTCTCCGCCCCTGACTTAATCTAGGATGAAACATATTCATTATATACCGACTTCCCAGAATTTAACTATGCTGAAAATCTTATATCAATTATCTTGTGCGTGAATTTGGAGTTCATTTTAATGTCTGCCTATGAGCAACTATGACCATTTCTAAGAATCTTTACCACATTATGTTGCACTGGTAAATTTGAGTCACTCGTGGAGGAATAGTGCACACTAATCACCGATTTGAGCAACTTACTGTCAAACAAGTTACATGAATATTCCTTAACTCTGGTGCATTTCCAATTCTCCACAGGAAGCAAGTCAAGAGCTGAAGAACAGCAGACTATTCTTCAAACTCCTTGAAGCTGTTCTCAGAGCAGGAAACCGCATGAATGTTGGCACTAATCGCGGTGATGCAAGAGCTTTCAAACTCGAAACTCTTTTGAAATTAATAGATATAAAGGGAACAGATGGAAAGACAACATTGCTTCACTTTGTGGTTCAGGAGATCATCAGATCGGAAGGGCTCGGTTCTGATACCAAGGATGATAACAACCTTCCTAATTTATCAAATATCAAATTCAAAGAGGAAGATTTCAAGAAGCAAGGGTTGCAAGTAGTTGCCGGATTAAGCAGAGAACTTGGCAATGTCAAGAAAGCAGCAGGAATGGACTCGGATGTCCTAAGTGGCTACGTATCGAAGCTTGAGGGAGGACTCGTTAAAGTTATGTCCGTTTTGCAGTACGAAAAGACAGGCATGGAAGGGAACTTCTTTGAGTCAATGAAAGTATTTCTAAAGGAGGCAGAAGATGGTATAGTGAGGATCAAGGCGGAAGAAAGAAAAGCTTTGTCGATGGTCAAAGAGGTGACGGAATATTTCCATGGCGATGCTGCCAAAGAAGAAGCTCATCCTCTCAGAATATTTCTGATTGTAAGAGACTTCCTCTGCATATTGGATAGTGTGTGCAAAGATGTCGGAATGATGCAGGATAGAACAATGGTTGGTGCTGCCAGATCATTCAGAATAGCTACAACTGCATCATTACCGGTCTTAAACAGATACAACGCGACACAAGATAGAAGTTGGGACGACGATAGCTCATCACCTTGACATTTACATGCATAAAATGATGCTAGGATCTCAAAGTTCGTTACAATCCACATTGCTCAGATCCTCTAAAAATGTAGCCACGCCCGTGTCAGCAAATTTAGAGTATCCAAGCAACACAAAATTGCTACGATGCAGCAGGATGACAGGAAAGTGGCATCACAAGTTAGATTAGCATTAAATCGTGCAGCTCAATAACAAGGGAACAGTAAACGGACTTTATGCGTGCCAAACCATCAAAGCACGTAACGCGCACATAAGAATAAGAGGCTGCAGCATTCTGGGATACTGTCAAAAACAAAATGATCATTTTAAGGTAAAGAGATTAATTCCTTATTAGTTATTTCTGTGTAGAGCTAGATAAGAAAGTTTTATTCATCATTTGTATACATAGTAAAGTGACATAAAAGTTCAGATTTTGATGTTATCATTTGGGCAAACACAAAATGACATTATGCACTTTTGTCTTAATTAAAGTTCCATACAAGATACAGCTGTTTAAAGGTTTTATTAAGTGGATTCTACGAAAAGAATGTTGGAAATTTAGGCCCCACTACAATCACAAAAGTGAAAATCAGACAAAAGTAAAAGCATATTCTTTAACTTTATCAAATCTTCAAAGATACAGAAATTGTAAAATAAAGAACAACAACGAATGACTGTAAAAGAAGAACTTTGACGAGTTAACTCAAGAAGCTGCAGCCTTTTGCATGAAGCATTAGATTTATGAAGGTATTACAAGTACTCATGTATAAGGTAGAAGATACTCTAGAAAGTAAATTGGTTTCTGACGGGCGGATCTATAAGTCTGGTTACGAATTCACGTGAATCCAGTACTTTTTGTTCGGATTCTTAATATATATTAATGAATGTATTCAATATTTATAAATACTCTCTCCGTCCATCTTTACTTATCCATTATACTATTTTGGAATGTACAACAATACTTATCCAGTTTGTAAAATCAATGAATAGTTTACCATGTTATGTCTATTTTACCCTTGCTATTAAATACTATTTATTTTTCAATGTATAGATGACTTATATTTAATAAGGGTGATTTGATAAAATGACCCCTATCATTTACTGTTTCTTAATCCCTGTGTTAAGTCAATAGCGGACAACTATTGTTGGACAGAGGAAGTATTTGATTGTGAATCTGTTATTAGTATTGCTTTGTAAGGGCTCATATCAATTTGGAGATTGAAATTTTATAGTCCAAATTGTTCAATTAGGTTATTGAAACTCGTCGGAACAAAACAAACAGTCAAACACTATGCAACTAAGATTCGAATCTGATGTCTTACTCTTATGGTTTGATGGGACTTGAACACACTGTCTTACCTTTATATTATATTTATGAGGAGCGTCTCATTCGCTCCAAGGAATGAAACATAATTTTGGGTAGCCATAACTAGGTATCAAATAATTTCATAATAATTTTTTTTTTCAAAAAAGTTGCTTCATGAGCATATTTGAGACTATAAAAATATAGAGTATTTTCTTATATATTCTCATCATTGATCTCTAATCTATTCAGATTAATATTCATATTCTCAACGTTGAAAAATGATTGAATGTAATATCTGTTATAAAGATTGAAAACATTTATTTACTGTCATATCTTTATGTTGAAACGTAATATCTAAACCTGAAACGTAATATCTGTTATAACAGTAATATCTGTTATATTGATAGAGTTAAATGCTTATTCATAATAAGACTTGATGAAAATATTTATTGTCGATCTAATGAACATATATTTCTTACAATTATGTAAGTAATGTGCTAATGGAACAGTCGTGTATATTGTATTATGACTTTTAAATTAAATTTCAATGAAGATACATCTAATGTTACAACATTAATATATTCAATGTAATTTTACAAGTGAGATGTCTGAAAAGGGTAAAGTGTACACAACTTTATTCCTACCTCAGGTGAGATAGAGATCAGGTTGTTTACTAAAGACTCTTGGCTTAAGTGCACCAAACCAAAGTATTTACGAAAAAGAGTAATACAACAGTGAAAGAAACATGTCAATTAATAAAGAGAGCAGTACAGAACATCCAGAGAAAAGAAGCAGTAACAATATGAAATATTACGGTAACTGAAAATATAATGTGTGTATACGACTAATACTACAACATACTTAGTGCTCCAGGCTCCCACCAAGCCTAAACCCACCGAAAAATGAGTCAAAGATCAATTACGTACCTACTAACATTCTACTCTAATCCATGACCTCCAAACCCTTTTATCTAAGGTAATATCCTTGGTAAACTGAAATTGCATCATATCTTGTCTAATCACTTCTCCCAATACTTCTTCAACCTATATTTACCTCTCTTCATACCCACTATATTCGATTTCTCACATCTTCTTGATATCCATAAACAAATATGATTATCATCACGCCCTTAGTATAAAACATGGTCAAGAAATAATTAATTGTAAAATGTCACAATTTATTTCTAAAAAATAATCTTCATATTTGGTGAATAATCAAACAATATCAAATATGAAAAATATAATATTTATCGTGATTGATATTATTTGAATCTGTAGATTTTTCTTTACTAGCTAAATTCTTCGTTATTTTAAAAATAATATGCAAGTAATCTTGAAAATGCTTGTCTGGATCTATTATTATATGACTTTATAAAATTTCATTGTGAAATTTTTCATGATTAATGTACATATATTCTCAGGCTTACATACTTTCAAGTTAAGGGGCATAAAAACAAGATACTTAAAGCTTATTAAAAATTTATCATGGCAAATAATATTTTTTGAGATAAATAAAAAATATGACAATGAATGACTTTTTAATTAGAAGAATAAAAATTTATCTTAAAGTATCTGACCCTTTTTTGTGTACTTGGTCAGGATTGTAATTGACTTTCATTAGTTGAAGCTTTGGATAAAGTATTTGATAATTATAAGATTTTTTTCGTCAATCATTTATGATATTTATTTTCCATTTGAATGTTTGTAGCACAAAAATGAAAAACCCACAAGTTTGATATTGAACAAATTTGTAGAAGTATATAACTGATCAACTGGTTAGAGAATCGTGCTGATAATGTGTTATAAAATATGAGCAATATAGAATAAGAAATATAAACTAGATATAAATGGTAGAATATAGAGATCATCTTATTTAAATGTCATCAAGTATGTTGTTGTAGGACTAGAGATACCCTTTTATATAGGATAAAATTCCATCCAAAAGTTACTCCCTTTGTCCAACAATAGTTGTCCACTATTGATTTGATACACACCTTAAGAAATAATAAATAATAGGGTAATATTACAACATTACCATTTGAATATATTAAATTTCATGCTTTGGAAAATGTATTATTAGATATTGAATAGTAATTAATAGTAATGATAAAATAGACACAAAATGGGTAATTATCTCTTGATTTTTCAAACTGGACAAGTGTTGTTGGACAAGTGTTGTTGGACAACTATTTTTACTATAGTTGGACAAGTAAAAATGGACAGAGGGAGTATAAGATATTACTCCCTCCGTTCCTATTTATATGTCACCATTTTAGGTTTTACGCTCCTTAAGAAAGTAGATAATTTTATCATTAATTATTCCCTTAGGAGTCGTTTGATAGAGTGGATAGGAATAATGCAAAATTTAGTGTATTAGTAATGCTTGCATTAATTAGTAATGCTTGTATTAGTTATGTCATGACTCAAAAATGGACGTGATGACACTTGTCTATTCCCACTAAGACAAGCCAGCCTCAACCCAACAAAAACGAAAGAAAAACGAAAATAAATAAAGCAAGAACAAGACAAAGGCGGAAATCTTATTCATTTTAAACAACACCCCAAAAACTGGCTATCAAGTGTACTAGTCATTAATGCAAATACATAATTCGAAAGATAAATACAAGTCTCAAATGTCTTTGCTTCTCAAATAGAACAAAACATAATAAAAGGAAAAAGAGGGTCCGCCGAGATGACAAGCAGCTACCTCTCAAGTCTTTCAACGAGCCTCGAAAATCAGGAGAAGAAGAAGGAGATCACACAGGTCCGGGTTTGGAACCTATACAAGTGTAGAAGCAAGGAGTGAGTAGGGTGTACATAGGTCGGGTTGGTTTGGTTTTTTATTAAAAAAAACAAACCAATTATGTCGGTTTATTAAATCTATAAACCAATATAAAATCAGTTTTTTCGGTTTCGATTTTAGTCGGTTCTTTCGATTTTATCGATTTTTAGGTTTTCTCGATTTTTTTAAAGAATATTTAGTTTTTACGGTAGGAGAAACCAATATTTATCTACCCATCTTCATTTTGTACAAGCTGGAGGTGTTTTTAGTACAACGAATTGACTTAATTCTACATTTGGACAACTATCATTGTATATGACCTGCACTCAATGTAGCAATATGTTTATCTACCCATCTGCAATATGTTTATTAGGGGTGTGCAGATGAACAATGCTTTACACTCATGCCATTCAAACTGCAAAGGTAAAATGATCCATCGCTAAGTGGATGGAGGAACCAAAATGTAGCAAACCAGAAAGGAGATAACTTGATTCACATTCATTCCTTAATGATGAATAGACTATAAAAAATACAATTTTTTTTCATTCGCATGTTTTAAAGAATATTACAACGGAAAAATGCTGACACTAATATAGAGATTGTACTTCAGCTTGGAGTCAATAATGTCAAAGTCGTTGCTAAAATGCCACAACACAAAGGGAAAGTATAAATGGGAAAAAGTCTAGTTGCGCCAGAAACTAGAATCAGTATAGATCCAAGAACTTTCACCGAAATGTTCCAACGACTCCCCATATAATAGTATTGACAACTGTCATTACAAATCCCACTTTGAAGACATCTGGGAGATCTACATAACCAGCTATTATACAAGCAACAAAACAATAATCAGTCCAAGATCTAAAATAGTGAAAGAAAAAAAGCTATCCTAAGCCATGGGGTTAAAATGCAAGTAGTCATATATCTACCAATTAATTTCAATACTACTAGCTCATCTTTTATCAACAAACATAAAATGAAGGATAAACAACTTTCATCTGGTCATTGAAGAAGAAATTAAGGATGCTTCTCTAAGAAAAATAATATTTTTGACAGAAGATGTGATCAAGGAGAATTAGTTAAGTGCGCCAATTAAAGAGTATACAAAAGAGCTACATACCTTCAAAGTTGACAGCATCCTGACCACTGCTCAATAATCCATTTCCTTTCAACCTAGTTTCTACAAGTTTTGATTATCAAGATCCTCACATGATCAGCATGAGTAAATTTCTTATAAAAAACAAGTCTATTTAACATTGAAAATTGAAAACATAACAATTCACATCATGTTTGTAAAAATTCCTCTTAGAAACCCAACAAAAGAACTACAAAGCTACTTTAGTAATCTTCAACCACCATGATGCAGCTGCATATTTTCTTCATCCAAATTAATATATACTCAAAAGGGCGCCTAGACATACATTCTGAAAGAAAGAAAATTATCAGCACGTGAACAAGTAACTAGACTTGTGAACTTAACTTTGTTAGATAACAAAGAAATGCGAAACACTATTTCAATAAAGGGGAAGGAAACACCTATATATCAAAAGAATTGCAAAAAATTATTTCATTAAACTAATCGATACTCAAAGGAGCACCTGTACATTCTGAAAGGAAAAAGAATTATTAGCACATAAATTAGTAATTAGATATTGAATCACTTGTAAACTCAACTTTGTTAGATAGCAACTAGCATAAAGTTATTTTCCAAGTAGAAAACTAATAGGAAAAATGAAAAATTAAGAATTAAATTAGTAAATTACCTTTTTCAACTTCCTCAATTTTCTGAACTTCCTCCAAATAATCATGAACCTTCCATTCTTTAGAAGGTGATCATATTCATTGTTGAGTGATAATAAGAGCTTCTACCGTTTTTAGTGATAAAGAACTCCGATATGAATCAAGAATACGATCACCTGTACTGAAAGCTGATTCAGATACAACAGTGGACACGAAAATAGAAAGAACATCCCTTGTCATTTTTGAAATAGTTGGATATCTACTCGATGATGCTTTCCACCAAGTCAAGATATTAAAATCTTTTGGCTTCTCTACATTATCCATCAAATACTGATCAAGCTCAAAATTTTTTTCAATGTTTTCCTCCTCTTATAAATGTTTCTCCCATTGAGAATGCATTATATCATCAACTTCACCCATCATGTTAGTGTCACCTCTAATATTATCCATAAAAGTTCCAGTTAGAGAATTATTATAGTGATTATACAAGCGATTCAAGACACCTTACAAATTATCTGCCTTTAATTTTTCCAGTAAAGAGCCATATGATTTGCTAAGAATAAAATTGACATATCTCATCTTATACCTAGGATCCAACACAATAGCAATGAACAACAACATGTTCAAATTCTCTCAATATTTATCAAACTTAACCTTTATCCTTTCAGCCATGTCAATCAAAATAAGATCTTCACTACAAGAGTACTTCATTATAGAACTTCGGACATTAAAAATTTCATGGAAGAATAAATTTGAAGTAACATATAAGCTCCCTGAAAATTTTAAAGTAGACTGATAGAAGATTTTAAGAAACTCTATAAAACCTTTCACAAGTTGCCAATCATTTGTAGTTGGATGTCCTTTCAATTCACTTTGAAGACAATACTTTCGATAGTTATGATCATCCACGTATATTCTTGCAAAGGCCTTTTCAAAATTTACAGCAGTTTCTAACATTTTATATGCAGAATTCCACCTAGTTTCAACATCAAGACTTAAGAGACCATGACTGTCTAGCTTAGCCTTCTCAACATATGACTTGAAAGAGGCAAACCTAGAAGCAGAAGATTTGACAAATTTCACTACATTCCTTATGCGAGAAATTGGCTCAATTTGTTCATCTAAACCTTCTTTTACAATTATGTTCAAAATATGAGCATTACATCTAACATGTTAAAACTCATTTATCAATATTACCCCTTTCCAATCATCAATGCGTGCCTTCAAATGCTTAATGGCAGCATCATTGGCAGATGCATTATCCAGAGTCACTGTAAACAAGTTTTCAATTTTCCAATCCAACAAACATGCTTCAATACCTTTAGCTATAGTCTTACCCTTGTCATCCGGAGTTTGGAAAAAATTAAGAATCTTCTTCTGTAAGTTCCATTCATTATCAATCCAATGAGAGTCACAATCATATAAGTCAAATTTTGAAGTGATGTCCATGTGTCACTAGTAATACATATATGTTGATTCTTGACAAGTTTTTTAAGTTTTTCTTTCTTTTCTTGATAAATCTTGAAACAATGTCTAGCCACAGTTATCCGTGAAGAGAATTCAAAATTAGGCAAAGCTTTGGCCATCAATTTTTTAAAACCTTTCCCTTCAACAACTTTAAATGATTTTTCATCAATAATGACAAATTCGGCGATGGCCCTCCTGATATCCTCAATATTATATACAACCTTTTCAATAGAACTTGTTTCATTTTCTTTCCCCCTACTTTGATAGGTACATATTTCAAAGTTGTTTGCCTTCTATCAACAAATCTAAAGGGAGATTTGAGACAGTTTTCATTTAAATGTGATCACAATGTAGAAGTTTTATTTTCTGTCTCGGCAGCAAAGTGTTTTACACAATATTTACCTCCTTTAGCAATAAATTTAGCAAAGTGCTCCCAAATCTGTGACGTTTCTCTTCCAGTATTACCATATTTAGGATTGGAATATATAGGGCTTGTTCTTTTTTGCTTTTTAGGAGTGTGGAGATGAGGTGTGTTTTTACCTTTCTTTTGAGGTATTGATACAACCGGAGGACTGTCGATAATCATTTCTACATCTACTCCAGCCGTAGTCTCCATCTAAGAAAGTGAAACACAAAAAATCGAGACTTGTCGTAGCAACAGCTAGCAACGATTCAAAATAAGATATGTTCAACACAATAAAAAAACGTTATGAAGAAAACATAAATGAATTCTTTTTAAAATAAAGAATTGTATTGCTAACATGTTTACATTAGCTCAGCCTAGAGAACTAATGTGAACTAAGTTTGAAGTTTTTGCTCTTCTAGCTATTTATGACCTTTTATGTGTAGCCATAGTAATTGTTAGTCTCTAAGTACTTGTTTTCATATTCTTGTTGTATACTAGTCAATCTTGACATATAGAAAAGTTATGAACTGATTATATGTTCTATATGTAGATTTTTATATATATTAACTAACTTGTGGTAATCAAGAAAAAGAGAACTGAAATTAAGATTACTCTTTCTGAAAGAGAGTGCCTTGTTTGAAGATATTGTAAGTGATGATTTTCATTTTAAATTTACATTTGCAAGAAAAAAGAGAAAAAAGAGAAAAAAGAGAAAAAAGAAAAACAAACTTGATTATCATCAAATAGATGCGCCGAGGAATGAGAAGAATGAGTAGATGAGGAGCTCTCTGAAGAGTGGAAAGACTAGAAAGTGAAAAGTGAAAAGTGAAAATAGTGATTATTTTCTAGAGTTGTAAGTTTATATTGCTTTGGATCATTTAGACCAATTCATGGACAAATATATATTATAACTTACAAGTTACAAGCCCAAATTTGAATATATATCTAATTTGTACATATTGAAAATTAATAAAACTAATTTAAAAATATTTACAAAATAGATTATATGAATATTTTTTATGTATAAAAAGTTAAAATTATATTATGTCGGTTTGAGTTGGATTCGATTTGATTTTTTTATTAATACCAAATCAAACCAAGAATGACCGGTTTTTTTTCAACGCCAAACCAATCAAGTCAAATCATAAGTCGATTTTTTTCTTGATTTGACTTGGTTCATCGGTTCGATTTGACTTTACGGTTTGGTTTGTACACCCCCTAGAGTGAGTACCACCAACATGGTACCCAACAAGCAACCTAATAAACTAGGCAACCTAGCTAAATCGAATACTCCTTTCCATCCCAACCGAACCTCTACAAACTACAACCTGCACAGAAATCAGCCTAACCTAATAGTTTTACAATAAACAAGTCTCAAGGCTCAAAGATCACAGACCAAAGGTCACAATTCAACAACCGATAAGTATCAAATCATTTAATCTCAAGTACAAGGCATCTCAATTCACAAACAACAACATATTCGACTTATATATCAAGTAAATCGAATCAAACACAACAAATAGCTCAATCATATGCATCAAATAAGTCAAAATGTATGCATCAAGTAGATTGATCACAAAGTCAACATTGACCGGAACAATTTTCCTTCGGCATAATGTCACTAGCCGGAACCATTTTTCTTTGACTTTTATCACAAAAATAGCACTTGCCGGCAAAGACCTCGGCATCATTACACTTATCGGCAAAGGTCTCAATATCATAGCTCATCACGTATCTCATCACAGTGTTCACAATCAATGCACACAAGCAATATTAAACCGCACGGAAGAGACAACAACTCATATCATACAAGTCCACTTACATGTATTCAAGCAATTCACCAATCAATCAAATAGGGGTCATAACAAGGCAATTCACAATTTATCTGAATTATCAAGAAGCCTTTTAATTTCTTTCCCCCCTTTTGTTGGTTAACACTAATCAAGTGGAACAAAATAACCCTTCACCTCATTCCCGATTACTCCCCAACACATAAGCAATGAAGAGAAATAAACAATTCAACCAAATTGCAAAGTTAAAGATATCACTTGCCTCAAATCAATCAATTAATCACTCCAAGAGTTGAGCCTTCCCTTTCCGAGTCACTTCCAAAGCAACACAATCTATAATAATCAAGTATTCACAATCATCTACGGAAATCACAATACTCAAACCAATACTCTTGAAAAGTGGATTAATCAACACAAACCCCAATTCAAAAAAGAAGGTTTGAATTCGGAAATTAATACTTGAAAACAATCCTCAAGGCTTTAGGAACTCATTTGAGAAAATCATATCGAAAAAGGGATTAAAACCACTTCAAAATTACTATTTTCCTTAAGAACTTGAGTTCATGAAGAACCTCCACATTCACCAATCAATATCTCATATTTTGATGTTAAAACCCATAATTAATCAATGAAAAATGAAGGTTTAGGATCAAAGAGGCTCATCCAAATGATCTAGCATAGAAATTCTTTTCAAAATTCACCACCAAGGGTTCCCTAAGCTCAAAAATGGTGAAATGGGACTTAAACCCCGAAATTGCTGGCAAAACCCCTCTCTGATGTCGCAAAAGCGACATCTTGTTCAAAAAAGCAAACCCTACAAAAATTGGGGTCTTCGCTTTTACGAACTAGGGTTCACTTTCGAACATCGCGATCGCGACCCATGGTTCGCTTAAGCGAATCCCGCCTGATTGAGGTCCTTCGCTTTCGTGATCAAGGTCTCGCTTTCGCGAACATCGTGATCGCGAGGCACCCTTCACGAAAGCGAAGTACACCAGCATCAGAAAACCATCCAGCACTCAAAACATCAAATCAATCCTTGGGATTCGTTCGGAACCTCGTACACATAAACCAAATATGCAAATCAATTATACTCAATGTTCCAGACTCAATGGAACCGTCAAAATACGAATCCAAGGTCTCCTTGACCCGACATCCGTAAAAATCATAAGAAATTAACAAACGCCCAAAAAGGCCAAAACAAGTTCGAGACCTCTGAAAAAATCAACCAAGACCGCTCCTAGGCCTAAAATCATCTCCCGAATTCAACGAAACTCTAAGAATTCCGATCTGAGCATTCGAACTCCAAATGTTGACCAAAGTCAATCCAAAGGCTAAAATTTTATAAATTCACAACTTAGGACATCAAATCCTCAAAAAGACACAGAATCAGCAACCGACAACTCTCACAAATCAGATTCCACATTTCGGAACTAATAGTGTCGATGGAATTCATTTCGACACTCAAAACTCCAAAAGACTCCAAAAACTCCTTTAAGCAACTTAACTCTTTCAAACTCAAAATTACCAAAATCTCAACTTTTAACTCAAAGTTTGGAACCAACTTTCAAAACTCAATCAAGAAACAACTCGAGGTCAATATCGGGAGGGTTAAAATGGGAGTTTTCACAAGAATACAAAAAATGACCAACCGGGTCATTACAAGTTATGCGTGTATTAGTTATTATGATATTTTTTATGCAATGTTTGGAAGGGTGTACTAAAAATATTATGTTTTTTAAAAAAATATTTGTTTACAAAAATATCCTCCACAAATATAGTAGAAAGTGTAATGATCTGCCACATTATCACGCCACATAAGTGCCACGTAAGTTCCACATAGCACAAAGTTGGCCATGTGGAGGGATTACATGGGAAATAGATTAGTCATTAGTAGAATATTCTAAAGAAATAGAGAGATTTCCTATGGAAGTTCCTAGAGTGTTTAAGATTTGCATGGAAGGTCCTTGAAATTTTCTAGCATTGTAGAAGATTCTAGATAGAGGACTAATTTTTAAATATATAGAGACTTGTATGATTATTATTATTTACATTTTAACCCCCAAGTTAATAGTATAAATGGAGGGGCATCCATTTGTAAATTCATCAACCAAAAATCAAATAAAGTTCTCTACAACACAATTCTTCCTAACAATCCTTTTATGCTATTTCAACCATTCTCTTAGCGATTCCTAGAGATTTAAGTTGACTTGGCATAGCAAGATCGTGAGCAAGGAGTGCAAGAACGTGAGCAAGTTGTCAAGTGCCACGCGTGTGCTTAGTTGAAGACTAAGGGCGTCACAACATGGTATCAGAGAAAGGTCACAACTAAGGGAATGAAAAAAGATAGAGAAATCAACACTGCTAACACTCAAGCCAACGTCACCCAAGATATTGCTGGCAAGAAAGGCTATGGCAAAAAGAGAAATGTCGCCAACAAGAACCAAGAGGTGCCGCTCGAGGTTGAGCAAAATGAAGGTCTTACATCCCAAGAACCTTCTACCACTAAGGCGAGTGAGGATGATGTGGAGGTCTTGCTCGAGGACGTCTTGCTCGGTAGAGAGTGGGCCACGAAGGTTAATGTGGGGATGGATGATTTGGTCAACGTTTTTTGAAGGTAGAGGGCACTCTAAGCATTCTTGAGGGACATACTCTTGAGGACTTTCTTTGGTACTTGGAGAACTATTTCTGACATGGAAATGTAAGGGACGATGATGCCAAGATCAACACCGTAGTGTTGGACTTGTCAAAGACTGTCATTTTATGGTGGAGACTTAAATCGGTTGATAGTAAGAGAGGTTTGTACACTATTAGCACATGTACGAGGCAAGAAGAAAACTTAGAGAATTGAAGCACATAGGGAGTATACGGAACTACATCAAGGAGTTCACGACCCTTACAATTCAAATCCCCAACCTCACCAACGATGACTTGTTGTTCCACTTTATAGACAGGTTGCAGAATTAGGCTAAGCAAGAATTGCAGCACCGACGAGTCACTGATGCAGATCAAGACATAGTGGAAGCCGAGTCATTGATGAATTTTAGGAATGAGAAGTATGACAAAGACATAGGCAATAAGACAGAGGATGGAATTGCTAAGGGTGGTGGAGACTATGGTAAAAGCAAGGAAGTACATCAACAACACCACAAGACTCAAAATACCCATAAGTTTGATAACAAAAAGTCAATTGGTCGTCAAAGCTACACGGAAAGTAAAGCATAGTTCGAGAGGAAATGATGTTACATATGCAAAGGGCCACACATCTTCAAGGATTGTCCCGACTTAAAAAGTCTTAGAGCTATAGTGCGTGGTCAGAAGGAGAAAGCACAAGAAGAAAGTTCGGTCATAGCTCAATTAAGAGTGATTGGACTATGTGGAGCCATCACAAAATCAGCTAGCCAAGTTAACGATAATAGAAATCACTACTTGGACCTTATTATTAACATAAGCTCGCTCGTGCACAGGTTGACACTAGAGCAACTCATAATTTTAAGACCGATGATGCAGCGAAGAGACTAGAGTTGAAGCATACTGAAACGACCCCAAAAATGCCCGAAAATGTGCTTCGGAAACACCTATAATTGTAATTTCCATATATCTCAAAATCCGTGCATGATTTCGGAAATTCGACTTCATATTCTTATTTGTGGGGTCAAATTGAGTGGGGAATGGGTCTAACCCGAATTTTAGAGCAACCGTATCAAAATTCGAAAATCGCAAAAATTGCGATTTTGAGGGTCAACTTTAAAGGGGCATATCTCTTAGCACACAAGGAACTGGAAGGGCTGCAACCTATCAAATTAAATCTCTTTGAGTTAGATTTCCAACGCACTTGGTTTCACCTTAGTCCGAGTTAGGATGAGGGAGTTATGACCATTTTCGTAAAACCTGTCTGTGCAGTTTTGCAATTTCCAGTGAGCTTTTTTTTTAGGCGGGTTGGGGACGTTTTTTATAAAAAGGGGATATGTCCCATACTTAGTCATTTTTCTTAACTCCAAAAACACTCTCTAAGCCTCTCCAAAAATTCCACCAAGATCTTCAACCAAATTCAAACATCTCAAGCTCTAATTCCGGATTCAAAACTCAATCTCAAGCTTCGATTCTCCATTCCAATCTTCATCAAGGATTCTCCAAAGTTGAGGTATGTGGGTTTGATTGTGGAAACCTTCCTTTCCACAAGTCCAACCATTTATCCTCTATTTTCTACTTCAAGTTTATGGGTCCTTATGATTATTTATGAACTCTTGAATTATGGAATTACTACTACACACCCTATTATGGTCCATTTTGCATATTATCATGAAATAGAATTATTATGTGATGTTTATGGTTTACATGCTTCCATGATCAAATTATGAAGGTTGATATATATATGTATGTTGTTGGTGGGCTGATTTATATGGATTTTGGAATTGGTTGGACTTAGTATTCTTGAAATACATGATTTCATTTACATGAACAATTGCCACCTTGTGTTTGATAAAATGCCCATTTATAGAATTCTTAGGAAAGGGAAGGTCCAAGGTACGTCCTATGAGTCGGATGGTTATGTAATTACTGAAATGATGATGAAATGGACACATGTATATGATTTTCTCTATATAAGTGTTGTGAGTCGACCAAGCCTAGTACGGGGGGTTAGTAGGCCCGTATAACCGTATCGAGGGGTTGGTACCTTGGTTGCCTAGTACGGGGGTAGTAGGCCCGTATAACCGTATCGAGGGGTTGTTACCTTGGTTGCCTAGTACGGGGGGTAGTAGGCCCGTATAACCATATCGAGGGGTTTGTACCTTGGTCCCTAGCTCGGGGGTGGTAGGCCCGTGTAACCATATTGAGGGGTTTGTACCTCTTTCGCCTCTCCAAGGGGGTGGTAGGCCTTGGAAATACTATATTGATGGTCACTCGCCACACATGTACTACGTCCCACTAAATATGATTTTTATGTAAGCATCATTATACATATCATTTCATTAATATGCTATCTGTTGGGTATGATTACGCATTTTTTCCTATGATGTCCATCTAATGTAGCATTGCATTGCATCCCATATACTTAGTACATTCAAATGTACTAACGCATACTTTATGCCTACATGATGTCACCATGTAGGGACCGGAGCACCGCTTGATCATCCTCCTCCGCGTGGCTAGTACGATTTTCTATAGTGGTTATTGGTGAGTCCTCCATTTCGGGGACGTTGCTCATGATCTTTTGCTATGTATAAAACTTTTCCTTTCTAGTTATGTTTTGACTATGAGGGTGAGCCCGGTAGTTTGTCTTGGCCCCCGCTAAGTACTCATGTTTAGAGCTGGTGTTGGACAAGTTGTGTATTATGCTTGAGCTTGACTCATCTATGGTATTTATGTATCATTTTTTTTTGCTCCCTTAGTCCCGATTTCCCCCTTGATTATGCTTATCGTTTATGGTCATTTAATTGCTTCCGCGACCAAGGATGTGTAATGATACGCTATGAGGCTTGTTTGGGGTTCCTTCGGGTTCCCCATTCGCCGGTCACATCTAGGCCCTAGGCTTGGGTCGTGACACATACTCCAACTAACTCTCGCGTCAAGATCGTGAATGTTGATCCTCAAAATGCTCATGGTGTTGCTAGTGGTGTTGGTGTGAAGTTGGGCTACTGGAAAGGTACGATAAACTTTACCATTACAAAGATGGATATCTTTGATATTATTCTAGGGCAAGAGTTCTTCACATAGTGTCATGCCTTGATCGACACCTACCTCAATTGTTTCTGGGTCATGGAACAAGAAGGAGCTTGCATGGTGCGTACAATATCTATACCACATAAACAGAATCAAGAACAACTCAATAAGGAGGGACCGATGTTCTTGGAAACCACTAGAAGTTTTGAGGGACACAGAGACAAAAAGTCATTTCGTGTTCCAAGTCTATTGGAAGGAGAAATTGTCGGAATAAGCTACACGGGAACAATATGAGAACTTGTGGATATTCAAAGATACGACATGAGAGTTTATGCAGCAGCAATGCGTCATGGTCATCGCAACATCAGGTGGGGGAGAGTGTGATGATCCGCCACATCATCATGCCATATAAGTGCCACATAAGTTCCACATGGCACAAAGTTACCCATATGGAGGGATTACATAGGAAATAGAGTAGTCATTAGTAGAATATTCTAGAGAAGTAGAGAGATTTTCTATGGAAGTTCCTAGAGTTTTTAAGATTTGCATGGAAGGTCCTTGAAATTTTTTAGCATTGTAGAAGATTCTAGAGAGAGGATTAATTTCTAAATATATAGGGACTTGTATAACAATTATTATTTACACTTTAGCCCCTAAGTTAGTAGTAAAAATAGAGGGGCATCCATTTGTAAATTCATCAATCAAAAATCAAACAAAGTTCTCTATAACACAATTCTTCCTGACAATCCTCTTGTGTTCTTTCTACCATTCTCTTAGCGATTTCTAGAGTTCTAGGTTGGCTTGGCATAGCAAAATCATGAGCAAGGAGTGCAAGAACGTGAGAAAGTTGTCAAGTGCCTCGCTTGTGCTTAGTTGAAGACTAAAGACGTGACAAAAGGATGCAAAAAAGTTTTTGAGGGATAGTTGTGCCTTTAACAATGCTAATGCATGCATTAGAACCCATTGCATTACTAATGCATAGAAATTCATGGTATAGTAATACACTCTTCAATACACAATAGAGTGTATTTATTACTAATACAAGCATTAGTTATGCATAAGTTAGAAAAGTGTACCAAACAAAGAACTGGTAATACACCAAGCTAATGCAAGCATTATTTTCTCTAATACACTCTACCAAACGGCCCCTAACTTAGTGTTCTCTTGAATTCAAATTTTCAATAAATGAACATGAATTAATTTACTTTGATTAACTAATTTGACCAATGAACATGAATCAATTACTTAGTTTTTCTATGTTGGGCAAATGTATACTTTCAAGGCTAATAACTTTCAAATGGTAAAATAGGAAGAATAATGTCATTTATGCATTGATTTTGTGAAATGAAAAATATTAAAAACCATCTACTTTTAGTAAGGAAGATATATAAATAGGAACAAAGGAAGTAGTAACCAATTTATTAAATACATTCATAAATAAACTAAGATGGTTATCCACTTTAATGAATACATTGAATTCATAAAACTAGCCTTTTTGTATTTATTATTTGTTGTATTGGGTTTTTATTAGACATAATTTCTTTAAGTTTGCAACAAATACTTGATAATAATATAATTATTTAAAGGGAAAATGGTCAAAATTTCACTCAATAATTTAAATGAAGGAAAAATTATCTAATTATACAAACATCTCTATCATATCTACTAAATCTTACTATATTTTAAATTAATAAGATAATCTCTCGCTCTTTCTCCTCCTCTCTCTCTCTCTCTCGCGCGCGCACTCTCTCTCTCTCCCTTTTTCTGCTATGTAATAATATCAGATAGCTATTGAAGAAAAAATAGTTAATGCATAGTTGCATCAGACACATGTATATATGTTCATATCCATGTATTTGGATAACCATATCTTAGTCTTTGTCTTTTTCTAAGTATGTATCTATGTACAAATACATTGGATACATCACAAATTTGATAAAAGATAGATGTATTTATACACAGATACATTAGATACATCATAGATACACTACATACATTAGTGCCCTCTTAGAACCAATCTGTAACTATGCACATATACACTCGATACATCAATGCATTTTTATGTTAGATATATGAAACTGATATTGAATATACTAGATAAAATTGATATACACAAACACATTGAATACATCAGTGTTTATTTGATACTTGATACACTGATATATGAAATTGTGAAACACACATACATTGTGAAACATAGATACAAAGAAGTAGAGAGACACGCGAAAAAAGGAAAGAGGCAAGATACATTCGTTAGATATAGCGTATCTAGAGACAAATAGATTGTATCTAGAGGTAACTACAATGTATCTGTAATGACCCTGAAGGTTATTTTTGATAATTTTTGTAATATTACTGTTTTACCCCTCCCGAGAGTTTCCTTGAGTCATGTTTGGTTGATATCCGATGTTAGTTTTGCAAAAATTCTTGTTAAGTTGTGATTTTTGGAAAATTTTGAATGCTAAAGGTTTAAGTGGTAAAAATGTGGTTTTTGAGGTCTTTCGGAGTTTTGGAACTCGGATGGGAATTTCATCGATTCCATCAGTTCCGAAATGTGGAAATTGGTCTAGGAGAGTTGACGGAATCAGTTTTGGGGCTGTATCGTGGATTTGAGGTCTTAAGTTGGAAAATGGTGAAATTTTGATCATAGGGTTGGCTTTGGTCAACATTCGGAGATCGGATGCTCGGATGTGGATTCCGACGACTCCGTTGGATTCGGAGGATGATTTTAGGCCTAGGGGTGGCCTTGGTTGAATTTTAGAGGTCCCGAGTTTGTTTTGAGTTTTTGAAGCTTAGGTTAGTTTTGTTGCGTTTTATCGGGTTCCGGGTCAAGGAGACCTCGAATTTAATTTCCAACGGTTCCATTGAGTCCGAAATGTCAAATTTAGTAGGGTTGCATATCTTTTTTATGTGCACGGGGTTCCGAACGAATCCCGAGGGTCCATTCGGAGACTTGTTGAAATTGCTGATTTTTGTTGTATCTGGTGTCAGTTGCCTAGGCCACCGCATTCGCGGAGTGTCACGTGTTGAATCTCCCCATTCACGGAGGGGGTCCCGCATTCCCGGATGGTTGGGTGTTGAACCTCCGCGTTCGCGGAGGGTTAAGGATCTGGTCTCCGCATTCGCGAGCTAAGTGAGCCGCGTTCGCAGAGAACAATTTGCCTAAAACAGTGTAAAAATCGGGAAATGCCCCATTTTCATCATTTTGGAGCTTGGTGGGGCGATTTTTGAAAAGGTTTTTCTTGTGAATCAGTGTGGGTATGTGATTTTAACCCTTGGCCTTGGATACCCATTGATTTAAACATGATTTTGACTTGGAAATTGGGTTTTTAAAATGGAAATTTTGGGGGTTTTGATTGAACTCCGAGTTTTGTGATAAAGTAAGGATTGTGGACTGATTTGAACCCCGTTTTCCAAATGGTTTTCTCTATTGGGTTGCTAATGCCTTGAGGGACCTTTTCATGTAAGAAATTCCGGATTCAAATTTCGTTTTCGAAATCGGAGTTTTGGGTTGTTTTACCTTTTCTTTCCGAATTTCATGTTTTTGGCATTGTTAGCTCCGGATTGTGATTGTGGTTTATATTTTGAGTAGATTGTGGTGCTTTGGATTTCTCTCGGAAAGGAAAAGCTCCGGTTGTGGATTGAGCATGTTTTGATTAAGGCAAGTGAACCTTTAAAACTTTGTGAACCTTGTTAAATTCTGAATTTCCTCCTTGATTGAGTTGGGGAGTAATGTGATTGAGGAATGAGATGAAGTCTTATATGGAATCAATCTAATTTGATCGATGGGGTAATAAAAAGGTTTATGTGCTAATGTTGTGAACTAAGTGGAGTTGTAGTGATCTTGTGTGTTGTGTCGTGATTGGAAAAGTGCTATGAAAGCCTTGATGAAATCGTGAAAGTGATGAATATGTCTTTTGCTCATTTTGAACTATGGGATTAGACTTGAACTTTTGCTTAGTGATTAATCCTACTTGTGATGAAAGGAGTACTGAATCGGAGACTAAGCAATTGATCTTGTTGTAAATGATGTAATCAATAATGTTGATAGTGTGACGTGATTTGCATTGATATGAATTGCGTTGTGATTGTGAATACTATCATTTTCTCATTATTTGTGTGGACTTGCTTATGTGCATTGGTTCTGAAACACTATGATGAGACACTTTAATGATTATGCTGATGGGAAATGGTTCCGGCAAGTGATGATTATGCCGATGGGAAATGGTTACGGCGAGTGATGATTATGCCGATGGGAAATGGTTCTGGCGATTGATGATTATGCCGATGGGAAATGGTTCCGGCGGATACATGGTCCATGTGTGGCCCCCATGGGTTCCGGTCTGAGATTCAGCGGATGTGTATCGTAGGACAGACATGCATCATTGCTACTTGTCATTGAATTGCATTTCGTTGTCCTTTTTCTTGACATTGTGGAGTTGTGTTTATGTCCCGTGACACTGTGTTTGATGTATTCGATGCTTCTGTGTTCTATTGTTGATATTTGTGGACTGATGTTGATCTATGTGCGATATGAACTGTTTAATTTAGGTTGGGCTGATTTCTGTGCAAGTTGTAGTCATGGAGGTTCGGTTGGAAGGAAAGGGGTTCGTGAAATTAGTTAGGTTGACCTTGTTTTAATGGTTGACTTGCTGGGTAGTGGGTGTTGCTTCCAATTGCACACGCAAGTGTACGTGGTCGCAAAAGTAATAAGTGGCTCTTTAAGAATCGGAATATCGAACCCACAGAGACTTGTCAATTAACTATTTACTAAATTATACTAGTCTAATTATTTATTTAAGAGTGTCAAAAGAAATAAAAGAATGCAAAAATTAAATACTAAGATTAACTTACAGTGATTGGGACAATTCTAGGGCTGCAACATGCATAGGGATTCATGTATCGCATCTCATGTAATGAATTAACTAAGGTTATCAAATTACTGATTTACAAGGTTGATTTTATGATCATGATCTCTCGACCTCTAATCGTCTACTCCAACTAGCTGTCTAACTACATCGTTGAGCGGGGATAGACAGTCCTAATTGGCGAGCATTTATTTTTCGTCCTGTTTCGTAACCAAGCGAGGTGTTCGTCCGGGCGTCACTCCTGAACACGAATCTAAACAAAGTTAGAGCAAGCTCTTTGCATTCTTTGGTCTATCTACCTCTTTATCTCTCCAGTCCAAGAATAGACAATAGATTTATTTCTATGGTGATCAAGCATGAAATACTAAAACAAGAATACAAAAGTAATTTAAACGATAACCAACATTAATTCAAAACAATCGATGTTCAACAATTACCCATGATCGCAGCCCCAAAACAAGGGTCTTTAGCTACAAATACCTAAGAAAAAGAAGAAGAAAAGAACACTAAAAAGTATTGACAATTTTTTCTTACAAAGTGTCTTCCTTCCAGTAATTATTTCTATAGACTATTTATAGATATAGAAAACCCTAAATAAAATAACTGAGTCCAAAACAAATTAGGAACCCAAAACTAAAAGGAATTAAAATTCCTTGTTGATCAGTGCACCGCCTCGATTTTGCTTGCTGCTGTGTGTCTTCAATTTTAAGTTCCTTCGCACGATGCCACGTGGTAATAAGGCTGATATCAATTGGCTTTCATCAACTTCTGCGCAATTTGCATACATATATATAAATATTAATATAATATTCAATTTAATCCATTAAGCTGTCTGCTTGATTTTCTTCTTCAATCTTCTATCTTTAATTCGTTTTAGCTCCAAACTTCTTCAACTTTACACTAATTTAATCCTACAAATAAAATACACTATTTAGCACAATCCATAAAATTCATGCTCAAAAAGGACAAATATAAATAATAAATATGAGACAATTAATGATAAGAAAATATATTTTTTGCCTGAGATCAGTGGGTACCGTGTTTTTGGTACTCACCTTTGTTTCTACACCTGTGTAGGTTGCGAGCCCGGACCGTAATTCTGATCTCTCTTCTTTCTCCCGAGGCTTCTGTGGATACTTGATAGGTAGCTGTTCGATGTCGGCGATCCCTCTAGTTCCTTTTTCTATGCTTTGTTCTATTTGAGACACAAAGATATTGAGACTTGTACTTATCTATTGAACTTCTGTATTAGCGGCTTGTACATGTGACAACCAGTCTTGGGTTGATTTTGTTTAAGTTGAAAGACTTCCGCTTGATTATTACTCTTCTTTAATTATGTTATTTCCGCTTGTTGGGTTTTAGGCTGACTTGTCCTGGTGGGATAGGACAAGTGCTATCACGCCCGATTTTGGATCATGACATTATCTAGAGACAACTCGGACAAGATAGATAACTATTGACTCTATTGATGTGTTGAGTAATTAGTATCTATATTGATGGACTTTATGAAACTTGCTCTTAAATGAAACACTTTATTATTGCAAATTGTCTCAAATATGACTTTTTAATTGATACAACTGGTTATTCTATCCTTAAAAAACTAACAGATTTTCATTTCATATTTTGACTCATTTTTAACTTATTAATTATTAAGGTGAACTGTTATTGTGAAATAAATCATGCCCACCCCTTTTTTATATATATTTTTTCTCCATCTTTAGAGAACTCTTCAATAGAATATGTTATATCTTTCATTTAATTATTGAAATTTTAATTCGTAATAAATAAGAGGATCCAATCAGAAATTCTGCAAAACGATATCTTTATGTGGACTCCAATAATCATTACTTGTAGAAATTAGAAATTGTTTGATATCAGGCTATAGATTAACTTGAGATGTTGAATTCACCATTTTCTTCTTACTATTTATTATAAAGAGTATATTGAAGATAAATTCCTTGTTAAACCTCTCATAACTAAAATGTTCATCGAATTGATAGGACAATGACAGATTACTACATTTAATCTAGAGTTTTAATGTACCTATATCTTTATGTTAATCCTTCAAAATTTTGCATTTTTTTTTGTAAAGAAAACAATAAAAAATCACAATTTCAATTATCTTTTTTGTGATTTTTTGACATTTTTTCTATTTTATTTTATAAAATCATCTCCTTAATTCATACCTCTTCAATTACCTAAATTCAATTCTTAATTAATTTAGTAATGTCTATAACTCCTAACCTTTCATATTCATAACCTTCAAATTATTTAATATAGAAATTTATAACTCCTTAAAATCACACTTATAAAATCTATTTTGAGACATGATGATTATTTTATTTTCATTTTTCTTATTCTTTTTTTGTCCTTTGATTTGATTTTGCAGGTTAGAGATCTATAATTAAGAATGTTAGACATTTGCATAGTTTTATTTTACGAGGTAAAATGATTTGACATGAATAATATAATTATCATTTTTTCTATCGTAATTATATATTTAATTATTTTTTTTGAATTATTGATTATATGAATCATGAATTTTTTTAGAAAAAATTATTTGAGTTTTTCTCTTTGCTTCTCTATGTAGTTTCTAGAGAATATTAATGTTAGACATTCTTGCATAGTTTGACAAGTCTAATATAATTATCACTTTTTCTATTGCAATTATACATTTAATATTATTTTTTTGAATTCTTGATGATACAAATCATGAATTTGTTTTAGAAAAAATGATTTGATTTTTTCTCTTTTGCTTCTCTTTGTAGTTTCTTGAGAACTTTTTTTTTCTGCTTATTTTTGTAGTTTCTAGAGAATTTTTTTATTTTTCTTCTCTTCTTCTCTTTGTAGTTTTTGGAGAATTGAATTATGTTGTGTTGGGGTGAAAAAATAAATATGTTTTGTTGATAACATGGTCCTTCTTTTCTCTTTAACTCATAACTAAATATTCTTTAAAGTTTTTACTTGATTAGCTAATTTTATTTTTATGTTTTTTTGGTTGTTGTAAGGTTAACTTATCGTGTTTTCAGGTCAAAATATTTTTGAAAATAAAAGTAGAAAAGGGAATTAACATTGTAACGACCCGCTAGATTGTTTTGAGTACTAGTACTATTTTGACTCTTCCCGTAAAATTATAAATGGAAATTTTATAATTTAATTTAATTGGTGATTAATGGGCTAAGTCCATAATTTATTGGGTAAGTTACATAAATCACATAGTATAAAGATGAAATTACTATCTATCCCTACTTTTTTTCTAATTACAATAATCCCTTAAAATTAACCCGATCCGGATACATTAATGAAAGCGTGGATACATTAATACAAGCACGAATACATTAATACATTAATACGGATACATTATTAAAATAAAAATTAACTCAATCTGGATACATTAGTGAAAGCGCGGATACATTAATACAAGCACTGATACATTAATACATTAATACGGATACATTATTAAAATAAAAATTAACCAAATCCGGATACATTAATGAAAGTGCGGATACATTAATATAAGCACTGATACATTAATACATTAATACGGATACAATATTAAAATAAGAGATTTTAGTTATTTTAAAAAGATATAGGGACAAATGGAAAATAATATACTTAAAGGTGTGTACTTTAGTAATTTTTCCTAATTTATTTGATACCTAAGTATTGTCGCATCACTAGGACAACAACGAAAGTTGCCAGGTAAAGAAAAAAAATAGCTAAGGCTAAATATTGTTGTTTATGTATGTATTGAGGATTTGTGACACGTGTTCGACATTCAAGGTATGTTAAGACTTTCAGATTTCGTTGAAGGACGTTTTTCTAATTAAAGATTAAAAATGGAATAGACAATGGGTAAGGGCGAAAGATGGGGGTCTCGTACCAATGGTGTGACGGGCATTGGTACAAGTGCATGTGTTATAAAAGGAAAGTTTGTTACTATAGAATGACGGATTGTAATCCGAGAATGCCAAAGCATATGGACATTAACTGATGTATCGTTGACCTGATCTCTTTGTGTGATAGTGTTTCTTTATTGAACCCGCATATTTGTGATAATTGAGGTGATTATATATCATAATGATATTTGATTGATTGAGATGCATCATCATCCCCTTTTATTGAAATCATATTGTACACATGCATTGACATGAGATTGAGTATAAGTTGGGCACGTGGAGATCGTCCGTGCTGGGGATTGTTTGATTTTATGATAGTGCCTTGAGATCGTCCGCACAGACACATGGAGATCGTCTGTGTCGGTACATGGACCTCGCGAGTCCCCCATGGGTCATGAACTCTCGATGTATTTTCGAGAAGTATCATGTATATACGGTTGAGAGAGTACTTGGCATCTGAGGCATATCAATTCATGGTGTCGCATTGCATTGCATCTCATTACATCTTCATTCTTGTTGATTATGTGGTTTATTGGTGATTGGACATTACGTGATATTTAATTATCCCTATTTGATGAAAACTTGTTTGATCAGTATAATGTAGCCTTGTAAAAGTAAAAAGATGATTTTCTTATATGAACTCCTGTCACTACTTCTTTGTTGTCGGTCTATGAGATATACTGGGTACACGTGGTTTCGTACTCATACTACACTTGTTGCACTCTTTGTGGTGCAGATTCGATTTTGAATACGACCACATCTCGTGGAGCTTTTTTGAGTCCGAGCTTGGAGTATATATCTTGGAGTTGTGGTGAGCTGCTTGGTTGTTTCGTGACCCACACCTCTCTCTATCTTTTAATTATTCTGTTGTTTAGTATTCAGACAGGATATGTCTTACATTTAGACTTGTTATTTTAGTTTCAGACTTGCACCGTATTTTAGAAGCTCTTATACTTATGACACTAATTCTTGGGAGGTATTTTATTTTCCGCATTTCGTATTTATGAAGGACTATGGTTGGAAATATTCTACTTGTTATTTACTTAGTTAAATTGGTAAAACTAGTGGGTTGGCTTACCTATCGGTTGGGATCATAGGTGCCATCACGACATGTAAATATTGGGTTGTGACAAACATATACATGTATGCTACACAAGAAAGTATGTAGATATAATTTAGTAGTTATGTGGATTAACTTTTATTAATTATAATGATAGAGCATGAGAATCTAAAGTTAATTTGTAATTTTCAAAATACAATTTAATTCATAGAAAAATCGTATATTAATATGTAACGTTGTAGTCTTCATATTTTAATTTTAATTTTTTTTTATTTTTTTTTATTATTAGAAGTTCTCAAGTTTTTGAGATTTTCAGGATTCACTATTATAATATGTATTTTTTTTGATAATTTTTCCTTTTTATATATTTCTTATTATTGTACAAAAATGAATATGTCAATTACTACTCCTTCATTTATTCATATTCTTTAATAGAAAATTTTAGTTGTCTTTATTTTCCTTACTTTCATGACTTTTGATGATCATAACTCCTAAATTATATTAATAATCATGTTCATAATATCATTTGATCTTTAGTTGTCTTTATTTTCCTTACTTTCATGACTTTTGATAATCATAACTCCTAAATTATATTAATAGTCATGTTCATGATATCATTTGATAATTCATATTGTTATCATATAAATAGTGGCACTATAAAATTTTATTATAAAAATAATCAAATTTATATGTATACTAAAGTTAGAGATCAAATATATATATACATACTTATTCTTGCTTATTTCATAACATGATACCGATAGATGCGAAATAACGTATTATATTAGTATCGAGTTTATTTGAATTCAATACATTTTTTATGTAAAGGTCAATACTAAATTCATAATGCTTAGTTAAATTTTTGATATCCGCATGACCACATATAGATATTAGTATCTATAAATTATGTTAAGGTTATGTACGTTACGATTGTGATTATTGGTGTTCTTAGAAGTATACAACCCAATTTATTGCATTTTAGAAAAATATTCATTTACATTGGCGCTATTTTGTATCTGATTAATTCAAAATTTATACTTTTATTGGTATATCATGTTCATCATATATTAGGTGACCTAGAGAACAACATGAATAGTAGTATGCATAATTACAAGGAAATGAGATCTCTTATTCTATTACAATTTGAATAGAAGAAATAGTCTTTAAAAAAATTTATGTGTAAAAATAAATCTCTAATAAAAAGGTCATAAAACTAAAATAAATTCTAAAGAGCTAGAAAACTATTTCTCCCTAAAATCATCAATCATAATAATCATTAAATACTTTAGAATTTGAATGAAATAAACTTAAAATTTGTGATACGGAAAAGGGTAAATATACATATTTCTACACATGCATAGAAAAAACTTTCTTATTTCTCAATCAAATCCATTATAACATTATAATAAATTTACTACTTTCTCTTACGAGCGCGCGAAGCGCGAATAAGTTTACTAGTTTAACAATAAGAAAGAACAAATCCCTTTAATCATACTTTTGTGTTCTTTTATCTCATTTGTGGCTAAATGAAATTTTTCAGGAAGCCGACAATGCTTTTTTATGGCAAAACCTGATAGTCATTCAGAAATATCAAATTCCTCAAAATAACATGGTTAACACTTTCATTTCTTCAAATTAGGTATATATATTAAATATTAAAGCTAATCAGTCAAATAAATAGTCAAATCATAATAAAGATAGAAAAAAATTCATAAGTACTTAAAAAGTTGGAGTGCATTATTTTCCACTTTTTATGTTAACAATTAAATAAGTTAAAATATGAGAGGTAGGTAGGTTAGTTTTTAACAATAAAAATGATTTATTTTGTTATCAAAAAAGACACATTTGAAACTATTTGTAGATTCATGAAGCTATTTCATTTTCCTTGGTTGAAAGTAGGGCTGTTTATCGGGCGGATCGGACGGATAATTTCATTTAACAGTTTGGCCTATCGGATATTGGTTTTTAAATGTACTAATCCAATAGCCAACCAATAAGATATCGGTTGGTTCGGTTACGGATTGACAATTATCGAATGATTATCGGGCGGTTTATCGGATTGACGAGAATTTTTTTTAACACACTACACAAATCATATCATTATCTACCATATCTTAATAGAACTCACAACCTCACAAAAATAAGTCTATTTGTAGTCTTGTTAAACTCTTTAGATACAAGAATAACTTAATACAACAAAGAAAATTTAGTTTTGCTGCTTCAGTTTTGCTCTCTAGAGTGCAGAGTGCGTGAGGCTAATCTCTAGCCTTTATTTAGGGTTAATAAAATAATTAGCATAGTGAACTAAAAGGGCTTTCTAGAAAATTATGGTAGGAGGCTTTAGCCTTTAGGGTTAATATAATTAATATTATATATTCCTTATTAGTATATAAATATAATAAAAGTATAAATATGATAATTCTTAATGGGTTAACGGTTTACCCAATAAGAAAATTGAGTAATCGGCCCCCACACCAATAAGCCGTTAATTATAAAATATTAATCCGTTCACCAACCGTATATCCGATAACCCAATACCAATAAGTCAATTTTGCGGTTGGCTTATCCGTTACGGTTCGGTTTTGAACACCCCTAGTTGAAAGGGCAACTATGACCCTTTTTCCATTTTTAAATTGGTAAGAATTAATTAAAGTTAATAAGATATTTCATGTGGTTGCAGTTCATCACCTAAGATCTTGTTGTAGAAAATGTTATTTACTACAATTATACTTTTCTATAACAATCATCATCTATAACAATATTTCACTATAACACTCAAATTTTTTTTTCTAATCAATTTTCAGGTTATATTATACTCTCTACAACAACATTTCATTATAACAATTAAAAAATCTCTAGACAAACAACATTTTCATAAAGAGATTTAACTGAAATAAAATTTATTTGTTTAATTTAAAATCCTAATTTTTTTTATGGTTAAATAGTAAGCACAATTTTCCTTCTTTTTTTTTTTAAAAAAAATAAAGATTTTGTTATTTTTTTTTGTATAAATTTCAAAAAAATAAGTGAAACTAAAATTATAAAGTTCATTGTGAAATATTTTTTTTGGGACCTAAATATTGAAGGCTTTTTTTCCATTTTTTTTATATTATCATCTCTTTTGAGCCGCCCTTGAAATGAGAGGGAGAAAAAGTGTGCAATCGAAAGAAGGAAAAAAAAGTAAACAGGGAGAAATAAAAATAAAGAAATTTTAGTAGATTTTTTAGCGAGAAAAGGCTTAAAATAGTCCTATATCTTTGAGTTTAGACTCAAAATAGTCCTATTTCTTTTTAGTGGAGCATTAATAATCCTGATTCTTTAATAAAGTGTTTCATCTTCAGTCTCCATTCTAACCACCTGAGTTTTTTAACTGAGCAGGTAATGCACGTGCTCCTCATATGTTTCCCTCCAAACTTCATATGTTTCCCTCCAAACGTAAAGACTCGCTATTGCAGTATCGTTTGGGCTTCTCCTTTTGAAACATTAGAGACTTCTTTCTTAATTTTTTTCCCTCTTTATCTTTAATCTCCAAATAACCCTAAAATTTGAAACCTGCATTATACTTTCTTCAATAACATAATCAAAGTTTGGAAGTTATAATGTTTTTAAGGAGCAATGATGACAAAGAATCACCTCCAATTTATGGTAAGTACGATTTTATTTGTAATTTTTTTTAATCAAATCCCACTATCGCAAAAAATAGTTCTATACAAGAAGCACGTTTATGAATATATATAAAGACGTCAATTTGTAACTTTGTTAATATTTTAGAAGTTTTATAACTTAATCAATGCCCCTGAAATTTATACTTTTTTTTTTTGCTTTAATATTAATATCATGATGTATATGTATTATTTGTGTAATTAGAATATATTTTTTGCTAATTCATAATCGATGGTAGAGACATCATTTTTCAGTATCAAAATACACCACATAGCAGTTATGAAACGCACTCCAGAAAAGCATTATGTTGAAGGCAACATAGACTATATTGATTATGTTAATGCAAACAAATTGGACCTTAATGAGTTTAAGAAGATGGCAGAGATTTGTGGATACTTAAAGAATTCAATAACTTTTTGGCATAAATGTGGAAGATCCGGTAATAGATGGAGGTTGGTGTCTACCGATAATGAAGCCCATGCAGTTCGCAAAAACATCTCAAATGACAACATGATCGAAATTTACTTTGAAAACTTGGATTCATATTTCAATATAGAAGATATGGCTTCTATACATAGCTCAAATGCTGCTGTTGATGATTTTAGCGACTCGAAAGTTGATTTAACTGATGGTTTACTTGTTGATAAACATGAAAAGACTGCACAATACATAGTGGATGAATGGGAGATCCTTAGTATTGAAGCACTGAGAAAGATGACAGCTCCAGAAGGAGAGTCCGATTGTATTGATTCTACGGACACAAAAAGTTTGCATAGTGATTCTGAAAATGAGATCTTGAACTTTCCTAAAATCAATCCACAAACAGATGGAGACAATCCGATTATAGCTCTAGAATGTGTTTTTGAAAGCAAGCAAGATTTTAAAAGTGCAGTAGTTACTCATGAGATTAAGAATGAAAAGTACATCCAGTGGCTCAAAAATGACAAAGAAAGAATGAAGACTGTTTGTATACATTCAGAGTGCAAATGAAAAATCACAACATATAAAATGCAAAGGGATACGGCTTTCCAGATTAGGAAGTACATTCCTACACATAATTGCAAGGAGTGGAATTATGATAATAGAAAAATAACATCATCATTCATTGCAGGAAAATTCCTCACAGAAATTAAATCAAACATGGCTTGGAGCTTAGTTGATTTTAGAGATAGAGTAAGTGTAGATCTACGAGCTTATGTGACTTTATCTCAAGCCAAAAGAGCTAAGATGTTAGCTATTGCATTGATTGATGGTGATATCAAGGATCAATACAAAATGATGTGGGATTATTGTATTGAAATTGATAGGACAAATCAAGGTAGTACAATTCACATGAAGTTCACTGCGAATGAGATACCGAACAAACCATACAGATTTCAAAGGATATACATCTGTTTTGCTGCTTGTAAGCTAGCTTTCAAGGTAGGATGCAGAAAAATAATAGGTGTGGATGGATGTTGGTTGAAGGGTCCAATGTATGGGACTCATCTATTAACTGCTGTTGGAATTGATGGTAATAATAATATATTTCCCATTGCCTATGCAATTGTTGAGAAAGAAAGTAGAGAGTCATGGATTTGGTTTTTGAACTATTTGGCAGGTGATTTAGATATAGATGAGACTGGTTGGACCTTTATGTCCGACAAACAAAAAGGTCTTATTGAAACTTTTAATGAAGTTTTACCATATGTCAGTCATAGATTTTGTGCGAGACATCTTCATAACAATTTTAAGAGGGCTGGTTTTGGTGGGTTCACATTAAAAAAAGCATTTTGGGCTGCTACAAAGGCTACCACTGTAAAAGAATTTGATGCTTGCATGGTACGTATAAGAGAGTTAGATCCAAATGCTGTTGATTGACTTAATGACAAAGAACCTAGCCAATGGTCAAGGTCTCATTTCTCTTCAGATGCCAAGTGTGATATTTTATTAAATAACATTTGTGAAGTGTTTAATAGCATGATCCTTGATGCTAGAGACAAGCTTATTGTGATACTTTTGGAGAAATTGCGATATCTTCTCATGGCTAGAATACTAGCTAATATGGAGAAAGTGCATAAATGGAGTTCGAATGATGTTTGCCCAAAGATTAAGGATATTTTGCATAAAAATCAGACTGCAGCGGGTGAGTACATTCCTAGAAAATCTAATCAATGGAATTATGAGATTATAGGAGCTACTATTCACGATAGTTGGGCTATTGATTTGGAGAACATAATATGTAGTTGTAGAAAATGGAGTATCATGGGAATTCCTTGCAAGCATGCTATTGCGGCAATTTGGGCGAAGAAGGATAACATTTTTGACTATGTGGATGATTGTTACAAAGTCGAAACATATAGAAGAATCTATGAACATGCAATTCTTCCGATAAATGGGCCACAAATGTGGGCTAAATCAACTAAAGTTCCTCCATTGCCTCCAACAATTGCAGGAAAGAAAAAGATAGGAAGAAAACAAAAGGCGAGAAGAAAGGAAGCCGATGAAGTTGGAGCAAGTCGAACAAGGATGAAAAGAAAGCAACAATCTCTAGACTGGAGTACATGCAACAAGCCTGGTCAAAACAAAAAAACTTTCAAATATAATGTTGTGTCACAAGAGACTACTTCAGCTCGTCAAAAACTACCTGTACTACTATATCTTAACTATATCAAAATTAGTTTCATATCAGATGATCTTAAACTAACACAAATTATATGTGTATTTATGATTTAGGTTAGAAGAGGACATGAAGAAGCGGGACAAGAAGAAGCTAGACAAGAAGGAGCTGGACAAGAAAAAACAGTTGGACAAGAAGAAGTAGTTGATATAGATTCTGGTTGGATATACTCTCAACAGACACAAAGTTAAACTGAAACACTGGTAATTTAGCTTTTTTCGAGTGCTAATATGTGTTCATTGTTAATGGTAGTTTAGCCTTATCCAATCGCTTATCTATGCATTTTTCAGGTGTTGATATCTCCTTTTTGGTGCTACTATATTGCTATCAGATTGTTGGTGGATATGATGCTGCAACTATATTGCATTCTCATGTGGTGTTCCTTTTTTTCATTTTCAATTGTTGTTGTTCTCAAGTGTTGTATTGTTCTAAATCCTTTGGTGTTGCGGTGTTGCCAATATACTATACTTTTGGAGTTATTTTTATGCATTTTCAAGTGTTTTGAATTTTAAAATGATGTTATAGTTCTGCTTTTTTCTGGTGTTGCTACTATGCTGCATTTCTTGGTATTTAGATATCTCTTTACCTCTAAAATCATATTATCTTTGTGCCCTTCTAGTATGTCAGTGTCGTCTTCAAATTAACCATTCATTCACAAGGTGCTAATACAATTGAAACTAAAATCTGAAATCAATCAGACCAAATAACATATAACCATTCATTCACAAGGTGCTAATACATATTTTTTTGGTATTTTGATATCTCTTTACCTCTTTCAGCTTTTCTTTCCCAGGTTCCACTTGATTAGCTGTTTCTTCTTCTCTTTCAACTCTTCTTTCCCACCTTCCACTTGATTAGGCGTATCACCAAAAAAAATTATTTCAGTCATTGTCACCAGAAGAAGTAGGCTATAAAGATGGCGAAAATCTGTTTGGAGCACCATACAATTTTCGTTATGGTTTAGCTGCAGACGGTCATCCAAGTCATGTTGGTTTGAAATTTCTCGAGGACTTGAAAGAACTGATAGAAAGTGCAGGCAATTCAAATGGAGGTAAACCTATTATTCTTGTTTCTCACAGCTTAGGAGGTTTATATGTCCATTAACTACTCATTCGGAATTCGAAATCCTAGACCCAAAAATACATCAAACACTTTATAGCATTGGCCACACCATGGGGAGGAACAGTTATGCAAATGCTCACTTTTGCTTCAGTTGACACACTTAAGGTGCCTTTAGTTAATCCATTACTAGTAAGGGAAGAACAGAGGAGTTTTGAAAGTAACATGTGGCTTTTGCCTTCTCCTAAAGTGTTTAACACCAAAACACCACTTGTTGTTACCCCAAATGTTACATACTCAGCTCATGATATCCCGGAATTCCTTAAGGATATCGGGTTTCCTGAAGGGATTTTGCCTTATACATGTTGTAGTTCAAGTGTCTAATAAAATATACTGACAAATTTAAGGAGCTTTCGATGCTACTATTTTATTCCTCGAAATAACAGGCTGCAACTTATAAACTATATTGGGAACTAGAAAAACATATAAAAATGCAATGTAATTTTCAAAACATTTAAAAGATAAATATGTCAACTAATTATGGTCTCCTCCATGACATTCTGAAGTTGTTCTCTGTCCATGACATAGCTGCAATCCTTTTGGACAAATGAGACAATTGTGATCAAAATTTCTCTGAACCCCTTCTAAAGTCATGTTGAGCTCTCGAGGCACCGATCCCTCCAGGCTATTATATTCCAAGTTGAGACTTCTCCATGAAAACCCAAGTCTTGACCAATACTCCGATGGAATCTAACCCGAAAACAGGTTATGTCCAAGGTTTATTTCTGTTAAGTTTGGGTAAGTAACCAAATTCACAGGCAAATAACCATGTAGACGATTGGCATGTAATCTAATGTGTGAAGCTGTGATTCTTTATCAGAGAATTCCACCACCTCAAACACTGTGAACCGGTTTTCTGAAACGTTTACGTGACCTAATTCAGGTAACATGAATATCCCTTTGTTTATTCCTTTTGACAATCTATTATCACTAAGGTCTAATGTTCTTAGATGTCTAAGTTTATGCACTGGGTAATGTGTCCTGATAGCAAGTTGTGGCCTAGTGATAGTGTCTTGATCTTCAATGGAAATTGTGATAAATTCCCATAAATTTGGTTATTTGAAATGTCAAATATGAAGAGAGTTGCCATAAACCATTAAGTTGAGAGAATGATCTGTAAATTAGGATTATTATGAAATTTTGGGAAAAGGAATGGTGGAAGAGAACGATATGATTTGTTTAGAAAGAGAGAAAAAACTACACTAGGTAAAGAAATGAGGGAAGAGAATGATATTGGAGGAGTTAGTTTGCTCGAGAGAAAAGTCACGTGCACAACCTACTGCTCTGTTAAAAAAATAACCGTGGTTAGGATAGAGACTGAAAATGCTCCACATTATTAAAGAATCAGGATTATTAATGTTCCACTAAAAAGAAATAGGACTATTTTGAGTCTAAACTCAAAGATATAGGACTATGTAGACTCAAAATAGTCCTATTTGAAGCCTTTTCTCTTTTTTAGCCTTGCACATCATCTCTTTCATTAAAGAGTTGCAATTAAATAAATGTTATTCTAAAATAAAAAATAAAGTATCTCTGCCATTATTTATTTTTAGTTAAAATACACATGAATAATTTGAAAAATAATTCAGAATAAATAATTAGTGTTAAACATAATAATAGAAAAATATTTTTTTTTTCTTGATGTGGTAAAATGAACAACTAAAAATGGAAATAACTAAGAATGATTAATAAACATTAAAACATAAAGGGAAAAGGTTCAAAAATGTCCTTAACGTATTAGAAATGGTTCAGAAATGCTCTCCTTCTACCTATTGGGTCAAAAATGCCCTTATCGTATAGAAATGGTTCAAAAATGCCCTCCTTCTATCTGTTGGGTCAAAAATGCCCTCCTTCTATCTATTGGGTCAAAAATGCCCTTAACCTATTAGAAATGATTCAAATTTGTCCTCCTTTGTATAAATTATGTTAAGTGATATTGTATTTACACTCAGAAAAGAATTCAACAAAAAATATTTTTTTATGGGCATACATGATGAAATTTTTCTTTCTCTGTGACTAAGATAATATTTTTATACAACATATATTCAAATTAATTCACATGATAGTTCATATATTTTATTTAAAGTAAATATTTCTATTAGGTACGACAAACATTTAGACAAACAAGCAAGATATTTTTTTTTTAAAAATAATATAAATCAAAAGAAAACTAAATAATTGTCAAAGTATAGTAAAAAAAAGTTTTATTGACATATATTATTAGAATTAGGAAATATTTTTGAGTTATTTCTCATATGTCAAGGAGATTCTTTTATCAAATAGGTAGAAGGAAGGGCAAATTTGAACCATTTCTAATAGGTTAAGGACATTTTTTATCCTATAGGTAGAAGGAGGACATTTTTGAACCGCTTCTAATACGTTAAGGACATTTTTGACCCAATAGGTGGAAGGAAGGGCAAATTTGATCCAATAGGTGGAAGAAAGACATTTCTGAACTATTTCTAATACGTTAAGGGCATTCATGAGCCTTTTCTCAATTAAAAATAATTTTTTTTAAAAAAAACCTTTTTCTTGATAGGATAAAATAGATACACACAAATGGAACTTTCTTTTTATGGAGTATAATAAATTTATTAAAAATAAATAGAATTAAAAATATATTTTTATCGTGTCAAATAGGGCTGCGTATCGGTCAGTTCGGTTCGATTTTGAAGTTTATCGGTTTGACTTATTGGTTATCGGTTTGTAGAGATGCTAAACCGTTAAAGAACCATTAAGATATTGACTTATCGGTTATTGGTTTATCGGTTATTGATCGTTATCGGTTCGGTTATCGGTTTAACCGTTAAGATTTGACACAAAAAAAAAGTCATCAAAAATCACTTAGAAACAAGGTGACAAACCAAATTAATCATGCACATAAGTTCACAAATAATATCTTGCTAAAAAGCAAACACTTTTACATTGTAGAATACCGAAGAGTTTGAGACAGCCAAAACTAAAAGTAGGAAACTAAACTCTAAGTCAAGGACTTTATATATACAAAATGATAAATATATAATTATTTAATTTACTATCGGGTTATCGGTTAATCCGTTAAGAAAAAACCTCAAACCGTTAAGAACCGATAACCCGATAACAAAAAAATCAAAATCGTTATCAAAACCGCTAAACCAATAACCCATTACTGATAAACCAATAACTTTTTTTCAATTCGAATTATCGGTTTCGATTCGATTTTGAATAGCCTTAGTATCAAATATATTTTTTTAAAAATAAAAATAATAAGTGATATTTCTTTGCAATTTCTCAAACATAAATCGAAGAATTTAGTCACAGATGTTATAAATCTTTTTCCCCAAATATATACACGTCCAAGCGCCAATGCCGTTTCTTTCAAATTCAAAATTCACCGTCAACGTCTTCCTCTCCTCTCTCGGAAAATCAAGAAAAGGCCACTGGTAAAATTCCGAGCTTTTCCATTGCTTCAATGGAGAAGCGGCTTCGTTCATCGCTGAAAACTTCAGCGGAAGAATTCCTTTCTTCAACAGCAAAGCTAGGGTTTAAATCCATTAAACCCTCTCTCAAAACCCTAATTCACTCCCTCAGTCCTTCTTCAGATCTCATTACTACGCTTCCTCTCGCCCTCCACAACTCCATTTCACAATCCATTAGGAAATACAAAACTCTAACTGATTCAGACTCCACCGATGTTGTTTTGTCTCCTCAAACGCCGCCGATGAAGAGGGTCCGTAGATCTGCCCGGAACAAGAAGAGTGAAGAAGAAAAGGATGATGCGAAGCGATTAATTGTTGAGGGTATTCGTATATATGTTTATATTTCATTTCTGTGTGTTTCTCATCCGGAAAAGGCGTTTAGGGATTCTGATTTATTGCCGGCGGTTAGGGCGTTACATGATTGTTTGATTTTATTTGAGTCTGATTCTGTTTTGTTGTCTGAAATTGCTAATTTATGTGAGGAGTGGTGGAAGGAGGGTTTGTATGGGAAAGAAACCCTAATTTCTCAGGCATTGCCGTTTCTGTTGTCGAGAGCTTTGACATTGAAGAAGAAAGTGGATGTGCATAGGGTTTATATGTTAAGAGAGGCATTTACGTTGTTGGATTTTGAGGATGAGAGTATTGAGGATTTGAAGCATTTGATTATGCGTTGTGTGATTTCACCTCTGTTTTTGAAGACTGAGGATGGGAGGAAATTTATTGCATTTACATTTGGTTTGAGTGTGCAGCTTTTGAAAGAGGCATTGGCGATGCTTAAATCGCAGATTCCATTTGGGCGTAAGTCAATCTTGGAAGCATTTGGGGAGATTGTTTTTCGGGCATGGAAAGTATCCGAATGGCTGGCTAAGGATGAGATTGAGAATAGCTTCTTGCAGGGGATGATAGATAGCTGTGTACATGCAAGTTCAGCGGTACTTGCTGTGTCCGTTAGAAGGGTTTTAGGGGGTTTTATTAATCAGAGAACCACAGAGGGGGTTGAGAAGCTCATTTTTCGTCTTGCTGAGCCTGTGGTTTTCCGCTCCTTGCAGGTATTGGGTATAGTTTTACTCCTTATTTCAAGTTTCAGGAATTGTTGGAACTGTCTAACCTTTGGTCTCACTTTCTATGATACCCTTCCACTTCTTGTATATCTTACTCAACTGTCAACTTATCTTTTCCCCCCTAGATTTCTACTAGAATAGTTTTCTCCATTCAGATATAAGGTGTCGTGGATCATTCATTCACCAGTTTCATTGGGGTTGAGTGCAATAACTAGAAAACTTTGCTGAAAGCAAGGAACTTTCTGCATTTCTAATTCTAATTGTGAGATTTATGAACTCAATCTACAGTTTCCGTCTTGTTTTTCCAAAGAACTGTCATTTCAAGGATTTCAAACTGCTCTCTTAGTTTTTCTGCATGCTTCCATCTTCAACTATCCCTTTTTATTTCATTCATACTCCTTTCAAACTCTGATTTCTCAGTTAAAGTGCTTGAGGAGTTTCGGGACCAAATATAACATCAATTAGAAACAAAGGGATTAAGCTTCAGATGTGGCTACCAACAAAATAGGATAAAGGCTCAACGGGGTTAATTAGGAATATGTCATCTGGGTAGGTAAATAGAAGTATAAAAGTATGGCTAATCAAAGAAACCACTATATCATCTCCTAAACTCAACATTCACCATTCTGCTTTGCAAACACACCGGGCAAGTTCTAGATATCAATACGCAAACACGAAATATCACAAAATTTCTAATACACATGGCACATGTTTGACTTAAGACAGATCCATATTGAACCTCAATTAATCAATCAACAATAAGAGTTTTAAGCCAATATAATGACACAAGAGTCAAGAAAAATGAGCCTAGGTGTCTCAATAGAAGTCATTCACTTTTTCACAGCATGTTTTGTATTAAAAACAAAACTTGCACCATTCAGTTGATTTAGCTCCTAAACCTTGCACCTCAAATTCAAATGGCCCTAAGGCTAAGGTTCCCTCCCTAATTCCTAGGGACTATCTTCATCCATCATTGGGCAGAGTCTTTTCTTCTCTAAAAATAAAACTACTCCTAAAAATGAAAAAAATTATCCAGTTCACAGGTGCCCCCCTCAAAAACGAACCGATGCCATAAGAAAATCCAAGGGGTAATTGAGATATTCTGCTTAAGATAACTAACAAATAAAAGAATACAACATGCTAATTCTTTGTTTCTTTGTTTGACCTCTAGGATTGTGGAAGTCACATGAAATTTAGTTGTATAATCTTAAATGAAGCTATTGGCGATGCTGCTCTTTATTAGGTTCTTCTCCATACATGCTAATTCTTTGATGCTTACTATATTACCAAACGGGATTGGTTAAAGAATGCATAGCATATCTTTAGCATTAGTATTTTTTTCCCTTTTGGCATCCCTACTTTTTTATCCAGTCTTATGCCTACTAATAATTGTGACTTATAACACCACTGCTTTTCTGGTAGGCTGCAAACTCAAACGTCCGACAAAATTCATTGCACTTATTTCTAGATCTATTCCCTCTTGAAGATCCTGATGCGACAAAAGAGGTGAAAGACACACTCCTTGATAAGCAGTTCTTTCTTCTAGATAAATTACTTGTGGATGAGTGCCCTGATGTGCGGGTTGTAGCAGTTGAAGGTTGTTGCCGCATTCTTCGTTTGTTTTGGGAAATTATCCCTTCACCAACAATCACAAAAACTCTAACCAAAATCTTTGAACATATGATACATGACTCATGCCCTGAGGTCAGGTTGTCAACAGTAAATGCTGTGATATACCTACTTGGAAACCCCCATTCTCACGAGATCCTCAAAGTACTATTACCAAGAATGGGTCATTTGATTCATGATATTTCTCCTCCAGTTCGTGCTGCAGTTGTAGATCTCCTTCTCACTTTAACGGATTTGAGAAAATTTCAGTTTCACAAGGTATGGTCTGAACTGTATAACCTAAAACATACACAAGCCTGGATGATTGAGTTTCTGCTCAAGTCAATTTAATATTTTCTTATGCAGGTTGTGCATATAGACCTGTTGTTGTCTACACTTGCAAATGACCAACCAATGATTGGTCAGAAAATCGCTAAGCTTCTCCTTCCTTCATACTTCCCCTCAAAAGTAAATCTGAAAGAAGCATGCAATCGCTGTGTCACACTTATAAAAAGATCTCCTTTGGCTGGTGCAAGGTTCTGTGAATTTGCCGTATCAGAAGGAACCTCGCTGCAGTCATGGATGGAACTCTTGAAAAACCTCATCAGTTTGATTGTATCATCTGGCAAGTTGGAGGCGGAGCAGATTGATGGTTCAATTATTGCAGCCTCCCACCTCTGTATCTATCTTGTACATGATGGGTCTTATCAGACTAAACTTAAAGAGGAATTGTCTGGTGAAAGACTGAAGCACTTGTTTGCTGCTGCAACCTCAGCATGTGCGCAGGCCTCTGTCTGTAACATTATTTCAAGTGTCTGTCCAGATGCAGTGGATGACCTTTTCGATGACTGCATGACCTTGATAACAAATTGTGGAGATTTATCCAATTCTTTAGAAAAGCAAGCCGAGGTGAGGTCTGTCCACAAGATGATGCTATCTTGCAATTGGTTGGATGAGATGTTTGAAAATCTAGCTAGGCATCTGCAAAGAACAGCTTCCCAGTGCCACAAGATATTTGGGATGGAACTGGTAAAATTTAGTGTTCCATCAACTAAACGGTCAAATATTAAGTCCTCCGTCAAGCTCTCCTCTAAATCAAAGCATCTGAGGGAGAAAAAGATGTCCAGTAAGGTTAAATGTAGCTTCAAGGGAGAGTACGGAATCACTGAAGGAGTGGCTTGGCAGATTAAGGACCTCCTTTTATCTGAAAATACAAGGACTGCTTTTCTACAGAGCGGAAGCTTAGAAACTATATTCCTTTCTTTGAAGGCCATCTCTGAAGTTAGCATTTTACAATGTACACAATGTGAATATATGAGTGTGTCCCCAATTTTGGCATACACAACTCTTGCTCTTCACAGATCTTTGCAGGACAACAGCTTAGGTGGAGACAAAAATGTCAATAAGAGGAAGCGTAGAATGGAATCTGCAAATGAAACATCGGAGGTGAGTGGTGTTTTTTCTATTGCTCGCTGCTTCAATGAAACTTCCAATACTATGTTCAAGAGATTAAAACCAGTTTTGCTCTTTTTTTTGGTTAGTCTTTTATTTAGAACAGAGTTCTGTCTTCTGTGCATCCTCGGTATCGAAGGGGTTCATATAATTGTACTGGGCTTAAGGGATAAGGAGGCACCAAACTTTTGCAGCGAAAATTATTGAGATATTATTTGTTGGTGTTCAGATGGATGCAACAGATCTCATATTTATTTTTCCGTTAGGATTTCAATGATCTGTTTCCGGATGCAGAAATATTCCTATTTCTGTTACAGTTTGGTTCTATAGATGAAAAAATAATTGTCTTAAATTGATTGGTTTCAACCTTTCAAGGCTTCCAATTAAGCTATCTATGCAGCATATATTAATATTTTTAGAGATATTATTGCTTTAAATAATTGAACCAAAATATCACATCAATGCGTAGCTTCATTTATTGAATGCAGTTCATCTTTACGGAGATTATTTTGTGGTAGCACTGCTTGGAGTTTTCTTCTTGGTGAAAGTCTTCTTGCTATAGGTTAAATTTTCTTGTTAGTTTATTAGTTCATTACTAATAGCATGTTTGAATTGGCTTTTGGTTTATGACTTGTAAGCCAAAAGTCATAAGTTAGAAATTTTAACTTATGGCTTTTGGCTTATTTTTGTTATTTTTTTTATGACAAGGGAAACCCGCAGCCGCTACCCTTTGGGTGCGCATAGGGTAGAACTCCCGCTCCTATGCAATATCTCGCAAACCACATAGGAGAAGTAATCTGCATTAGGCAAGCCTGGTGTGACGAGCTTGACCCAGAAGGCAAACCCCTTGCTTTTGCTAGCAAGGGGTTTTGAACTTGTGACCTCCAACATGGTAGTCCCAAGTCCAAACCACTGGGTCACCCTGAAGGGTTATTTATGTTATTTTGGCTTAAAAACAAGTGCTTATGAGCACTTTTTTTTACCCAAATACTACAAAACTGCTTAAAAAGTTATTTTTGCCTTAAAAGTACCTAAAATAAGCCAATCCAAATAGTCTCTAAATTGTGCGGATTCTTCACTTCCAGTGCCGCACCTGTGTCGACACGACGTCGGTGTGGGTGTGAGATCCGTACTGGATATGGTCAAAAGATTGTGTACTTTGACCAAAATCGATAGAGAAGTTTGAGATAGATACAATGATTTCTCATTCAAACTTAATAATAAACAATGAAGAGATGCATTTGTATTTAAGCGTTAATATCTCAGATGGTCACTCAACTTTGAATGGTGCACTTAGAAAGTCACTCTACTTTGTTTTATAACCCAAAAGTCACTCAACTTAGAGTAATTCACTTAGAAAGTCACTCAACTTTATTTTATAACTCAAAAGTCACTCAATTATTAGTATTTCACTTAGAAAGTCACCCAACCAATTTAAATGATTTTTTCATTAAATTTTGTTGAAATGTAATTTTATATTAAAAATTTAAAGAAATAATAAGATACCCATTTAAATTATTTTATTGACTTGTTTCACTTCACCAATCAAATTTGCAACATACTAAGAAAATGTGTTGTATTAAAATTTAAATTCCAAAAAAGAATAAGAATTTTTTCGATATAAAGAAACAAAAAAGATAAAGACACTAGAAAGAAAAGGAAAAAAGGAATTTTGTCAATATAAAAGGAAAGTAAGAGACAAGAAAATACTAGAACGGAAAAGGAAAGAACTTTTGCCAATTGTTGCTGTGCGTTTTTCAAGGAATTTAAAATTAAATAATTGGAGCGGGTTCTCGATAAAATAATTAAAATGAATATGTTATAGTTTCTTAAGAATCTGGTTTGAAATAAAAATTACATTTCGACATAATTTAAAGAAAAAATTGTTTTAATTGGCTGAGTTACTTTATAAGTGAAATACCAATGGTTGAGTTACAAAACAAAGTTGAGTGACTTTCTAAGTGAACTATTCAAAGTTGAGTGACCATCTGAGATATTATCTCTTGTACTTAATAATAAATACATAATCGAATGCGCTCTCAAATATAGGTGCATTCCTTTACTTCCAAATAGCGCATCATAATTTAGGCATATTTTTACAACTCTATGTTTTGATATTTGAATTATTTTTAGCTGAATCTCCGCACCCATATTCGTATCTAGATCCGTGCCCCCAAATCTTAAAAGTTAGATCATGAAGTATCTGATCTCTAGATCTGGACCCGTATCGGACGCCCAATCCGAGCAACTTAGGTTCATTACACAACATTAGAAGGTTTATCTTTCTTGTTCCATGTATTCTGTTCATGGGAAACTATATACTTCACACACAGAAATGACTACTTTTACCTTTATGTATTGGTGATTTGGTTTTCGCACTTCTTTACTGGAATCAATTTTTTGGTCATATGCTTCATTTTATCTTCCAGGAAACTGCATTGGAAATGACAATTCATCATCTTCTTCGCTGCACAAATAAGCTATTCAGAGCACCATCTAGTGAAATATCTGACCTCACCAGTAATGGTTAGCTTTTCCTTTCCCTCTGGTTTTCCTTTTGAGATGCACTTTAAAATAGAGTTTTCTTTTCATGTATGGGGCTTATAATGTGATGAATAAATCATTGGTTTTGATTTAATTTTTTTGATCTATCAATAATGGTGCTTCTTAGTTGTCAATGCTGCTCATTGCCTTGATTAATATGATATATCTGGTGAACTTATTGAAGAATAGACTAGGCTCAGTTTGTGATAAGGAGTATGAGTTGTCCTGTTTGCTTTAAGTAACCTCTATGGCAAGAAAGTTTCAATAGTGCAAAATGTTCATAGTGTTTCTTCTTTCCACTGTTATGTTCTTAGTGGACCAACATTTGAACTCTAAGGTTGTTAGAATTCTTAGCTGCTCCATTAGATCAGAATGTGGCCCTGCTTGAACTTTTTAGTTTGTTGAACCACCTTGTCGGCAGAATTGCTGTGTAACATCAAGATTTATGTCTTAATTTACAACCCTTTTGGCAGTTTAGTTCTTCTCCTCTTTTTGGCCAATGCATGAACTGAATTGATCTATGTATACAACATGTATCCAGGATCTGATTTTCCTAAACAACAGAGGATATTAAATGTGGTCAAGATGCTAACCGCTGTGCTGAAGTTCATTGCTGATGCTCATACAATGGATCTTGTCCATAAAAGCCAGGAGGAATGCCTATCCTTTACTCTGCAAAACATAAAATTTGTTATCTCAAATTTGAGGAGAAGTTCTGATGAGGAGCTGCAATTTACAGAAGACATGTTGAAAGAGATATACTTCTGTCTGAAGAGTTCCTTCACATATGTAGCCAAGTTGATGAATGCAGTGCTCAAGAGTTTTTCTGAGGCGTCACAACCTTTATGGGGAGCTTTTGATATTGCCAATGAATTGTTGAACCTTTATGTTTCCATTGAAGAGCACCTGGGCTATGGATATGCAGTTCGTCTTTTTCCTGCAGTCAAACCATGGGTTCCTGATTTAATTCTGGCATTAGGATCTATAGACCTGATGAAGAAGATTCCAGGAGGCAGAACTAGTTCCTTTAATCCAAAAGATGATCTTCCATTGTGGGTATCCACATTAGCCAGGACTGAGCTGGCTGAACAACAAGATACAAATTCTGATGAGGAGCCTGATAGAATTTCTAAGATGGGGGACTTCAAAACATTCAAGAAACTTGTGAACTTAATGGTTCAGCTGTTGAGAGCTAACTATAATGTGCTGGATGCAGTTGGGCTGACTATATTGAATAATTTGCTAGTTGGGCTGAAAAGAAAGAGTTTTGATCTTGTGTTTGGGCTCCTGCATTTTGTATGTGTTAAGCTAGTCAGACATGATGAAAGAGAGTGGAAGGAACTTACATCAATGTTGACATCCCTACAGCAGATCTACCCTCAACTGGAGTTAGAAGAAGAATCATGTAATGATGAGGATGCAAGGCAGGAGTTACAGAGTGCAAGAGCATTGGTTGAACCTGTTTGGAAATGTTATTTATGTGACGATGCAAGGAATTCTTTTGAAGAAGAGTAGGTTGTTACTTTCTCATCTTAAACATGATCCGTGGAAATGTCTAGCAACCATGAAACATGAGAGCAATGGATAAAATGGGCATTGCACAATGGACAGTAGTCAGGGTGATAAAGGGGAGAACTTGATAGCTTTTGAACATCAGTGTTGGATTTTGGTGTAGAGCAACCAAATATATGTACATGTATTTTATATGGATGTATTTATTCGAAAGGTGACAACGCTTAAGATATCAGACTCCTTGTCTCTGTCAAGACGAACATACCAACATTGCACCTCTTAAAGATTGCAGATAGATGCAGGATTGATGTTGTACATAAAGGAAAGAAAAATGTGCAGACCAATTATCATGCTGCAAATGGGGCAGTCATAAACCAGATGGGTTGTTAGTCCTTTCAAGATCCATTGGTGCCAATAAACCATTTAATATATGCTGATGATGTAGAATTTTCTCATAATATTAGGAGCTGTTAAAATTTGAGTTCTACTTTTCCAGAGTATGGAAGGCAAAAGAGTATTCAATGTATTTGTTTGGGGAGATGTCCAACTTTGCCTATCAACTATGTGAAATTGTTTAACTATGTTATTCTTAGAAGTCTGTAACAAAAGGTCCTCATACATTTGCCCTTGTTTTTCACTATTTATTATGGTGTTTAGCTCACATGCACTGATGCAGCAAACAAAGCTAACAGGATTCACATAAAGTGTGTTATGTGGGGAAGACATATAAGATCTTAATCTTCATCGTTGTTACTCTGTCTTAACTCGAGATGTAGGTTGCTTAGGCATCCAGAAAAGGAGGATAAGCAACCAAATGCCCAGATCAGACTAGTAACAACAAGAACAATGTTGATCTTGGTTGTTTTTTCTTTCACATAACATGCCATATGTGGATTCATTTGTTGAATTGAAAAATAAGAACAAAAGTGAGATGTTTGCATAATGGCAAGAGTCGTCTAATGTTGGCCATACTAGAACAATTTCATTCACTAAGTTAAGATCAACTTTGAACTTTTTTCTTTTATATTTATGTAGACCCTATACTTTTTGAATTCAAGGGGATTAGGGAAATATCACTTTTTGGGTCACTAAGTTAAGATCATGTCGATTTTAGAGGTGACAAAACTAGTTCATAAAATCATAATTTGCTCAACCTGTTTAAGTTTGGGCTAATTATTAACCCACTCATTTATTAACTCAACTCATTTTAACTCGTTTAAATTCAGCTCAACTCACCCATTTGACACCTATATGCCAACCTAATGCCATAGGCTAAAATATTTTGGCTCATTGATCCCTAACTATCCTGGTGCAAGGTCAGAAAAGAAATGAGTAGCAAATTAAAGAGCTCATTGAAACGCTTTAGTTGGTCCCTTTACAAAGCCAGTCCATTTATGTCTATTATCATGATTAGCTGCTTCTCGGTTGGGGTTTCGGATCAAGTCCCGAATCTTGGGTTAGAATTGGGTCTTGGGTGGAGATTGAAAGTGGGGTCTCGTGTCGGGTCGAGGTTGGGAGTTGAGTTTCGGATCGTAATCCTTTTGAAGGGTGAAGTTGAAAGGGAGTTTTGAAAATAAGTTCAATTTAAAATATTTTTTAAAATTTAAGCCAACTAAATATGAGAAATTTATTATTAACATCATTGTAAGTGTACTTTTTAGAAAATTTTACATCTTTACATACTTTAAAGAAACTACTAAAAAAAATAGTAAGAAATATAATTAAAGCAGAAGATGGCTTTGAGGCGTGTAATCATTTTCTTTAAAGAGATATTGTCCGTATACATATTGGGGAAAATACAAAAAATTCTTTTCAGAATACAACAAAGTCATTTATTTATACATGTAGATTTTTCTTAGACAACTTCTAGAGAATCTTTATATTTATAGAACTTAAGAGATGACTCTTCATAAGAGTCATGTTCTTTCATAAACATATGACTTTTCGTAAGTGACAAGGTCATGTTCTTTCATGAACAAATGACTTTTCATAACAATAATATTCTTTCACGGACATATGTGTCTAGATCTCTATATATTATAAAATATCCAACAGAAACATGTGCAATTGGTAGTTGATCTATATTTAACCCATTTCTTAAAATGATGGAATATCCAACCCATTTAACAAAATGAATAACAATAAGTTTTAACCATTTTGTCACCCTTAATTATTATGGAATCAATAAAAAAAATTGAGTCTCACCTCAATTAATGTCAAAAACAAAAGAAAGTAGTAAAATATAAAAATCCGAAAGGAATGAGATGGACGGTGAGTAGTTGAGGTTGGCGAGCATAACGGGTCACGGTTCTTGTGTTATTTCAACCCTTTTTGTCTTAACCACCACGAAAACCCAATAAAATAAGCTTCCAATATCTTTTCTTCTCTTCGCACTAACACCAATTTCTCTCTCTCGAGATCGATAGAATTGGATTTTCCGAGCATGGGACCTGGACTGTTCTCTGATATCGGCAAGAAGGCCAAAGGTAATTTTTCCGATTTTTAATTGGTGTTCATGAACTAGATTGTGTTTTTGAATAATCAGAGATAAAATGTTGTGTTGTGCTGTTTCAATTGATAGATCTGCTGACGAAGGACTATATCTCCGATCAGAAATTGTCCATCTCTACCTACAGTGACACAGGAGTGGTATGAGTTTGTTCAGTTTTAACTCTATTTGTTGCATACTAGTTTTCATATCCTTTAGAGTTTTTATGCGCACTTTGAATTGCTATTAGAGGCCTATCCGTCCAGATTTTGAGATTCGAAGTCGTTTTTGCTCTTTTCTTTGCAATTTTTGTGAAGGGAATGATTATTGAGGAAATAGCTCTAGATGTTATATGTTACGTTAATTGATGTGAAGAGCTTTGGATTATATCAAGCATAATTGTTGTTCATTTCATTGTGTTACTTTTTTTCCCGTTTTGGTAATGATATTGCCAAATGAAAATTAATTGTACCATATCACAATTGGTATAATACATAGAGTGTTGTATTCAGTTGTTGAACTCAATAAAGAGAACATGATATTAGGAAGTGTCGTTTAATTATAGTGTAATACTTGATGATCAATCTCCATAACCAGGAAACTGATTTTGTCAAAATGAATTGAATTCTAGTTTCCTGTTTGGAGGATACTACCGACAGATTAATTAGATACATTACTTTTGAATCTGAATCATATCTAAGTTTCAGTTGTACTCTTCGACTTACCTTGAAAAATAATCGCACTTTTCCTCAAAAGTCAGGTCCCAATCACTGTATTCCTGTGTTTTTGTTGTATTAAACTTAGATGTCATGCAGAGGATATTTTTTCCTTACTTTTGGTGCATCAATCAGTTCTTTTTTTAATGAGGAAAAACAGCTAATACTGACTGTATACTTAAAACCTGTTAGAGCGGGGAGGTAGACCATTATTTTTGCCTCATTTGTTTGAATAGTTTTCAACTTTTCATTAACTAAATTTGATTTGGGAGAAGCACTGATAAAAGTTATTACCTTCTTCGGAAAATGCACTAGTACCCCCCTAGACTATGACCGAAATCCCAGAGACACAGCTAAACTTAACTAGGGTCCTATTACCCCTAAACTAATTTAAAATGGAATAAATACACCATAAACGCTGACGTGGCACAAAGAGTGTACACACTCTCTTGAAAGCATGCGATGGGTGAACAAATTGGACACATGTCCTTTTTTAATTGGTAACTTTATAATTAGTTAGTACACATAATTATTGATATTTAAACTTATATATATTTAATTTTTTTTATTTCTTTTTTTGTAAAATATTTATTTTTCTTTCTCACTTTAAACTTTTTATTTTTTTTCTTTCATTAATTTCTTATCTTTTCACTTTTAATTATTTTTAAAAAATTATGTGTATTTTTTTTTAAAATAATTAAAAAGTTATAAAGTTTTTTTTATGTTTTTAAACGTTAAAAAATAATTAACGTTTTAATTTTTTTTATGTTTTATTTGATTTTCTTCACTTATTTTGATATCCGTGCAAAATTAACTTATTTTAAATAAGAGACATTTGAAATTAAATTTGAAATCAAATCAAAAGAAAAAAAAATAAAAGGAGTAAATAAAATCAATAGAATAATAAAAGAGAAAAATCAATTAATGAAGGTAAAAAAAAAGTTTAGATACAAGGCAAAAATAATATGTGTATTAACTTAACTTAAATACACGATAAAGAAAATAAGAATATTTTTTTAAAAAAAAATTAAAATTTTTACAGAAGAAATGAAAAAAATAAAAAAAATATTTACACACATGGCAGACACGTGTGTACAAACACAGCCAACTTGGTGTGGTTGAAGGTGCCACGTCAGGACAAAATGTGCACAAAAATACGAAAAAAACTAGTTTAAGTGTGTCTCTAGGATTTCGGTCATAGTCTAGGGGGATACTTGTAAATTTCCCCCCTTCTAAATTCAAACAGAGACAAAGAACTCCTAAATTTTGATGTGTTCTGCGAGATGTTTTTGTAATCCTTGTTTGATGAGACAGAATATTTTCCATCTTCTTTTCATTGTTTATCTGCCAAACCTTTGCTGGGCATATTTGTGTTTAAGGTTGCTTGTCCTATCTTGAAAGCTCAACTCATTCCATTTTGTTGTTCAATGAAACTGGCATTATTTTTGAGTTCGTTAAAGTCGTCCAATTTGAATTAGAGACATACATGGAAGAAAATGTGCATTTATATAAGATCTTTATTTTTTGATAAGTAATGAAGTTTGCATTTATATCAATCTCTTGGTGATGCCCATCCATAGTTGGTCCACATGTTTGAAACCCAGGGAATATTGGACCCTCCTCTCTACCCTGCTTTCACTTAAATACCATGCTTCAGTCAGCAGAAAGGTTGTCATGATGGTGTGCCTACGCACATTGGTATTAGATCTTATAATCCCATTCACATAGTTTCTTGCAAAACATGATCTTGATGGGCAAATTCCTGCTAAAAAAATTTAACAAGTAATTACTTGCTAGAAACCAAGAAGAAGCTTCTCAATTCAAATCTTTTTACGCTACACATGGAAGAACTCCACTATAATCACTTTCTTCAAGACATGATTTTGAAATTGCAAAAACCTTGCTAGTGTTTTGTCCTTATGGTGATGCCTTATGTTTGATTGATTATTTATGTCTTTTCCTAAGCATAATTGTAGCATCTCTTGGTTGATGCCAAAAGATATAAGGGGTCTATTAGAAAACTGGCAAGTTCAAAAGGTTCCTAGTAGGCTGAAACAGATATGAAGGACTATCCCATTCTACAACTTCTGGACAATCTGGTTGGAAAGGAACAACGCTTGTTTTGAAGGGCATAGAGCACATTCCTAGAGTAAAATATAAGTGTTTACAGAACCTGAACATCTGGAGTTCCAGTGTAATAGCAATATGTTAGTTAATCTAGATCAGTACATGGATTTTCTGGAGTTAAATAGAGAACAATAGCAGATTGTCTGGCCGGGTCTTGTTTTATGTCATGTATCCTTCTGTACCTTCTTGGTACTGTTTCAATAATACTTAACGTTATCAAAAAAAAAAAAATACATAGTTTCAGATCTTTTCCCTCAATCATTTATTTCTTATGTGCAGTAGTTATCTTCTTATTAAATTCTTTTAGCAATAGATGTATGGAGACCAAATTTCATGTTCTCTAATCAAGATTTCTTAGTGCAGGCCCTGACATCAACCACAGTGAAGAAAGGAGGGCTTTCAACTGGAGATGTAGGAGCGCTGTACAAATATAAGAACACTTTGATTGATGTCAAAGTTGATACAGGATCAAATGTGGGTTGCTCACGCTTTGGTCTTCTTAATGATGTTTGTTTTTGCTGAATATCCATCACATTTCTATCTTCCTGCAGATTTCAACAACTCTTACTTTGACTGACATCGTCCCATCCACAAAAACTATTGCCTCTCTGAAATTCCCTGACTACAGTTCTGGCAGGGTAAGATCTTCTCATCTCTTTTGGGCTCATTTCTTTGGTCCATTGCCGTATATGATTAGAGTTCTTCCTTCTCAAAACTTGTCTTTTGCTTTCTTTATCAGCTAGAGACTCAGTACTTTCACCATCATGCAACCTTCACCACTGCTGTTGCTCTGAAACAATCCCCTGCAGTAGATATTTCAATCACACTTGGTACTCCAACTTTTGCTCTTGGTGCAGAGGCAAGTTATGAGACTGCAACAAGTAAACTAACAAAGTATACTGCTGGCATTAGCGTGACAAAACCAGATTCCTGTGCTGCTATAATCTTGTAAGTTTAAGCATTAATGTCCATAACTTGTGCCATTAGAAGCACAATTGATTAAAAAGATTGAGTTTGTGATATTTGTTGCTCTTTTTTGGCCTTAGAGGAGACAAAGGGGACACCATAAAGGCATCATACATACATCATATGGATTCACTGAAGACGACAGCTGCTACGGGTGAAATCACTAGACGATTCTCCACAAATGAGAACACATTTACAGTTGGAGGGTCCTATGCTGTCGATAGCCTGACAATTGTGAAACTCAAGCTCAACAATCATGGCAATTTGGGGGCTGTATTGCAACATGAGGTGATTCCAAAGTCATTGTTGACCATTTCTAGTGAATTCGACACCAAAGCCTTGGATAAGACTCCCAAGTTTGGTGTGGCACTAGCTCTTAAGCCTTGATAGGACTGCAGCCTGCCATTCGTGAACTCACACAAAGGAAATTCTTTGGGTAGCACGTGAAAGGAGGCGCTCAATAAGTAAGTTCATAGACAATTTTTTTTTTTTCAGGAATGGATCTGTTCCTATAGGTGGTTCCCAAAATAGACCAGCCTGTGGCATTTCTCAATTTTCTAGTTGTCTTTGTCCTATTTACCCTGTTTTGAGGAAGTTTACGGGAGCAATTTTTTTTACGTAAGAAGTCCAGAATTGACAGCTTTTACCTGTGTAAGTTTTTTTGTTTTCCTGGGGATAGTTATCTAATTACAGTGATTGGTTAAATGAAAGATTATTTTGAAACCTCCAGGCAATTGTTTCCTTTTGTCTGAAATTGAGAATAGCATGTGGATGGTTTAATGCAAATAAACAGCATTAGTCTCATACCCTCCTCGTGAATCTTTTCATCAGAAATCTAGTGGAGAAAAGTGTAGTAGTGTTTGGTATGAAGAAAATATTTTCTTGAAAAATAAGTGGATTTGTTACTTATCTTCTAGTGTTTTGGTAACTAAGCCAAAAGTACTTATCTTATGATGTTGGGTAAGTAAGCCAAAAGATATTATCCTTACGTGCGATGAATACTCACTTCAAAAATAAACAAGTGTGATTAGCTAAAATCATATCCAAATTTTGTAACATTCTTTTTTACCTGATGAAGTGTGCCAAAATTTAAAATTAGTTCATAAAAAAAAAAGTAATAAAATATGTATATTTTCAAAATTAAAAGAATTGGTAGAGTATAATAAGGAAGAGAATATATACAGTGCCAGTAGAATCTGGCCTAACAATCCATGTCGAGTTTTGTTTGTTTTATTTCTTTTTTTCTTAAAAATGAAGAATCAAACCGCAGACATCCAGGCATCAATTGAACACTCTCATCGCTGGAGTAGCCTCTCAATTGTGTAAAGGGTTGAGCACGTATTTATATATCAACATAATAGGAGTAGTTTGCGATTTGCACCCCTTGTGTATGCGCTCTTTCGTGACTTATACTGTATCTTATTATTTTTATCAGTAGTTCTTTGCAAAATAATAAAAAAATTTCTTTTTCAATTATTTACTAGAAACAAATAGAGAAATTAACAAGTTAATATATTTGTTAGTATTTAAAAATATAATAATACTATAATTAATTTGCTTTCTACCAAATAACATAATTGATTGTTCTAATCTTTCTTTCTTAATACACGTACAAAGCAAGAAAAATAAAGACGGAAACAATTATTCTCAACGATTTACAAATAAATAATTTCACCCAAAAAAAAAAAAAAGAACAAGAAAAAAAAAAAAAAACTCATAAAATTTTGAATTTGCCTTTTACAACTCGTATAAATCAGAAGAAGAAAATGTGTTGTGGGTTGATAGAATAGAAGCACCACCAAATGGTTGGAAGAAACAATTGTTTGGCCAAAATAAAAGAGAGATATCTTTAAAATATTAATGTTGTCCCTTCCGAAAGAGATCAATGTTGAGACTAAAGCATAAAAAAAATTCTAGAAACGAATGATTGTTCTTCATTTTAAAGAGAAAGAAGCGGTAAATGGCTTGTATTTAATATTGCTTTTATTTTAAATTTAAATCACTTTTTTTTAATTTTATGTAATTCTGTATTTTATCCTTGTAAATACTTGAAAAGGAAGACTTTTTATGATTTTGCAAATACTTGAAAAGGGAGACTTTTTATGATTTTGCAAAGAAGTAAGGAGATTAGGATGCAAATCATTAAAAACAATAGGATAAGGTGCAAGTCACAAAAAACCGCATATATTACAGGTGCAAATCACAAATTACTCATATAATAGAGAGTATTTTTTCTACCTACGTAATTTTATTTTTTCATCAAAAGGTGTTCGATTGACCATTTGACTGTGGCATGTAGCTCTACTCCTAATAGGAAATCGATTATAGTTAATGTGGGCCAAAAGTGTCATATTTTTAGCGCATATTACAAATTATTTTGTAAGAGATTAGGGGCAATATGTGAATTAAACCGAAAAATTAAAAAGATCAAAAAATCTTTGAGAGAGTATATCAATAGAGAAATTGTCCTCCAAACATGGCAAAATGTTCTATTGGCACAATGCACAAAGATATCCTCCAAACATAGCACATCCTTTTTTTAAGAATTTGAGATCACCACTTCTCATTATTTATATATATATACTATTTGAAGTTTTCCAAAGTCCCAAATAGGTTGCAGCCTTGTTTAGTAAATAGCAGAGCCGTCAATATGGGCTAGACCCATTGGACTGGCCTGGTTTAACCCGTAATTTGATTGGGTTGGGCTAAAATTTTAGAAACCCACTTAAGAAAAGGACTTTTTAATCCGGCTGAATAAGTCTGCTGATTTGTCGGGCTTGAGAAATAAGGATAGGACTGGCCCGTGGGCCAAATAAAAACTAAAATATACTATTAAAAATAACTAGTGTCCAAACGCAAAATCTATTTAACGTTTGAATTATTAAAATTTAAATACAAATTATGTTTATAAAATATGTACTACATAAAATAAAATTTTCCTAAAATTTCTAGGGAATCACTACATGGGCCGTAAACTATGGAATATTGTCATAATTTGTGTGTTTTATTATGATCATTAGAAAATAATTAAGTTAATATTTCTATTTAGCTATTTATGCTTTTACTTTAAATCAAACTTAATAAATATTATAAAGATAATTTTATTTATGGATTTGATTAACAAGTAGTAACCATTTATGAATATGATAATATTTTTAAATTATAATTTGATTTAAAAAATATATTTTTTAAAAAGTGGGCTGGCCCAGCACAGCCCATGGCCCACGTATTTGGGGGCTGGGCTGACCATTTTCTAGCTCACCAAAAAAATGGGCTAGCCCGGCCTGGCCCATCAAATTTCAAAGCATGTATGGATTAGCCCGAATGGGATGGGAGTCAGCCCATATTGACAACTCTAGTAAATAGTAGTTAATTCCTTTTTACCATTTAAGTATTACTATACGATTACAATAGATGTGTTTATACAACCGAGAAATACCTAACCAAAACAACAAACAAATGAAAAAGAGAAAAACCAAACTAACCTTATTATTTTGGTTCGAATTAGATGACATTTTATCAAGATCAAAAACCAAAACCAAACAGACCAACGTCTTTAAACCTCTCCACAAATTAAGGACTATTTTCATCATTTTGTCAAACACAAAATGCGTAGAAGTGGCTAAGACTATGATATTGATACAAGCCTGGGATGATAAAAAAGGTAAACTAAATTGAAAAGTGCAAGCTCAGTTTCGATGGTAAGCTAATCTACGATAAAAGGAGAGACCTCACTTTTCAAGAAATACACCAGTTCATCCAACTCAACTCCTTATCACTCGCGAGAGGAAGGGATGCTGCTATTTGATGGACTGGTGCTACCTCTGGATCTAAGAAGCGTTGGGAAGCACCTTTTGCTCTAATTCTCAGGCAGTCGCCCGGTACTTCAGCAGTGTTACACCAACGACCACTTCTGGTTCCAAATCCAGGCCTAGAACTTCTCAACTTTAAGACAAGCAGCCTAAATTCACTTTTCCAATTAACCAAATAATCCAAACATAGACTTAAAGCTCCATTTTCTATTGAAACACAAATCTAACATGAACTAAAAAAACAACTTCCAAAGCAACCTAAACCACTTTTCCACTTTATCCATTGGAAATAAATGTTCAGGTGCAGGCAGAAAAGAACAGATAGAACATGGAACAATGTTATTCAAAATATATGATAGGTCCTCTCATTTACACATCTTTTCTTCCTTCACTTGCTCTACTCACTTCCTGCCAATTCTTAAGAAAAAGAATATTATGAGCCTGAGATATAACCTCCTAATAGATTGAAGACACTAGGACTCAATCACGAACTAGTTAGGGTCAGCACTATGAATCCTATTTATCCTTCTGCTCAATTTCGGTGACCCTGTTAATAGAACAAAGGCAAAGCTTGATCTATTTACTACCTGCCATTTCTTAAGAAGATGAATCCTTATGAGCCCAAGATATAAACCTCCTAATAGATTCAAAACACTAGGACTCAATCCCGAACTAGTTAGGGTCAACATTATGAATCCTATTTATCCCTCCCCTCTCTATTAGGGTGACCCTATTAATCCACCAAATGCAAAACTTGCTCTATTCACTTCCTGCAATTTCTTCAGAGGAAGAACCCCATAAGCCCGAGATATAAACCTACTAATAGATTCAAGACACTAGGACTCAATCCCGAACTAGCTAGCATTGCAACACTGTGAATCCTATTTATCCCTCCCACCCACCCACTCTATTTGGGTAATCCAATTAATAGAACAAATGCAAAACTTAGATCACAAAATAGTGAACAACAAAGAATTTACAATATCTGCAGCCAACAACATGGACTGGAGCCAAATCTACCTATCCCCTGAACCGACACGCAGGTTGAACATAACTTTAATCATGTACAAACCAAGAATATACTACAAACACCTCAAAGTTTAAAAGCTATGCAATTTCTTAATTACCTCTCAACTATATATCTAGAACCTCAAAATAAACAATAAGCATGCCAATCACTAAACATTGCACAAGTTATATTCGAAGCATAAACTGGCTGAAGCAATCATTCTAGCAAAAAAGAAACATAAATAAAGTGAAACAGGCACACAAGTTAAAATCTTTAGCTCAAGTTATATTGATCAACCAAAATGAACAACTTTTAGCAGCATTCAATTAACATAAAAAAAACCCAAAAAATCAGAGATCTCAAGAACCCTAATAAACCAAAAACGTACTGATATAACCTCTCTTCAGCTGAGATAGAACAAAGACGTCTTCAAATCTAATCAGTAGCCTGCATGACCTCCTCAGCAGTGAACTTTGTACCCTTATCCTTATCAGCAGCAGCACGTCCCTTAGCCTTACGATCCAACAAAGACTTACGATCCTTATCGAGTCTGAGTTTGGTAACAACCACCTTAGATGGATGAATACCAACATTAACAGTAGATCCATTAACCTTCTCTCTAGTAATACGCTCAATGTGAATCACCCATTTCTTACGGTACACTTGCATAATTTTTCCTTCACGGCCCTTGTAGGTTCCTCTTACTACTTGAACTTCATCGTCTTTCCTCACCGGGATAGATCTGACGTTGTACTTGGTACGTAACTCAGATGAAAGGGGTGCGCTCATCAACACCCTGCGAACGCTTGATGGAGCAGTGAAATGGGCCTTTCTGCTCTTACGACGAGATGAGGAAACTCTTGGATTGTACTTCATTGTTGCAGAATTGAATTCTCACTCAACACACTTTTTCTCTGTAAATGCGGCTGATGAAGAAGATGAAATTAGGGTTTTTTTTGTTCTTATATAGAGAAGATTGGGGATAGTGAAACTAGGGTTATGTATTAGGCCTTTGTTTTGATTTACCCATTACTGGACTCGGCCCATTTAAAAGTTTGGAAAAATTGGAAGAGAATTAAGTAGGATGACCGATTTTTGAATCGACAATCAAAGTTTAGTTATTAAAAATGGTCTAAAGCCCCCCCAAATCTATACCCGAAACCCCAACTACACACTCCAACTTCACGGGTGTCCTATTACCCCCCTGAACATTTTATTTCTCTATTTACTACACACCCCAGTGCTGAGCTGTCATAGGAGGTGAGAACACCTCCTCTAGGCACGTGAGAAGAAAAAACGTTAGAAAAAGGAATAAATTTGGAATGGTCATCTTCCCCAAATTAAATAAACCATTGTTCCTTCTTCCCCACCAGTAATCCTCATTTCTTCATCAATATTTTGACGATTTTCTTTTGGGCTTAGCTAGGGTTTAGTTGTTTATGTTCATTTCAACTTTAAATCTTGAAGTTAGGGTTTGTAATCTGCTCTAATTTCTTATTTAGGTTCTTTGAATTTCTCTCTAAATTTGTCAAAAATGGCAAATGAAAACTTGAATAAGCTTTGTATGGATGAAATTTCCATTTCAATGGTAGAAAAATTTTAGCCAAAGAAAAGGAAATACATATATTTATAAAAGAGATTAAAAATAAAGTTCTAATATATGTAGGAAATACATATATTTATAAAAGAGATTAAAAATAAAAATTATGTTGGTATTGTAAAATTTTTGATTACAAATGGAACTTGAAATTTCCATTTCAATGGCAGAAAAATTTTAGCCAAAGAAAAGGAAAAAAAGAAGAAGAAGAAATGGGCTGAAAAAGAATAGAAAAAAATATAAAAGGGAAATAAAATAAAGAAAAGGAATAATAATATTTTTATATAAAATAATTGCAGAATAAAGAATTTTTTTTTTAAAAAAAAGTTAATATTACGTGGCAGGGCGCGTGCAATTCACTTTTTTATATAAACCTGGGTGTGCGTTTTTAAGGGGGTATATATTATACTTTTAAAATGTTCAGGGGGGTAATAGGACACCCGTGAAGTTGGAGTATGTAGTTGGGATTTCGGGTATAGATTGGGGGGGTTTTAGACCATTTTCTCTTTTAAATATAATAACAAGATAGACGTTTTTAATGCAAAATAAATATATGTGCAAAATATTCCTAGCTAAAACGCGGTATAATTCCAAAATATATGTTTCTAGTTTGAAAAGTGTTTGGAGTTTGAAACTTCGGGAATTTAGTGTAAATTTGAAAGAAGTATCATGAGTAAAATAATAAAAATATATAAATATTATAGTATGTTTATTATTAGTAAAATTTCACTTGTACAAATTTCAAACTTCTACACAATATTTATACATAAGTTTTTCCATGTTTTAGATAAGAATATTTTTGTTCAAATATTTTTCTGCGTTAAAAAATGTCTAAGAGCCCGTTTGGATTGACTAAAAAAAGAAGAAGCTTTTAAGTCAAAAAATAAAAAAGTAGGGAGAGTTCTCCTTTTAGGTTTTAACTTTTTTTAAGTCATTTTAAACTTATTTTAAGTTATTTTTAACTTTGTCAAACACTCTCAAAAGCTAAAAATGATGACTTTTAAACCAATCCAAACAGGCTCTAAATCTTAAATAGTGTGATGGTTACTAAAGTTTGTCTAGCGGTGTTTTATTTGTTTATCAATGTTTTAATCCATTGATTTACTACTTAACAATAAATTAATTGTTTTCTGATATTATACATGTAAGATTTACTCAATAGTAAAATTTGTGAATAATTTAACAGAAAATTTGTGGTTGAACAACACATAAAATTTGTTCATTTGAAAAAATATATATAAATATAATTTGATAAGATAGAATGAATATAGTACCAAAATCCCTCCTCCCCCGCAACAAATCTTCTTAATTCTTCAAGTCATGTAATATCGAGATTACTTTTGCAAAACTTCATCATAAACTTAAAATGAAGATGTCATTCTTTTTAAAATTGACTATAAAAAAAAGTCACATAAATTAAGATTGAAACGAGGAATAATATTTTTTTTCCACCTTATTGGATTGAGACATGCTAACTAGATAGATAGTGTATATGGAGAACTAGTTCGAACGTGTAAAAGATCTAGCTGTAGTAACTAGTTATACTTACGAAATTATACTAGATATGTTGTTGTCGTAAACAAATGCTAACACTACTCAGAGAAGAAAGATATGATTCTAGCTCAAGAATTATAGTGTATATATTACATAGAAAGAATTATTGGGTCCAGCAGCTCAAACTCTACAAATCTACACCTATAATGATCCTTTTTAAAATCAACAGTAATAACTGCAACACATGCTGTGGGTGAATATTCAAAAAAGCAACAAAGAAAGGAACATATTTTACAAAAAAATCAAGAATGTAAAACCCCTATTTACATTTTTCACTGTTATCTATAAGGAAGTCTCCATTTCTTATGCCAATATATAGACACTCTAGACCACAAAGGGAGCCCGAAACTGTACTCAGGACGATGGTCTAAAGGTCTGCCCACTGTTAACGGTAGCCACACATACCTCGAATCCTTCAAGTCAGCCGGATTCCACCTATCTGCCATAAAAATAAAAAGATCAGGTAGCCCAGACAAAGGAACCACAAATGTACCCTGAGCAAAGAAAGTGGTCAATCGAAAATTTTTGTTTCCACCAATGCATGGGTTTCCAATGGTCTCCCACGGCCCCATAATTGATTCGGATGCATGAGCAAGGGCCTCATTTGGAGACCAACTAGTGCAGCCAGATGTGATCATGTAATATGTTCCCTGGTTCTTAAATAGAGCAGGTGCTTCCCTGTGTTGTCCGATAAGAATCTTTCTCATGCTCTCCGTCACATCTATATATTCTTCATTAAGTGGACCAATATGAAGGTCCTTGTTGTGTTCCGATGAGTAAATCAGATATGCTACACCATCATCGTCTTTGAAGAGTGTCATGTCTCTGCTATCATATCCATGAGGCCGTTTGCTATACAAATAATTGAAGGGGCCAGTAGGTAAATTACTAATAGCAACACCTACCGAAGCTTTGGTATAGTTTGCATCATCAATATGCATCCACATCACATATTTACCTGTCTTCTCATTGTGAATTACTTTTGGCCTCTCTAGCACATTCAATTTGTATAAATCATGCGTCTCGTTTTTTTCTTCAGCTGCTAAAACGATGCCTTCATTTTTCCAAGTCCACAAATCTTTAGATGAATAGCAACTGACACCAATGACATCAACCTGCAAGGACAAAAGCATGGAGATGAAAAGCTGAAAACCTTAAAGCTCAACTGACTGCCAACCAAGAAAAAATATTTGGCCTTTGCCAAAACAGCTTGTAAGAGCACCAATATTAGATAATCAATAAGAGATCAGATGTGAAGGAACTAACAAAATTCCTAGTACCTACCCGATTCAACAGTATTTGAGGAAAAGAAGATCAAGAATTTGTTTAATGGGCTATGAACATGAGATACATCGTCATCATTTCACCAAAGCACTTAATGCCATATGCAAAACTTTCATCGACATCAAACAGCGAAATCCAGTCTAATACTCTCTTTGTTCCAAATTTATGTGACACGCTTTCCTTTTTAGTCCGTCCCAAAACGAATGTCACCTTTCTATAATTGAAAGCAATTTAACTTTACAATTTTCCTTTTACCCTTAACGAAATGATTTATAGCCACACAAATGGTCAAGGAGTGTTTTAGACCATAAGTTTCAAAAGTATCTCTTTCTTGCTTACACTTTGTGCCAAGTCAAACGGTGCCACGTAAACTGGGACTGAGGAAACGGTCAACATTAGCAACATCTAGGTCACTTCAACGTGTGTCACATTTGCCTACAAACTATATCTCTACAATGTCTGAGATTCCAAGACTAACTTCCAGTGCTCATATCCTGCCTTCCAACGATTCCTAACGTATCAACTGGCACAACAAGAACGACTTACACTTGGATTAGACAGTAATCTCATTTTAGCATGAAAAAATGAGATTATAATACAGTATACCATTATTAAAAATAACCATGAAAAATGAAACAGCAGCAAAAAACTAAGCACAAAACTAGTACGCGTTCCTTTCTTTCTGACTATAAAGTGTTGTACCTCTATTTTCATATGCAAGCTTCCGTACTTTATTCCTCAATATTACCACATTATAATTGTAGAAAAGAAGCAATTAGGGGGAATTTTGAGAGAAAATACGCCTCCTACCATAAGCAAGTTACAGCTCAAGAATTCATTAGATAAATTAATCAATGAGGAAAAGAGGCAATATATTTTATCTTCCAAATCCAAATGCTACATCTCTTAAATTTCAGCAGTTAAACGGGAATGGAACAACGTTCAATTATAAAATTCAGAGATCAAGACAACAAATAATCTCCATATCTCTGATGATTTATTAGATTCAAGCTAGTGAAATCGCAGACCATGGGATGCTAGACACACCAAACTCGCTTCCTACTCATCACTCCATTGGTCATTTTTACCTTGTCTCTTCATACTCGCACCATCTATCATTCTATCCGATCAGAATACTAAAATTGTAGACTGCAGATCCTAGATGCATCAATGTCCCTTCATACTCTCTCCATCTATCATTCTTTTCTTCCTTTGTTTTTCATTAGTTTTCCTTCCTAATTAGTTTATTGTCAATTTTGGTGGGGCAAATGGATTTTGTTTTTTCACACAGCACTATCATTCTCTATAACAGCCCCACATTGAGCATACAAGGCCACATTGGCGTGTCAATTGAACAGCTTTCATGATGTAAGTTCATCACTGATGGAATCAACTAAAGCAGTATTGGGCTGACAATAGAATTGCAGAATTGAGAGGACCAATAGATGATAATTTTATCCACACACAAACAAAAAAGAAACAAAGATAGTATTTGATGCTGCATTATTGTCTTCATTTCATAAAAGACACAAATGGATGGTTAACTTATAGAATGGAGGAAAGGTAGTGGCAAAGAATGCACATGCATAACCAATAGAATGGAGAAAAGGACCACGAGTGTTCTAGCACAGACAAGGCTTCACAGGTGACTAAGTTCTGTTCTTTACTGTCTAAAGAAGAACACAAGCAAGACGTCATGCAGATTATTTGTTTTAGAGTGTTCTTGGACGGGCACAAGGTCTCTTTTCATTTTTTCATTTGCAGTATCTTTTATTCAAGCACATTGTATATAACAGACGAGAGGGGAAGAGAATTGCCTAGACTACAAGATGTAGACAAGCAGTTGTAGACAACACAGCGATGTCGTTACATAAAAAAGTTATTAACCTGTAACCCATGCATCAAAGTCCAAAACTTACCCTTGCTGCTCCTTTTTTGTGAGCATGATAAGTGGGGCCATCTTTATACTCTCCATACCAATAATACATTTTTGTCCTCGAATCGTAAAGAATGCCTCCCCCATGAGCTTGTATCGGGTTTCCTGCTGTATCCAACCATATTCTTCCTGGGTGGTAATAGTAGGTATCATTCCCATAGTCCTTCCTAGGATCCACAGCAGTCTTCTGATCAGGGAAAAACACATGCCTTAGCTGGGAAGACTCGTCAAGGAATTCATCAATGAAGGTGGTTGGCCGTTTAGGCTTCCGTTTGGCAGCACGTGCGGATCGCTTCCTGGGTTGTGGAAGCTGTATATTCTCCTCCTCGACCTTTTCAAGTATGCTAAACTGGGTGCGCTGGTTTGTACTTAAGTGAGTCTCCCCACTTTGCGCATTTCTTTGATGAGTAAAGGAGAAAAGGTGAAGGAAAAGAAGGCACCCTACAACAAGTGGAAACAATCTGCCCCCTGCATTGCAATGTAAAATGATTGGTTTCCTGAATTTGTTCTTGACCTTCATATCTTGAAAAGCTATGGAAATTCAAGCTAAAGTCACAACTACAAGAAGATATATGTGGAGCACAATTGAGACGAGAGGCATATGCTCACGAATGTCTGGACACATTTGTATACAACCATATATCTTATAACTAGTTTATCAATATTTGAAATTGCATAACTTATATGAACAAGAAAGATAACAGGAAAAAAATATGTAAAAGTGAATCGAGAGTTCAAAAGTCTAAGAAGTCATTTGATGAGACATTTATAACACAATGTACAAGTTAAGAATCGAGTTTTTGATCAAAATGATCACTTCAAGTTTAGGAAAATTGGTCTATCTGACACTGAATATTTCAATCAGGTTTGGTCGAAGCAAACGATTACCAGATGAGAAACATCACCAAAATCAACCCCAAATTCTACGGATTGGACTAAATTTATCTCTCAAACAGTACAATATCCAATTTTTCTTTCTTCCTTTTTTATTTCGGTAAAATTACACTAACCAAGAATATCATCTTAAATATGCACTTTTGATCCCTATAGGAATAACCTATGTTGCTCGGGTTCTTCAAAAATGTCAACAAGTGCATGTTGGATCTTCCAAAAATAGTGCATTTTTGGAGGATCCGACACAAATGCGGCAACATTTTAGGAGAGTCGAGCAATATAGGGAATAACTATAACAACAACAACAACATATCCATTATCCAGTGTAACCCCACAAGTGAAGTCTAGAGAGGCTAGATTGTAAGTAGACCTTACTCCTACCTCATATCTCATAGAGATAGAGAGACAGTTCCGGATACACCCCTTAGCATAGGGAATAACTATAACAACTTTCCTTAATCTGAAAACAAATCTTTCAGAAGACACGAGTGGGGTCTAGAGAGGATAGAGTGTACGCAAACCTTATCCCTACCTCCTAGGACAGAGAGACAGTTTCTAATAGACCCCTCAGCATAGGGAATAACTATACCAACTATCCTTAATCTGAAAACAAATCTTTCAAGAGACCAATCCAAAATCCAAATGGGTCAGCTCAAGATCCACAATAAACATCATTGGGGAACCAAACTCTAAAAATATGAGCCAAACAAACTCCAAGAAAATGAGTAAGACAAGCAAAATAAAACAAAAGAAGAAGAGTTTACCAGAACACAGCCTTGAAGTGGATTGAACAAAATCTCTCGACATATGTTTCTGTTTGTGTCAGCTCAAAATGCAAAACCAAGCAATAGCTAAACTAATCATCAAAATTCTCAAAATCAGCTACTACAATACAAGTTCTCAAGAACCCTTTATGGTACTGTATATGAATTTCAGTAAATAAGTTGAAAAGAAGCCATTTTTTGGAAAAGGGGATTTGAGTAAAAGTTTGTTGTTGGATCTTGGATTAGTGTTAATAATAATGATGACGATGAAACTTCAGACCAAAGTTCCTCTTGTCGGTCCCTTTTCTGCAATCACAACAAAATTTTCAAAACTTTACTGTGACCGAAAAAAAGTTTCCCAAAATGAACAATGTTTAATGGCCGGTTGATTTTCGGAATTTCTTTGTAGCTTTCACTAGTTCACTTTAAATTTTACTTTACAAGCATTTTTAAAAGGAAAAATTACTTATATACACATCTTTATTTTTTATATTTTTTTCATTATTTCTTACTGTTTCAAAATTCCTCTTTTTTCTTCCAAACCCCACTGTTCTGGATACATAACTCCTCAACATTCAATACACGTTTCTCTTTCTATTTTCACTCCCTTAATCTCTCCCAATTTTCACTCTATCAATCTTTTCCTATTTTCACTCCTCTCAATCTTTACTTCATTTTTTTAATTTTCAAATCTCCTCTCTCCTGTCATTAAGAATCAGAAGCATACTAAATGTACGCCTTTGCTCCACAATTTTTTTCGCAGATTTTTAATATATCTAGTTGATTTTGTTTCTTAAACTAATGTATAATGGCATAAAGTCTTATCAACAACCATTAAGGATGATTTCCAAGAAAATTGGAGAGAATGTTGACATTGGCAGTCTTCAAGGTGGCAAATTGATTGGAAATCGATGTAGCAATAGCATCAGTGCTTGCTTGAACACGATATGCTACTTTGACAGCCTCCTTAATGATATGATTTAGCTTTACACGAATCTTGGCCACATAAGCACCTGTTTCCTTTGCAGTGTACCTGACTTTTTCCATAGTCTCTTTGAGGTTGTCCATCTGAAAGTGAGAGGCGAGAAGATCTTGAAGAGACTCAAACTTACTTTCCATCTCATAGACTTTGGCAAGAATGTCTTCTAACATTTTAGAGTCAAGAAAGTGGGATGGTGGAAGGTTTGAGGAGGAGGGAATACTGAGTATCTCCTCGGCAGCAACACCAGTGGCATTTAAATCAGATTTGAGGACCCAAGAGTCATTAGAACAAGTGTACCCCATACTATCAAAATCCCTAGAGTTATAGCATTGTTTGACTAGAACAAGAGGGACATCAGAAATACACACATTCTTTGCCTCCAGAATGCGAGTGATAATCATACCATACGACAGACTTGAAGGGTAAGAGGCAGATTCTAGCATAAAACCTAGGATAGAAGAGGACAACTTTAAGGAGAGAGAAAGTGTGAAGAGTGTCATGAATCATGAGAGTAGAATGAGATATAGCACATGGAATGAGAGTTGTAGTGATAATGTGTGTTATAACTCGAGTTTCGAAAGAGACATCTTTGGGGCCTAGTTAAGAAGGCAGATTTAAAGAGCGATCCAAGACAATTGCCTTTTCGGCATCTTCAAACGAGACATCAAAATCAGAGGGCCAGGGGTTCTTTTGAGGAACAACTAGACGAGAACATTGAATTTAAAAAATGGCATAAAAAATTTCACAATCAAGAAAAATGTGTTTGCTCAACACTAAGGTTTCTAATTCTCCTGTCTTAGAAGACCAGAGATTAGCATGAAACAATCGACAAGAGATTCACACATAAAATGAGGAATATAAGAAAATATGTTAGCCAAAGAGTTCTTTAATAGGATAGTTAAGAGAAAACAAGAGATTTAGATCAACGATCCTACCATGCACAATTATTTTAGGTTTGACAAAGTTGAAGAGGGACTCATTAGAAGAACTCCACAAGTCTTTTTTCATGTCCAAAGAGATTTGAACATCAAATTTGCATTTTGCTTCGAATCTCTAGAAGTGTCTGCAAGTCCAAAACGCTTGAGAGTGAGAGGTCGCGAAGAATCAGATGAAGTGGTAAGAGAGGGATTCTCATAACCATCATAATCAATAGGACCTAGGGGAGAGGTTATGCATTTTCCTTTGTTACTAGAACTCTTTCGAGTGGGTTGAGAAAGCTTATAAGATTTAGCCATGCTAAGAAAGTGTTTTAGGAGAGAGAGATTTTTGAAAGATGAGGAGAAGAGGAGAGGGACATAGAAGAGATAGATTAACTGATGTGAAAGGTCACAAAGAAGGTGAAGTGTTTCTGTAATAATGACTATGGAAACACGTAAAAGGCGGCAAGTGATAAATGAATAAACCAGTATACACAAGGAAACACAGTAATTATGGAAGTTAACTTGGTTTTGAAATAATTCCCAAGGATTTTCGAAGAGTGCAAAATCATTCTTCAAGCAAAGGTTTTCTAAATATATCAGCCAACTGAAATTCAGTATTAACAAAGGATATTTTCTATGTGTTTATCCCTAAAATGATATACCTGATTTTATGAAAAGCAAATAGAACTCGAATTATCATAGAGAATTTGTACAGGTTTTAAAGATAGCTCGTGATCATTTAATTGATTAATCACCAATAAAAGTTAAGCACAACATAACCCGATAGCAATATATTCAGCCTCAGTTGTGGAAATTGAGACACAAACTTTGCTTTTTGATATTCTAGGAAATTAATGAATTTCCATGAAATTGACGAGTGCCACCGGTGATTTTCCAGTCATTTTTATCACCTGTAAAATCTGCATCTGAAAAACTTTTAAGGTTAAACTTAGAAGATCTTTGACACCATAATCCAAAAGAGCATGTACCCGTGAAATATTGAATAATTCTTTTAATAGTAGTTAAATGAGATTTTTTAGGAGCGGACTGAAATCTAGAACATTAACACACAATGAACATTATACCCGGTCGACTTTCAGTAAGACATAATAGAGATCCAATCATACCTCGGTAATTTATCTCATCGACTGACTTACCATCATGATCAACGTCAAGAGAACAGGTGGGACTCATGGGAGTTCCTAGAGCCTTTGCATTGCTCATTCCAAACTTATGCATGAGTTCTTTAGTATAGTTACTTTGACAATAAAGATGCCTTGGTTTGATTGATAAATTTGAAGATCAAAAAAGAAAGTTAACTCTCCCATCATGCTCATTTCAAATTCACTTTGTATTAGATGAGAAAATTTCATGCATAGATGAACATTAGTACTTCCAAAAATAATATCATCAGCGTATATCTGAATAATGAGATTTCTGGTTGAAGTTTTTTTTTAATAAAGTATCAATCTTTCCCCTACTAAAATCATGGAAAATTAACAAAGAACTTAGACATTCATACCAAGCTGGTAGGGGGGGGGGGGGTTGGTCTTGTTTGAGGCCGTACAAAGCTTTAGATAGTTTGAAAGCATGATATGAGAATTTTTGATGTTCAAAACCAGATGGTTGTTTTACAAAAACTTCTTCTATGAACCCATTTAAATAAACACTTTTAACATCCATTTGAAAGAGTTTAAAACCTTTAAAAGCAGAATAAGCTAAGAGAATATGAATAAATTCTAACCTGGCTATGGGAGCAAAAGTTTCATCGTAGTTAACTCCTTCTTGTTGTGAGTATCCTTGAGCAACAAGTTTGCCTTTATTACTAACAACTTCTCCTGCTTCATTTAGTTTATTTTTGAAAATCCATTTTGTTCCAATGATTAATGTCCTCTCAAGTTTTGGGACCAATGTTCATACTTGATTTTTCTCGAATTGATCAAGTTCTTCCTATATATAGAGATTTTTCCCATTCGCTCTCTTTCATAGCTTCATCAATCTTTTTTTGTTCAAGTTGGGAAATCTGAGTGATGTTAGCACTTTTCTTGCTATAGACTCTTGTCTTCATTCCATAATTTGGATCACCAACAATGAATTTCTTTGGATAATCAGGTTCGCTTTTCCATTCATTTGGGACAGTTTCGATAGATAATTGATTTTCCTGTATGGTAGTCGACTAATCTGGGCGCTCAACTTCTTTTGACGGTATAACAACACTTTGAGAACTTTAAATTTCTTCCTCATCTGAACTGTTCCTTTTCTCAGTGATTCGGTTAGAATCATCAAAAATAACATGGATAGATTCTTCTATAACAAAGGTATGTTGATTGAAAATTTTGTAAAACCTACTTACAATTGAGTAACCAAGAAAAATACCTTCATCACTTCAGGAATCGAACTTACCATAGTTGTATTTTCCCTTGTTGTAAACAAAATATTTACATACTAATGGATGAAGATACCCAATATTTGGCTTCTTTCCACTCCACAACTCATACATCGTTTTTTTCAAGATTTGTCTGATTAGACATCTATTTAAAATGTGACATGTTGTACTTGCTACTTCCGCCAGGAGATGGTAGGATAACAACTGTTCACAGATCATGGTTATAGCCATATCTAGAAGAGTTCTATTTTTTCTTTCAACGACTCCGTTTTGCTGAGACGATCTAGGTGAAGAGAAATTATGTGAGTAGTGCTGCTCATTGCAGAACTTCTCAAAAGCTTTGTTTCTCGAATACGCCTCCATGGTGACTTCTTATAGAAGTAATGTAGTAACCTCTTTATCTTTGAACTTTCTTACAGAAAAACTCAAAAAAATTTAGAGTATCATTTGTTAAACATAACCCAACTAAATTGAGAGTAATCATAAACAATTATGAATGCGTACCTTTTTCCTCCGATGCTTGCTATTTGAGTTTGTCCAAACAGATCCATATGGAGCAACTGTAAAGGTTTAGAGGTAGATACGATATCTTTCGACTCAAAAGAGTTTCTTGTTTGCTTACCCATCTGGCAAGCGTCACAAATGTGATCTTTAGTATAATCTAACTTTGGCAGTCCAAGGACGAGTTAAAGTCTAGGAAGTTTTTCAATTAGACGCATGCTTGCATGACCAAGCTTCTTATGCCAGGTCCATGGGTCTTCTGATATTGAGGCTAGACAAATGTGTTCAGTAGTTTCCCTGATAGAATCTAAGATGTATACAATTTTGTCTCTGCTTCCGGGAAGAATAACTTTACTGGAGTTATCCTCAATAGAACAACCAGTTTTTCTGAACATTACTTTAAGTCTAGAATCACATAGTTAACTTATGCTCAATAAGTTGTATTTCAATCCCTTCACAAGATAAACGTTAGTAATATCACAAGATTCATTAAAAGAGATAGTTTCAATACCATTAATAGTTCCAGTTGAGTTGTCTCCGAAATGAATTTTTCCTCCATTAAAATCAACAATAGATTTAAACAAATTTTGGTTGCCTGTCATATGCTTTGAACACGCACTATTGAGATACCATTTACTTTTTGATTTTGGGTCCTTTGGATTCAGTGTTAGAACTAGTTTTGGGTTTCACACCCATTTAGAAGAGTTAGAGAAATGAAAGTTACATCTAAAATGCTTGTGACAAGAGATTGAAAAGGATTTTGCATAGATAGATCTTTCAAAGCTAAGTAATCACTCTGTGATTCAGCTGACTTATGAGTTCACTGTTTTGATCTATTTGGACTTTGATAAAAAGTATTTTTGCAGATCAATTATTTGAGATTTCAATTGATGATTTTCTTCTTGTTAAATCTCTCTTTCAACAGAGCAGATTTCCAGTTTTATTTCTAAATCTTTCTTTTCATTTTGAATAGCTCTGAGGTTTTCAAAAGATTGATTTAAATCAAATATCGCACGATCTAATAAGTTATTAAATTCAAGGAAATTATGGTAAGATTCAGATTGTACCTCGCTTGTTTCTCCAATGGCCATGAAACATACATTTCCTGATTCATCATGCTCAATCTCTGAATTGTCTTCATCACTCCAACAGCTTAGAACTTTACTTTTTGGTTGTCCATTTGGATATCTTATTCTTATCTTAGGACATTCATTGGCAATATGTTCATAATTTCTATAGATGAGTCATCGAATTTCTTAGCCTAGATTAAGCTATCAGAAAGCAAGCCAATGAGCTAATGATGACTAGCCTTTTCCTCTTCTTCTCCTATATCTTCTTCGATGGATTTGAAAGCAACATATTTCTTCTTATTCTCGTGTTATCCTCATTTGCACATATGTCTTTCCTCAAAGGCAATGAGATCTTCTCTCACTTCATCATAAGTAAGTTTGTTGAGATTTATGCTTTTGAGAGAAACCACTTTGGCGTACCATTGAGGGGACAAACTCCTAAGGATTCTTTTTGTGTGCTTAATTGGTGGATAGGTTTTTCCTAAAGCTTTTAATTCTCCAATAATTTATCTAAGACGAGCAAACATGCGTTCAATAGTTTCTCCTTCTCTCATATGGAACAATTAGTATTCTTATATAAGCAAACTAACAATAGTTTCCTTAACTTTGTCAGTTCCTTCATACGTAACTTCCAACTTATCCCACGTTTCTTTAGCAGTTTCACAACAAGATATCTTTTCATATTCCTCACTATTGATGGCATTGTAAAGACAGTTTTTAGCTTTAGAGTTTACCTGAATAACTTGCATCTGTTCGGCAGTATAATCCTCCAGACTTGGAATAATAGATGTTTGGCTGTCATTAGTTTCCTTTTTGATGTGAATAGGAATGTCTCCCAGTTTAATGACTCTCCAAACTTTTACATCATAAGATTTGATAAATGTTTCCATTCTTTTTTCCAGTAAGAGAAATGCTTACCATTGAAGTAAGGAAGTCTAGTTTGAGTAGTTCCTTCTTGAAATAGTGCACCAAAGGATTGTTAATTTGTTATTGTCACGACACGATTTCTCGAGTCATGATGGTACCTACTATAATCCACCAGTAGATAAGCCAACCTGGAATACAAAACAAAAAATAATGGATATAAGGGTAGAAACAAAGCGAGAGCGATAATTTAACAACAAAAATAGGAGAGCAACGGAAGCAAACCAAAACATCATATTATACTGAAAGTGGGAAGGTCCTAAGTGTAAAGTTGAATTAGGAAAATGCCCTTCAAAATTTTTAATTAAATAAAAAATGACAGCCAAACTGTCCAAATACATTATTAGATGTTAGAATTTATCATATTCCACTACTTAATGAGCTTTAATTGTGGGTCCTATTAGTTTCTGTTGTTACAGTACTCTTCTATTAGCATTCCTTTAATATTTAGTTATCCTTTTATAAATTGGACAAGAAAATATAAGTCCTCTTATTTTTTTGTGTTTCTTATGTAATTTTTTTATTTGTTGGTTCATTCTTTTTTTTTAGTTAATATTTTTTAGTTCTTCTCATTTTGTATGATATGATGGCAGGTATATCTTACCACTTTTCAAGCTAATTGGCTCGATGTTACAAAGGTATTTTCTTTAATTGTCATTCTTTATTTTAATTTTTTAATATTTTTTTTCATAATCTGTTTTGAAGTTAGAGTTTTTGATTAATCAATAAAATAGATATTGTTGGATGGAATTTCTTATTTGCATTCTACAATATTCATTCACTCATTCATGTATATATAAAAGATTATTGTTTAGACTTTCATCATTACTAGCTAGCAATCTTAAATTCACTAATTGGAGAGTGATGAAGAAGAACCAGCCAATTTTATTCCAAGACACTACAACAACAAAGTGGTATAAATTTTTTGAGTATATTACAGTTGTATTGAATAGTTATAACGGGTTGATCATAACGGCGTCACACGAAAATGATTGTATTTGTGCCCATGGAATGGATTGGGTACATATCTTTAGGAGTTCATTCTAACCTTATCTCTTGCAATGAGAATTTTCTTAGTCGTCTCTATAATCTTACATGAAATGATATGATGAACTGAAAGGTCCTAAAATGTTTATAAGTGTTACTGTACATTGAGATGGAGTACATAATAAACCTATAGAAGAGGGAGTAGCAGTTTTCCTATCAAATCAGATAAAAAAAAATTGTTTCCTATTACTTTTCGTTTGAGTTTTGTTATTTTTATATTTTTTTCTTTTATTTTTAATGAATTGATTGTCAAATCTGGATAATATCTTCGGATATTAAGAGTCTAAGCAATTTTGGGATATTTTATTCATAATTTTATTTATTTCTTGATTTGTTATTGTATAAAATGAATTTCTTTGTGTATTTTTTGTACTATGCTATAATCCTTTATTTAATCATACGACTCATAGTTTTTATTTCTGAAACGAAATGGAGCTCTCTTCATTTTTCTTGTGGTACGTTTTGCAGTAAGCTTTTTAAATATTCAATGTATTTGTTCACTCTTCTGTCAAGGTTGTTATTGATTGCAGGGCGAAATTTCTTTCTCTTAATCAAAATTGGAAGAAGTTTACGACACTTCTAGAGAATAGAAGTCATAATTACAGCGTACATTACTAATGAAACAGACCTGCCAGTAGATATTCTAAGGGAGAGGGCTCTTTTGTACTTCAGTAAGAAGAAGAAGAGGGCATTGAATTTCTACGAGTTCGATACTTTTCTTGATCCGGGATGTCCGGTTACATTAATGGGTTCATTTCGTGAGAATCTTCAGTATTTTCTTATGAGTAAGAAAGAAAAGTAATCGACGTGTTAGTAAGAACTCATATTAATTAGTTAGTGAAGTTTGTCCTTTTATAATATGTGCATACCAAAAGTCTCATATATATTTTCATCAAATATGTGTGATTGAGTGATAAGTATTCATTCATCCTTAATTCGATGTTTTGAATTCAATTCTTGATATTGAAGACACCTTATAGGAAGTACCCTCAAAGTGGAATGTTACACCTGAATCCGAATTAGTGGAACAGCAAATGGGAAACAAAAAACAATTCGCATACATATTTAGTTAAATTCCTCTCATACATAATTAATCATTACAATCATATTTTAATACTGTCTTGTTATTTCAAAATATCTATTTCATATAATTAGGATACACGTGCAACGCACGCGTCCGGAAACTAGTATTACTAAAAATGAGAAGCTCCAACCTTCAAAGTTGGATTATCATTTTGCCCCTTCACTAAATTAAAATGTTATAAATTATTTAATTAACTAAATAGTAAATAATAGAATTATAATTCACTCAAGGCTTAATTACATGTTTCAGGTTCAAAAACAAAATTCTACATGTTTAGATTAAACAAAACGTCAAAACATTTCAAATTCTTGGACACATTATTTTAATTTAGAAACAATGAATATTTAAAGGAGGCTGCCTTTTTAAATGTTATCCTACTAAATGCTATAGATAAAACAATGATAGGAAATAATAATTTCTCTCATTTTACAAGCTTTCCAAAATTAGTTTATACATTTTCGGAATGATTATAAACAATTAAAAATAAATAATAGGTATATAAATATAATAAAATAATTACTATAAAATCTTACAGTAGCTTATGGCTTTGTATGATTTTCTATAGCACTAATATTATAAGTTCAAAAATACTTTAAAGAAATAATAATAATTTTAGGAAGAGTTTTTTCCACTACGTACCCACATTAACTACGATATGTTATTTAGTGATGTCATTTATTAAATTAATAAATTTATATTATTTTGAGCTCATAGTTATAATTTTTTTGAAGAAATTGAAGAGTTGTCTTTTCATTATTCAATACAGAACATTATATTTGCCAATTTCCTCCATATATCAGCTCACAGCCTCACACTTTTGCATTACTCTTCTTTTACTCAACACGTTTCCTTATTCATGTTTAGGTGAACATTTTCTACATATCTTTTCTTCTCTTCCTCTTATTTCGATTTTTCATTTTATTTCCAATTTGTTCATGTTATTTTACCTAATTTTGTCTTTCCTTTTTTTAATAGAAGTTTTTGTGTGCAACCCATATTATAATGCAAAAAGGAAAATTGGCTTTATAGTGTTTTGAAATATAAATATAATTGTTGGTATGCATTTCAAGTTTTCTTCATACACTATTTGTTGCATATATTGAAAGTTTCTCAATGAATTGCAGGGATTATTGCAAGGTATGATTGATTAAATTTATGAGAAATACATATTTTTATTATGCTTATAGTTGAAATTTGAGGGTACCTGTTTTAATTTCTTATCTTATACATGTTTTCCAATTTATATTACAATGAAATGTTTTTTTAATGTCTACATAAACTTATAACTATAAATATATATTATGCAAACTACAATATGGAATACACGTGCAGCGCACGTGTCCAGATACTAGTATATATATATATACAATAAGATCCCTCTCAAAACCTGGAAGTCACAAGTACAGAGCTTCTAATATAAAAAGAGTACAAGTCCCCTAAGTGGACCCAAAATACAAGACTCGTCTCAAAATACAAAAGACAAGCCAACAAAATATAGATAGAGACAGGTAAGCCCAGGACGCCATGTGCTCACCCTCGCCTCTGAACTAAAGCAGCAGGCTCAAATATCATCGCTGGTAACTAGTGCTCAGACCCGCATCACAAAACAGATGCAGAGTGTAGCATGAGTACCAAAACAACAGGTACTCAGTAGGCTTCATAGGTCGACTGACCAAGAGCAGTAAAAGTAATATGAAATACGAGAATAAAATACAAACATAGGTCAAAAGAATGAAAAGCTAAAGGAGATGCACACGAGTGTACTAAGAACAAATAAGAAGTAAGTATAGCTAACTAAACCTAACTGGGCTCCCATAAACCCAAAAGGTACACTCGTGTGCAAATTTAAGTAAAATCTCGAATGGACTCCCATAAGCTTGACAGGTACACAGAATAGCTAAAAACTACTAAGAACAGGTCACGGTGAGTCCAGAGCCGGAGAAAGTGTAGCCTGGACCTCGAATCGTGGATAGCCTCCCAAGTAATCAATAAGAGTCGCCCCATAGACAAGGAGTGTGTAGCCCAGACGTCGAACTACAGATAGCCTCTGAAGGGCCAATAAGTTCATCAATCTAGGGAGTGCATAGCCCCGACCTCGATGCACGGATCGCCCTCCAAAGTAGCCAATAAGATCTAGCCGATATGTATCAACTCGGTAGAGAATAAAAGAGCCCGAACAATTGGCTTGGATCAATTTTCCAGACCTCGAATATGAGACTATAATAGTTTTCAAAGAATCCCACATCAAATCATCATCACAGAACCACTGTGGAACAATGTCCACTCCCAAGTAGGCAATACAATACTCAAAGCCGAACCAACTCCAGATCCCAAGTCACCAAGCGATGCTCGATATCTCAACCGTAATCCCGGGGCCTACGTATATGATTGTTTTGGATTATTTCTAGTTTTTTTTGTTCATCTAACATTTACATTTTTAACTTAGTTTTGTATTTATTTTGCTTGAAGATCATAAAGCTAATTGATGATGTTGTACAAAAACTTTCTATTTAATTTTTATGTAACATGAGTGGATCAGACATTTTCTTGCTTTCTGTTATCTTCTTCTTGGGAAACGACCATTTACACTATGAAAAGAAGAAAAGTAACTCTACTCTACAAGAATTTCGTGAGTTTTATTTGTCGAACTGATCATTTTCTGTGAAAAAGGTCATTTAATTAATATAACGTTTGTACTGAGCCATAAAATCGATCTTTCCCTTCTCTTACCCATGTATGTCATGAACTTTACTGTAAGTTATATTCTTTTCAAAATTTGTATAAGTAACAAATATAAAACTATATGTATTTAGATGAATATATTTAGAATTTGAAATTCTAGGATGTGAAAGCAGAAAGTGATTTATTGGACAAAGGTCTGAATAATTTTTACTCCATATTTTGAGGCTGCTCTATATATGCTAGGTCTAAATAGAAGAAAATTAGAAAAAGAAAAACCTACTAAACACCATGCTGGAGTTATTAGAAGGGAAAAGGGTCTGATGTACCCCTTAACTTTGTTATTTAGAGCTGATATACCCCTCGTTATAAAAGTGGCCCATGTATACTCCTACTCTTACACAAATGACTCACATATACCCCTTTCCTCTGACGGAAGTGAAAAAAATATTTTTAAAATTAATTTCTTTAACTTTTTTTAATTAAAAAAAAAAGATAATTCATGTAGGGGTATTGATCCTTCTCATACATTTTTTTCTTTTAACTATTGTTATTCATCGACTAATTTAAATTTATTACTTTTTGATGGTCATATTTATTTTTTTCACTTATTTTCTTGTAAAATTTATTATAGATGCCCCAAATATTTTTTTTACAGCTATAAAAACTAAATTACAATATAGCCGTAAAAACATAATTTTTAATTTTTTAATCTTTTTCCACTCACACTTATTTCTTTTTTACTTCTCATATTTTTACACTAAAGAATGAAAAAAAAACTCAAATAAAAATAATCAAAGAAGTCAAAAAATAATTTATGTGTTGATCATACTTCTTTCTTTTTATTTCTCATATTTTTACACTAAATTTATTTCTATTAATCACACTTCTTTCTTTTTATTTCACATATTTTTACACTAAATTTGTAAATTTTAAATTATTTTTTTCACTTTTGTAACGGTAGAGCCATATTTGTAACGGTAAGGGTATATGTGAGTCATTTTGTAATGGTAGAGGTATCTGTGAGCCACTTTTGTAACGATGGGTATATTAGATCTAAATGTCAAAGTTGATGGGTATATCAGACCCTTTTCCCTTGTTTAAGCCGTTGTTGAACTATTGAAAAAATAAGTGAATATGGTCATTTGAGAAATCACTAAGTTTTTGTTATTTCACTCAAAAGGTCATTCAAGTTCAAAAATAATACATCCGTCCACTTTTTAATGATGTGATATCTGATTTTTTAAGCCAAATGAAATAAAATAGAAAACTTTAAACCCAATCCATTTTAACCAAAAACATCATGTTCGACCCAATACCCCAACCAGAAAATCCCTTTATATGTTGAGCAAATCTCAAAGAAGTATCATATATTATTAAAAGTGGGAAGCTCCTATATCTTCAAAGCTGGATTACCATTTTACCCTTATGCTAAATAAAAACATATAATAAATAAAACATATAATCTAATTAATAATAATATTTAAATTATTACTCGACCCTAATGTAATGAATAAATCTCTACTCTAATTAAATGGTACTCCCTCCATAGTCCGTCCACTTTTAATTGTCATGGTTTCCTTTTTTAAAGTCAAACTATAAGAATTTTGACTAACATTTTATGATATATTTTTGCATCATATTGATATGCAAAAAACTGCAATTTATAGTACTTTTCGTATAGTTTTAAAATATCTAAATTTTTTATTTAAAATATCGAATTAATATAATCTAATTTAACTTTGATAATTAGTCAAATTAACTTTCGAAAAACGCAACATGATAATTAAAAGTGAACGGAAGGAGTAATATTTTAGTTATTACACAATTACAACAGCCTATATTCAATGTATTTTAACACAATCTTTATTAATCATCTAAGTCAACTTTGCTAACCACCTCTTCTTAATTATTCGGTTTAAAAACTTTTCAACCCAATGTGTTTTAACACAATCTTTATTTATCACTGTACAGAGAAAAGTTTAGAAACATTTATGATTATCGTAGCATGTGATATTTTAGATTTAGCATTCAAATATTCTTGAGTTATTTTTTCTTTATGTAAAGAGAGAGTTGATTTATCTTTTATTTACTTTTTCTTAGACGTCTGTAAATAAAAAGATTATCCAAGAACGTGAAAATTAAAATGTTTTAAGGAGCATTTTTTTTTCCATCAATGTCATTATTAAGAGAGTATCTAAGAAAAGAAAAAGAAAGATGGTTGCAGATTTGATTGCATGAAAGTTTAAGTTGTCTTTTATTTATTGTGTGATCTTTGACCTAGTTTCACAAAATCAGATGTTTTATTAAAGGTTGGTGTCTCACGTTTCAATAGGTTGATGTTTTCATTTTATTATATTACTTTTGGACATGTTTATAAATGTATATTTATTTCATATCCTCAATCAATTTTCTCTAATTAACCTTTGTATTTATAACACTCTTTTTGTATTTACTACTTTCGGTCACTTGCAGTGTTTAACACCTAGATTATTCTGCAAAATGGAACTTATATTTTTTACATTTACATTTTTATTATTCATTATATGAATGTGTTTCATAGAATGTTATATATCATCAGAATGAGTCTATTAACATGGGACACACGTACAACGCAGGCGCTCAGTACTAGTATAGTTTAAGTATGAAACTAGCAATTCGGATATAATTTTGAGGGATTTTATGAGTATATTTTAAAGAAAAAGACAAATAATATAGTTGCATTATTGAACCACTTTACAGATACCACCAAAAGCAACTTGTTACTACAATTCATCTCTTCTTAGGTATAGGAATTATTAGAGAGAGAGAGGGAGACTCTTTCTTCTTCCTTCAAACATTCAAACCTTCATCCAGTTCATTTCATTAAACTTTTTTCCTAATTTCACCTAATCCGCGAACTCGGAAATATATCTTTGTTGGAATTTGAATCTGATAATTAAACTCTCATTTTTACCCCCATATTGTTTGTTTTTTCTCTTGATGAAATCTGCTTTCAATTTTAATTAGGATTGAATCGGAAAATTGAAGATACTAAAGAGGCATAAGAGGAGACAAAAATTACAAGTTCGTTTCACTTGTTAACTAACTGTAAGTCATCTTCTTCGTTAATTACTTTTTCCTATTGATACAAAATTAGGGAGTTGATTTCTTAAATGGTTCACTCAACTAATAGTTATTATACCAGAAAGCCACTTTCTTTGTGGAAGAAAATTGGAATCAAGAAAAAAAGTCTTGAGATAATAATTACTCCCTTTTTCTAAATTTATGTGGCAATTTTCATTTTTCGAGTCAAACAGTTTAAGTTTGATCGGAAACTTACACATGGAATCTTCAAATATTTTGAAATGAAATTTATATATTTACAAACTACGTAAAAAGTACTATAAGTCATTATAATTGACAATTTAAAATATTTAAAAGACATATAAAAAGTTAACTGTCAAAGATAGACTTGTTTGAATCTCGAAATTCGAAAAGTGTAATATAAATTGAGACGGAGGGAGTATTAGTTTTGTGACCATATGAAAAAGGTGAGTATGGAAAATTTGTTAGATGAAATGGTGCATAAGATGTATAATCTTTCACAAGCATTAACATAGCTTCAAAAGACTAGATGAATAAAAATGTTGCTCTCAATGAAAGTAATTCCAAGAGTTGGTGAACTTGCAAGATTTTTTCTACGAAAGATGGCTCAAAATGAAATTGAGGAAATGTTAGATCACCTGGGAAGGATCAAGAGTGGAGGTAATCTGAGTAGCTTCGATATTGAACAAATTAAGCTACTTGTAATGGTGCTAAGAGTTTTTAGAACCTTTATAAAGTATCATCATGTCCTTTTGCCGGATCCCTTAGTGGAACTCACAAAGAAGGCCAAATCGACTGTGGGAATGGTTCAATGGGTATTTGGTGGGATTCCAGATGAAAGTAAAAATAACCTTAATATGGAAAGGCTAGTATCACATTTGCTGGAATTTTTTGAAGGTATTACCAGTTTAAGTTATAGTTATGAGTTGAATGATTTTGATCTGTCGAAATATATGGATTGCCTAGGAAAGAATCTAAATGATGTACTGATGATGTTCCTGGAAAGGGGTAGGTCTGACCTTCCTGAAGAAAACCCTACCACACACCGATTCATAAAGCAACTAAAAATTGTTCAAAAGAAAATGAGATTTTTGAGATACTTATATGCCACAGAGATAATTGGTTACGTCAACCGAGAGAAACTGGAATGTTTGGAGGCTCAAATTCAGTTCATGGCTAACAATGTGGGACAGCTTTGTCTTTCTGTTGCTGATATTATAGATGATACATATGAGCATGAGGTCATCACATATGAGTATGATATCTTGAATAAACCTTCTTATCTATTATGCTTGATTGTGTTAGTGGAGCTGGAAATGAAGAAGATTTTTCTCAGTGAACTAAAGGCTTCAAAGTTTACTCAATCAAGAACTTTCAAGGACAAGAAATTACCAAAAGGATTTTCAGATCATCTCTACAGTCTGCTGATATATCTCAGAAACAAAAAGCTCTAGAACTTTCCTAATAATGTCTCTGCTCAAAATATTGATGTGGCAATAGAGTTCTTGTTGGTTTTCCTTGATCCTAAGGTGTCAAATCGTGTTATTAATGGTAACTGGTTGAATGAGGTTTTGGTAAAGGTTGGAGATATAGCGGGTGATGTTCTATATGTAATTCAAAAGCTTCTTCCTAGCTCTAGAACCAAAGATGACACTAGCAAAGTGAGTCTTTGCTCGATACATATATTGGAGAAAACTAAAGATCTGAAGTCAGAAGTGGAGACGTACTACAAATCCTTAAAATTCACTCCATCTCAGTTCCCCACTGTTGGTGGATTGAGCTTTCTGGATTCTCTTTTAAGGAAACTGAATGAGATGTCGAAATCTAAATCTTGTTTAGATTTCCTGATGAAACCTCTTTTAGGTAATTTGGCGAAAGATCTATCAGCTCTTACATCCATTTTAGAGAAGGAGCTGTCATCTTTATCATCCATTTTCAGAGATGTCGCAAAGGTGCAGCATGAACATAAAATTCCTAAAGATCTTCAGAGACGTACCCTCAATTTGGCATATGAAGTTGAGGTTGCCATTGACTCTATTCTTGCTCAGTATAATGCTCTTTGGCATATTTTTTGCTCACTTCCTACAATCTTAAAAGAGATTGAGCAAATTAATGTGGAGGTGACTGAGATGTGGTCGGTGGACATCGCTCTTAAGCCTCACTATATGGTAGTGCCATCTAAACATCTGCTAACTCGACATAGCAATCCTGTGAGTGATGAGGAGATAGTGGGGTTTGAGCTAGCAACAGAAAAATTAATTCAGTATCTAACTCGAGGGACAAGTGAGCTAGATGTTATCCCTATTGTTGGGATGGGGGGACAAGGTAAAACAACTTGTGCTAGAAAGTTGTATAGTACTGACACCATTGTTTCTTGGTTCGATGTTCAAGCATGGTACATCATTTCCCAAACTTATAATCGGAGAGAGCTATTACAAGATATTTTCAGTCAAGTTACCGGTTCCAAGGACATCGGAGATAAGGATGACATCCTTGCGGACAAGTTGAGGAAAATCCTAATGGGAAAGAGATATCTCATTGTATTGGATGATATGTGGGATTATATGGTATGGGATGACTTAAGGTCTTCTTTTCCAGACGGAAGTAGAAGCCGAATAGTAATAACAACTCGACTTGAGAAAGTGGGTAAGTATGTTATGCACCATATTGATCCTTATTATCTTCCATTCCTCACAACAGAAGAGAGTTGCAAATTGTTGCAGAAAAAAGTGTTTCAAAAGGAAGATTGCCCACCTGAATTGCAAGATGTGAGTCAAGCAGTTGCAGAAAAATGCAAAGGACTGCCCCTAGTGATTGTCTTGGTTGCTGGAATAATCAAAAAAAGGAAAATGGAAGAATCTTGGTGGAATGAGATGAAAGATGCTTTATTCGACTATCTTGATCGTGAGTCCGAAGAATATAGTCTGGCAACTATGCAGTTGAGTTTTGATAACTTACCTGATTTTTTAAAGCCTTGTCTTCTTTATATGGGGATGTTTCCGGAGGACACAAGAATTCCAGTGTCTAAATTGACAAGTCTATGGACTGCGGAAGGATTCGTGCAAGACATTGAATCTGCTGAAGATTACTTGATGGATCTCATTAGCAGTAATGTGGTAATGGTTTTAAAGAGAGAATATAACGGAGAAGTCAAATACTGCCAGGTTCATGATGTAGTGCTTCACTTTTGCTTGGAGAAGAGTAGAGAAGAAAAGTTTATGCTGGCAGTGAAGGGGCTTGATAGCCAGTTTCAACCTTTGGATTGGAAGGGAAGTCGAGTGAGCTTCAGTTTCAGTAAAGAGCTTTCCAAGTTTGCATCTCTGGGCTCCAAAACACCGAAGCCTTTCCATCAACCCTTGAGGTCACTGATAACGACCAATCGAGGAAACTCTATTTATGGGATTCCCGTCTGTCAGATTAGTGAATTGCGACTTCTTAAGGTCTTGGATTTGAGTTCTCATAGAGTGGATATTTTGTCGTCAGCTACATTCAAACTGCTAAATCACCTGAAGTACCTCGCAGTTTGGGCAAACGAATTTGATTTTCATCCAGAATCACATCTGCCCCGTACAGAAACTTTAATTGTGATTAATCACAGTCAGGTACTATTACCTGCATCTTTTTGGGAAATGGAAAAATTAAGGCATGTTGAGATTCTTGAAGCTAAATTTGATTTGGAAGAGGATAAGAAGGGGCTCTTTGAAGGATCCTCTAAATTGGAAAATTTGAGGATATTAACGTCCCTTAGATTTCAAATTGGCAATGCCGATAGGGTGGATGTGTTATTAAAGAGGTGTCCTAATCTTCAAGAACTTCACATCGCCTTTTGGGACGATCATGATTCTGCAGAGCCTCTTTGTCTCACATTGGAGAATCTTACCCAGCTTCAAACACTTTGTCTTTTCTTTTGGTTTCCCTACATTGTATCAGGGTTACAGTTGCCTTCAAATTTAAAGAAGTTGGTACTAATTGGGACTGATAAAGAAAGCGTTATTCCCTTCATTGCGGGTCTACCATGCCTTGAGTATCTCCAATTAAAAGATCTGGATGATATTGAATTAAAAGAGTGGTGCCTTGGAGATATTACTTTCCATAAGCTTAAGTTGTTGAAACTGGTGGGGTTAGGTATTTCAAGGTGGGATGCCTTAGAGGAATCCTTTCCCCTGCTTGAAACACTTGTTCTAAGACATTGTTACAATCTCGAGGAGATCCCCCTTAGCTTTGCAGATATTCTAACACTGAAACAGATTAAGTTGACCTACTGCAACAACAAATCTCTGGAAGCTTCAGTTGTCAGAATTAAGGAAGAAGTCAAAGAGAATGAAGGATGCAACCGTATTAAAATCACTATCAAAGTAAGTATAAACAAACTCCTATGTTCTTTTTTTGAGTATCAACGTTCATCTAATGTGCAAACAATATGTTCAATGCAGGATTAGGGGGGAGGGAATATAAGGAGGCTGTGAATCAAGAATGTGCTTGTCAAGAATGGAATTGTTTCAGTTTTTTTCTAAAAAAAGAATATGTCCCTACTTTTTCTTCTTTTTTTTTCTATTTGATGCTTGCTTTCGCTTAATTGAGCTCTCAAACTCTCGAGGATTTGTTTAAATTTGACACAGACAGTCTATTGTGCATCAAAGGCACAGACAGTCTATTGTGTGGCTAGCCAAAACACTCATGCATCCATTTATATTGTAACACTAGTACCGATTGCTAAGTTTGTTTTGATTGATCAACTCTTTTTATGTATGATACGATTGGAGACGGCCAATATATATCAGATGGTCTTTTAGTGTGATTTCTTGTTGCCATCTGTATCACTCTCAAATCATTGTTTCGTTTTTGTTTTTGTAATTTGTGACATATTCCCTCATATCCTCATTTGCATATTTTCGTACCACGGAATATAACTTTTTGGGGGTCATTTACATTTGATATTGGAATAGATGCTTAAATTATGCTTTTACATTACATGCTTTTACAAGAATAAATCACTGAAGGATTCAGCTGTGAGAATGAAGGTAAGAAGTTGAAGCTACTGAAGGACGCGGCATCTTAACCTCATCATTATCAAAGTAAGTAGAAACAAACAAACTCGTATATGCTTTTTTTTATAACTAATTATTTGATAACAATATGTTCAACACTAGTTTCATGTATCAACCTCCTTCTATAAACATTATGCCTTTCTTATGCAGCTTCATAATTTTACTAAAATCATCAAGTTGATGCTTGCTGCAAATGCTTAGATATTTAACTTTGTAAAGACAATGTAACAATGTCTATAAAACAGAAAACACAACAGCAGTTAACATTTTACATGATATTGAAGATAATGATTTACAAGATGAAACCAAACTCCGTCAACTTGCAGAATTGAGCAAACAATTTCATTGCCTTTAGAAAATTCCATGTTACAAAGAATCATAACAGAAGCCACAATTCTACAAATTGTCATCTGCTCTTTCTTGCTAAGCCCAACAATTTTCATTTCCTTCTTTATATAAACATAGTTATGAGCTTCAGTAATACCACCATATGTTTTTCCAAACTCCGCAAGCTGAATCTGCCCAGATATACCATGATGACCCGAAAACTTAATTGGAATCATATTAGTGACACTGTGAAGTGCTTTAGGTACTGGATTTGACTCCAGAAGTTGTTGTGCTATAGTGCGCTCTGCAACACGTCTATTGCCACCAAAATGGGCAAGATAGCACATAAGCCTCGTTGTAGTTGTAAACTTCCCACAACTAACCAAGATAGAAGTGCTTTTACTCTCATTAAGCATTGCCTTGTGAACGACATAAGAAGCATCAATTGAAGCTACTTTCACCAACTCTAGCTCACTTTCAAACACAATCAAACTCCAATGATCATTTTCACAAGTTTGTAGTGCATCAAATTCATACAGTGAGGAAGTGGGAGGGCAGTCAATTTTAACACCTGGATTCAAAATTTCATGTATTATCAAAATAATGAATTCATCAGCACCATCACCAATAAGAATATACTCAAATTCAAGGCCAGGACATGTAGCATAACTAGCTGGTACACCCTGAGCATCAAAGTAAACCATGATCTTCTCAAGCGTAGCCATGCTATACAAACAGTTGTAGCCTGCTCAATTATTTTCTTTCGTAAAGAGAAATCACCTCTTATTACAACATATCCTACCTACTCTTTGGGGCTTGGACAACAAAAATCAGTTGTGCTAATAGTTGTTGGTGTTTTGGTCTCCGGTGAAGTTCTCAAGAGTCAAATTAGGAATTTAGCTAGATCGGAATTGGAGGTTTGAACGATAGTTGCCCTTTCCTCAAATTAGGGCTTTAAATTCATTCTCTTGAGTTGATGTATGAAAACTTATAGCCTTAATTAGATATTCAACTGATATCTAATTTATTTTCTTACCAAAACGTACAACTCCTATACCTATATATTTGATTTCTCCTCTTTATGAGAAAATACATACACAGAAAGATATATTATCCCCTTTATTAGCTTTCTTTCTTAGATACTTTATCCTTCATTCACTTTCTATTCCTTGTGAATTTATGTGCAATAGTATTTGTGCAATTCCAAAATTTTCAACCACGGGTGTATGTATTTGAAAGAGTTGTGAAACCTTGGAGAGTGATTGGCCTTAACAATTTACACCGAAATCGAGCCGAAATCGCTTTCAAGATAATGAGTTGCCATGACACAATATTTGTAATAACTTAATTTTTATTTTAAATTTCAGTTCAATATCAATATTATAGTCTCTTTTCCTAATAATTATAATAAATTTTCGCACACAATATTACTGTCATAACAAATTATATGTATTATTAAACGCTAGTTAATTTCTTTACTTATCATATATTGATAATCAAATATATTTTGTATTCTTTTATCAAAATAAAAAACTTATACTAAACTAAACAATAATTAGAATAATTCGATTCCATTTAATGCAAACAATACACACCCTTTGATACAATATACAAGTTGAATACTAAATAAAGGAAAAACTACACGATATAACAAACATCAATATATATTTAAGGTAAAAATTATTGATATAATTAAATATTAAATAGCAAAGTTAATATTACACGTAGGGGTGTACAAGCCAAATCGTAAAGTCAAATCGAACCGACGAACCAAGTCAAACCGAAAAAAAAAAACCGATTTGTGGTTTGGTTTGGTTGGTTTGGCGTTGAAAAAAAAAAACCGACCACTCTTGATTTGGTTTGGTATTAAAGGAAAAAAAGTCAAACCGAACCCAAACCAAACCGACATAATATAAATATAATTTTATTTTATTTTATAGATAAAAAATTCTATTAATTATAATCTACTTTGTTAACATATTTTTAATTAGTTTATAGTTTTCAATGTTTAGATATATTATTTCAAAATTGGGCTTGTAAACTTTTGTAAATATTTTATTTTGTATTCATATCGGAAGTTACAACTATACTGTTATAGTTTTTCAGATTCGAAATTAACAATCTACTTTGTAAATATTTTATTTTGTATTCAGTGTGACTGTATCCTTTAATCTTATAAACTTAACATAATGAACGTTGATATTTCAATAAAAGTAGTTTGTACTCATGTGAATTTTATCGTCTTTTCAAAGATTTCTATTGACGTTTTTAAAGTTTCTTATCACACGGGTAAGTGAAAATATAATTGATCTCTTTTTCAATCATCGTATAATTATTTAAAAAATCGAAAAAACCGAAAAACCCGACTTTATGTGGTTTGATTTGGTTTTTAGATTTAATAAACCGACATAATTGGTGTAGGTTTTTTTTAATAAAAAACCAAACCAAACCGACCTATGTACACCCCTAATTACACGCATAATCAATTTTTTAAAAAGATTTTATATGGATATAAATAAATATTAAATAGCAAAGGTACTATTACACACCTAATCAATACCATTCAGGGACATTTTACGATGCTCGATATTTTTTATGTTTATCCTCTTCAATGTTTTCTCTTTCAATATCCCTATATTAATGGTTTAATAATATTTGTATACATCTATATGTTTCATCTATTTTCATAGGATTTCGATTGAAGATTATTATTTTTTACCATTATAATGGCGAAAATTAGTACTTCAAAGAGGGTTACAAGGGGTATACATTTATTTGATAAATTGTTGGATGAAGTACCTTCTTTTGATTTGTGTATCACCCAAGAGCAATCCAAAATTCCAGGCTTTGTTGTAGCTATCAAGTTTGTAATATCTTTATGATGCTCGAATAATTAGAACAATAGAGACAATGGAAGAATTTGGATACATTATAATACTTATATGATGCCTGAATACGAACAATGGAGACAACTGAAGAATTAAGTATGATGTATCTCAAATTTTGTTTTTAAACTGATAAGAATCCAAGCTAATATGCCTAGACTAGATAATTATTACTCATTCCGTTCACTTTTACTTGTCACAGTTTGACTTTACACACACATTAAGAAAATAATTATTGATATAAGTATTTTATCAAAGTATCCCCTATTAAATGATGTCTTGAAAAATGATTTGGAAAATAAGTATTTAATGCTAAGGGTAAAACATGAAAAAAATTGTAGTCTTTTCTTGATACGTCAAAAATAACAAGTAAAAATGAAAATTTATTTTAGAAATAAGTGAAAAGAAAAAGTGAACCGAGGGAGTAATTGTTAATTTAATAATGGGAAGTTGAGAATTTTAGAGACGTAATTAAAGGGTCATTTAGTTATAATAACACACCTTTATTTAGTATTTTTTAATTATAATTGTATCATAGTATTAAAAAAAATAAAAATCTATACAGTTATATAACGAGATATAAACATAAATTGTAATCATTTTTGGTAAATAACATACTTATAGCTATTGAACTTCAATAATCCTAAAATTATAATGGTTTTTGTAAGTTGCTCAATAAATAAACCTAAAGGTGGGCAATGTTGGGTATCTTTTCCATTTGGGGACCAATGAGAATATTGAAACAATGTTCGTCCAAAAAAAGAGCAAAGTGGGACAGCCCAATTATTCGAGTAATTCCTTTTATTTTTCACCAATAATTGAGGCTAATTCACCTAGGTTATGATTAAATACTTTATGGTAGATATTAAATTATCATATTAAAATTTAAAAAATGATAATTTTAATATTATGATAGTTAATTTAATATTTGATAAATATTTTAAAATTATTTGATATTATCGTATCAATATATTCATTGCATATACAAATCCATTTATATTATATTACACTAACAAATATATAAACTAGCATTAACACAAAACTACACATCACATCGTATTTAATGCCATTTTGGATCTAAGATTGTCTTCCAAGCACCATCTACATATCACATCATTTTTTGTTTCTGTTTATTTAATAGGATTGCCCTTAATTTTGGATAATGTTGTTTAAATTTTAAAATTTTGATGGATTAAAATATATTTTTCTGTGTGTAATTGATTAAGGAGATTATTTGGACCTAAAAAAATAAAAATAATAATTGTATATGTCAAAGGTGTTAAGTCTAACAGAACTGAGACATATTTTAAAAGGTCGAAGTTATAATCTTTTATTATGCAAATATGTATGTAAATCTAAGTCAAACAAATTATGATTATCCACTTACCGTTTCATAAATATCAAATCTAAACTTTAAAATACTAAATTAATTTGACATGACAATATTATAATATTTTAAAAAATTGAAACTATAATTTCCTAATACCTTATCTTAGCATGCCCACCTTAATCAAATGTTTCGAGTTTGAGCCCTACGTAAAGAAAAAAAATTATTGGCAGCACCATCCCTGAATGAGCCCTGCTATGCGCGATCAAAATTTAGTTGGGACTCCACTACGAGGACCTCCGGCGAGAAACCAAAAAAGAATCTTACCATGAAAACTGTGTGCTGCTTTTACATCTTCCAATTAGCCAATAGCCAGCTGGATTATCCGACACGAATCCCGCATTTAACAATCCGAATGGCTGTTTAGTAATTCCTCCGTCCAACATTAGTTATCCACTATACTAAAAATAGTTGTCCAACAATATTTGTCCAATTTAGAAAATCAAGAGATAATATACATTTTCTATCTATTTTACCCTTGCTATTAAATACTATTTATCATCTAACACATTTCTCAAAGTATTAGATTTAATAAAGTCAAAGAATAATATAATAATATTACTCCTATTACTTATTGTTTCTTAAGGTGTGTATAAGTCAATAGTAAATAAGTGTTGTTGGACAAAGGGAGTAAATCCATATTATTCGAAGGGTAAATCCGTCACTTTTGTTTCATTTTCCCTCATAAATAATCATGTGATTCCATGGTGTGTACGATTCTCATACTTTTCGCAAATGCGATAAATAGCTGCGACGCAACGAAATTTCTCAAAAAAGGTTCAAATTTGAACCAAACACAAACACCTTTTTTTTTGTGAGTGAGAGCGAGAGAGATTTTATATACCTACATATAAATCTGCTATAAGCTGACATTTTACAGATCTCTCGCTCTCGTCAGCTATGGGTCTTTGGGATGCTTTGCTCAATTGGCTTCGAAGGTATAACTCCGATCTAATTCGCTTTTTTCCTTTTACATCAATTGTAATATGGTTATTGATATTAGTTTAGGATTCAGCATTATAACTGATTGATTGATTGATGTAATATAAAAAAATTTGCACGCCTAGGCAGGTTGGATTGAGAATTATGAAATGTTAGGTTCAAATCTTAGTGATAGCAAAAAGAAATTAGGCTGCTTCTTTGTTGTTGGTAGCAGGTAGCAGGTAGCAGGTATCATGTGGAATTAATGGGGTGCGGGAAGACGGATAGTGACACCATGGTGTTAAAAGAAAAACCTTTGCAGGTATCAGGTGGAGTTAGTGGGGTACTTGTTTATTCCCATTTGTTTCGGGAATGTAAATGAGATGATATATGTAACTCAAACCACACAAGAGAGGTAACCCGCCTGGTGCGACGAGCTTGACCCAAAAGGCAAACCCCTTGCTTTCGCTGGTAAGGTTTTTCGAATTTGAGACCTCCAACATGGAAGTCCCAAGTCCAAACCACTGGGCCACCCCGAAGGGTGATTACGTTAATAGTTTATTGACTCTACTGAGACGTAAATAATCAAACGTCTGTTCTCTCTGACAGCTTAAGCTATAGTTTATTGACTCTACTGAAGCGTAAATAGTCAAGTGTGTGTTCTTTGAAGGCTAGAAGCATCCTCAGGTCATTGGATTGTCAAATCAATGGAGTTTTCAGAGGGGAGCAGAGAATTCCACTCCTTAAATTGATCACACTTAAAAGAGACTCATTTGGTATCTATGTTGAGCATTATGAGGTCTTAGGTTCAAATTTTAGCGGAGGCAAAAAAATTAGGTCATTTCTTTGTTTGGTACATGTGCTGGTAGGAGGACGCACCCTGTGGAATTAGTATGGTGCTCGCAAACTGGCCCTTATACCATGGTATCTCTAGTGTTAATTTTTATCATTATGAAAAAATTCCTTTGAAGGAATTCTTTCGCGTTTTGGATTTTTGTGAGTAGAATATCAATTTATGATTTGCTGGTACTTGTTTTTCCCATTTGTTTCAGGAATGTAAATGAGATGATATATGTAACTCAATGCGATTACACTAATAGTTTATTGACTCTACTGAGACCTAAATAATTAAACGTGTGTTCTCTCCTAAGTTGCTCGGACTCTTCACTTTCGGTGCTGCACCCGTATCGGCACGACATGGGTGTGGGTGTGAGATCCGTACCCAATCTGGTCAATCGGTTTTGGGTACTTTGACCAGATTCAAGGGAGAAATTTTAGACAGATTTAATAATTTCTGTAATCAAAACTAAAACTAAGGTGAAGTTAAAGAAAATGAAATACCTTATGTATATAAATTTCTATTGTTACTCCCTTTCCTTTTATCTCCTTCCCGGAGTGTCCTCTTGATCAATAATTTCTCCTTAATCTTCCGCATAATATCTCATAATTTAGGTTTTATAACTATATTTTTAGATATTTGAATTATTTTTAGCCGTATCCCCGCACCCGTATCCATACATGGATCCGTATCTCCGAATCTTAAAATTTAGATCATAGAGGATCCGACCTCTAGATCCGCACCCGTATCAAACACCCGTACCCGAGTCTGAGCAACTTAGGTTCTCTCTATCAGCTTAAGCTTTTACATGAGATTGATCACACTTAAAAGACTTATTTGGTATCTATGTTGAGAATTATGAGGTCTTAGGTTGAAATTTTAGCAGAGGCAAAAAAATTTAGGGGATTTCCTTATTTGGTACCTGTGAAATTAGTAAGGTGCTCGCAGATTGGCACTTATACCATGGTATCTTTAGGATTAATTTTTATCATTATGAAACAAATCCTTTGAAGGAATTCTTTCACGTTTTGGATTTTTGTGAGTTGAATATCGATTTATGATTTGCTGGTACATGTATTTTCCCATTTGTTTCGGGAATGTAAATGAGATGATATATGCAACTCAACGCTATTACATTAATAGTTTATTGACTCTATTGAGACCTAAATAATTAAATGTGTATTCTCTTTATCAGCTTAAGCTTTTACGTGAAATCGATCACACTTAAAGAGACTCATTTGGTATCCATGTAGAAATTCTGAGGTCTTAGGTTCAAATTTTAGCAGAGGCAAAAAAATTAGGGGATTTCCTTGTTTGGTACCTGTGGAATTAGTAAGGAGCTCACAGCCCTTATACTATGGTGTCTCTAGTGTTAATTTTTATCATTATGAAAAAATTCCTTTGAAGGAATCCTTTCGCGTTTTGGATTTTTGTGAGTTGAATATTGATTTATGATTTGGTGGTACTTGTGTAGTTGTATTTTCCCATTTTGTTTCTGAAATGTAAATGAGATGATATCTGTAATTCAATGCGATTACCATTAATAGTTTATCGACTCTATTGAGACCTGAATAATTAAACGTTTGTTTTGTCTACCAATTTAACCTTTTACATGAGATTGATCACACTTAAAGAGACTCATTTGGTACCGATGTTGAGAATTATGAGATCTTAGGTTCGAATTTTAGCGGAGGCAAAAGAATTAGGGTATTTCCTTATTTGGTACCTGGGGAATTAGTAAGGTGCTCACAAATTGGCCCTCATACCATGGTATCTCTAGTGTTAATTTTTATCATTATAAAAAATTTCCTTTGAAGGAATTCTTTTGCGTTGTGGATTTTTGTGAGTTTGAGTAATAATTTTATGATTTGCTGCTACTTGTAGTTTCACATTTGTCTTGGGAATGTAAATGAGATGATAGATGTAACTCAACACGACTACCATTAATAGTTTGTTGACTCTACTTGAGACCTAAATAATTAAATGAGTGTTCACTCTACCAACTTAAGCTTTTAACATGAGATTGACCAAACTTAAAGAGACTCATTTGGTACCTCTTTTCAGAATTATGAGATCTTAGGTTTAGATTTTAGCGGAGGCAAAAAGAATTAGGGGATTTCCTTATTTGGTACCTGTGGAATTAGTAAGGTGCTCGCAAATTGGCCCTTATACCGTGGTATCTCTAGTTTTAATTTTTATCATTATAGTAAAATTCCTTTGAAGGAATGCTTTCGTGTTTTGAATTTTTGTGAGTTGAATAATGATTTATGCTTTGCTGCTACTTGTATTTTCCCATTTGTTTTTGGAATGTAAATGAGATGATAGATGTAACTCAACGCGACTATCATTAATAGTTTGTTGACTCTACTGTGACCTAAATAATTAAATGTGTGTTCTCTCTACCAACTTTAGCTTTTAACCTGAGATTGACCACACTTAAAGAGACTACAAAATGTTAAAGAAGCCTAACGCAAGCTGGATTACATGGAGAGTTGATATGTCCATCAAGAAAGTTTGGGTTATGATTCCTGGAGTTATTTTTTGGTGTTTATGGATTGAAAGGAACCGCATATGTTTTGATGGGATCTCAACTCCAAACCACTCTCTTAAAGCTAGATGTTTACTTATGTTGTTGAGTGGGGTTAATTTAACACCTGTATTTAACACTGGACAATTTCTTGACTTTGTTAACTCTCTAGTACTAGTTTGAAGATTTTAAAGGAGCTAACAACCTTTTTTTATGCTCTCTGTGAACCCTTTTGTCTATTCTGTAATTCTGCACCTGCTTGATGCTTTTTAATGAATTACCTTACTTCTTAAAAAAAAAAAAAAGACTCAGTTTTAGGTGGCAAGAGTGATTGAGTTACTGAGGCAGATTATGACTTTCATCATGAAACTTGGATTACAATGGTGATCACATGGCCTCATTTTAAAATTTTATTTTGCCGAGTTAAATGGTATTCAATCCATTGAGATAGAGCCAAGCCTGTGGAAAAGGAGACCAAGAGCAATATTCTTGGTTGACTTCCCCAATGCACTTCACCGAGGCAAAACTAGGGGGTGCAAGGGGGTTTGCTGAAAATATAAACTGTATATACAAGGTCAATATTCTTTTGTATGTATACAATAAATGTTGAATCCTATTGGCTTTTTCATGTGTTCACATTTTATATTTTGAATCTCCTTAGTGAAAATCCCTGCTCCGCCATCAACTTCACTCATTATCTACTATCTAGTCACCTCCCCTACATGCGAAGAATATAGAAGAAGTGTCATTTAATTCTAGGACAAGAAAATTTTTATTTGTGGTTCAACTTCGTGGGATTTCACTGAGTATGTCGGACTAAAGCAGACACTAGCACTAGTTGCAATATTCATTCAGATTTCTCATAGTGTACTATTGAAAATTTGTTAATTTGTTTCTTCTAATCAATCTTGGAACTTCCACGTCTTCCACACACCAAAGATTTTGCATAAGTTGCCATTAGCATTTTCTTCTGCCTAAGTTCTTGTCTTCTTGTAACTTTAGGCATTCTTTACTAAATTCATGTGTCCTTTTGGAGGTTTATTGCTAGACAGATTGATTGCCTTGTCTCTAAGGCTTCTTCTCTTCACAAGAAGCATAATTTATCCGTATGGGTGATGAATGATCTTCAGTGTACCTGATCCCTATGATTGGACACCTATCCTAGTATTTCAAAGGACTAGATGATGAAAGGTGAAAATGTGAAATCAAATCTCTCCTTTGTACATTTTTGGCTGTTGAGGGTGTGATACGATATGTGCTTCCATCTTATGCCTGAACTTCCAACGGAGCTCATGAGGGTTGTTTCAGGAGATGAACGACTAATTATTGGCAGATCTATGATTATTTTATTCATCCTGTTTAGTAGTTTCACGCCATGTTGTGCAACTTGAACCTCTTGCTAATTGTTACTTGTTCTTAATGGCTTAAAGTAGAACCGGAAGTTATTTGTATCTTTGTTTTCAAAGGGCTTATAACACAAATTGAACTTTGACTGCTTTGGCTCCTCTTATGAAAAGGTTCCTCATATCAGCTCATTAAACTTGTTTTTCCTTCAGCCTCTTCTTTCAGCAGGAAATGGAGCTTTCTTTGATAGGGCTGCAGAATGCAGGAAAAACATCACTTGTAAATGTGATTGCTGTAAGTAGATATTTCCTCTATGCTTGTTTTTTTCATATCCTTTTGCTTCCATGTACTCTGATTGTCTCTGCTGACCTAATAATATTTGTTCAATCTGTCATTCTTAGACTGGTGGATACAGTGAAGATATGATACCAACAGTAAGTTTTCGTCTTCCTAGCTCTTAGTCGTAAGCTAATTCCAGTTTTCACTACATCGTTTTGATCTGTGATATTAATACGAATCTATTGGATGTTCAGGTGGGATTTAACATGCGGAAAGTGACTAAAGGAAATGTGACTATAAAGTTGTGGGACCTTGGAGGTCAACCCAGATTCCGCAGTATGTGGGAAAGATACTGTCGTGCAGTTTCTGCTATAGTGTATGCTCCTTCTTCAGCTTACTTGATTACGTTGTGCAGATGCTACTATTCCTTCCTCATTGTACACTGCATGTTAGTCTTTTTTGAGTGCTTCATCATTATGCATAGTCATTATACTTTTGGAAGTAATGGAAGACAACACATAGTAGATCAGTGGTCTTCTTCTTTGTTTGGTTGCATTTAATTTTCACCAACCATGATATATTAAAGAACAGACGCTAGTTCAAATTACCTGATCAGGCTTTTGACAGATTCATTTCTAAAACACCTAACGGGTGGTAGAATTCCTTTCTTTTAGCCTTTCTTTTTTCTTCAAATCATGAAGGAATTCGACTAATGATCCTGGTAGCCATAGTAGTATCTTGTTTTTGAGTTCTCTTTCCTTGCAGTTATGTTGTTGATGCTGCTGATCATGACAACGTTAGTATTTCAAGAAGTGAAATCCATGACCTGCTGAGCAAGCCATCATTGAGTGGTATTCCATTGCTGGTATTGGGTAACAAGATTGACAAGCCTGGAGCCCTTTCCAAGCAGGCTTTGACTGATCAAATGTAAGCAAATAAAATTGAACTCTCATTGTTGTCCCTCCTCTTGGTAGTTCATGCGTTGATAAGGGGAAGGGGATGGTGTTTACTTCTTTCATTTTGGCTAATTGGTCGAAAAGTTAAGTGATAGGAAACAAATCCTCTTGCATTTCCTTTGCTTCTTGTGCTTGTTTCGAACAGGAACCTCATGGTGCCCACCACAATTTAACACTGCATTACATGTTTTCTTCATTTTGATTTTGCAGGGACCTGAAATCTATAACAGATAGGGAGGTTTGTTGCTATATGATATCATGCAAAAACTCCACCAATATTGACTCAGTCATTGATTGGCTTGTTAAGCACTCAAAATCAAAGAGTTGAACCCTTTCTCCAGATCTACAAGTTAAAAGTTGTCAGGCTATTCCTTCTGTTGGTTTCTTCACAGTTTTCTTGTATGTAAAAGTAAATTCTTTTCCTAATTGAAAGAGTTGATACATGAATTTTCTTATGTGATTATCCTAGCCTGCAAATTGTGTACCAATTTGTTTTTTTGGGGAAGGACAACTTCTTTGATTGATTTGAAGAAACTAATTTATTATAATTTCTCTGTTTTACACTAGTTTGAGTTGTTCACACCAAATTATGACTTTTGAGTGTATTTGGTACGATCAAATGATTTTTTCCTGGATTTGAACTTAGCATTTTTAATTCCAGCAATTATTCGAAGATTTAACACAACGTGTTGAGTTTTAATGAGTGCTTGACCATGTTTCATTGTGAAATTTGAAATAGTAGTTTTGTATTCAAAGTGAAAAATGTAATTTGATAATTTTTCTGTTTGGCCATGAATACAAATTTAAGTTTTTTTTTTGACTTTTTGTGAGTATTTTAGAGTGAAAAAAGTGAACATATGTTGTTGTTCAAATTCTTGAAAATTTTGAAATTCTACTTCAAGTTGAATTCCGAAATTTTATGGCCAAAGGTATTTTCCAATTACATTTCAAACGTTAATTGTCTTTCGAAAACTGGTTATTGGGTTTTAACTCGAACTTTTATTTGTTTCCTCCTTCAAATGAGTTGAGAACAAATTGAAGCCACTGTAGTACTTACGAAAGATGTCAAAGTTCTAACTGCAAAACATATTTTCACTAGATGCAAGCCCCTATTTTACTTCTATGAAGTCATGATCCCTGAAATGAAAGACTTCTATAAAGTCATGATCCCTAAAATGAAGGATGGGTACAAGGAAATCAATGTGTTTCAATTTCTAGCCTTGAACCGATCATCCAATGGACCATGGACTAAACGGCCACTGCTTGAAATGACTATGTTCAGGGAACTACCTCTCCAGTAAGGCACATCTTGTGCCTATGGGCTGCTATAGCTATTCAAGAAGACACACTCAATGTGTTTCAATTTCTAGCTTTGAACCAATCATCCAATGGACCATGGACTAAACGGCCACTGCTTGAAACGACTATGTTCAGGGAACTACCTCTCCAGTAAGGCACATCTTGTGCCTATGGGCTGCTATAGCTATTCAAGAAGACACTTTTGCCTATGGGCTGCTATAACTATCCAAGAAGACACTTGAAGCTGGAAGGATAAACAAACCCACCCGGTGCAAGGTACATTATGGGCTGCTATAAAAGACACTTGAAGTTGGAAGGATAAACAAACCCACCTGGTGGACTATCGATCTACAAATCGTACGACATATAAGGAACATGTATGTCTATCTAGTAGAGGTGTCAAAATGAGCCCAATAATATGTCACCCGCCCAACCCGCTCAGAATTTTAAGGATTGGGCTCAAAATAATTTAAATTGGGTTTAATCTCAACCCATTCAAGCCTTGACCCATTTTAAGAAAATCCTCAATTGAGCCCAATTTAATCTCCAATTTCAACCCGTTTTTAAGACTCTTTATTTGCATTATTGTAATGTATGTTCCTATATTGAAGGTATGAATTACTATGTATTTTATATCTTTTAGGATTTATCTATCCATTTGTAACTTCTTTTTTAAAATTTTCTTGAGTTGAAATTCAAATTGTACTTATAAAACTTTAAAAATAATATATTAAAATTATTGAGATGAAGCAGGTCAAATTGGGCGGGTCAAGGCCCAACCCATTTTAGCCCAACCCATTTGAGCCCAAAGTAAACTTGGGCGGGTCAAGACCCAACCCAATATCTATTTCAACCCAACCCGCCCATTTGACACCCCTACTATCTAGTATCTAGTACTAGGACTAGCACTTTCCTACAATAAGTCCCTATTTGGCAAAATTTTGTGTTGAAGTTACTCGATCGATAAATCGCCCAGCCCTATACCATGTAATGTACTCTATCTGCTGAGTTGCAAGCAGGCCAAAGGATACCTAATTCTGTGAAGCATCATAGTAGCAACTAGATGCTTAGGACGAGTAATATACCACTAGATCGACTAAGCAAGAGGCTAAATTAACACACTCCAAATCCACAAGAATCAGATGAACATCTATGGAGCACAAGAACTTTCGTTACCTCAACATAAACTCTCAAAATTTGAGCCAAAGAAGAAGCAACCAAATCAAGCATATGCCACCTTATAAAGCAGACAATGTCACATACCTGAAATTTAATCTTTGTAATTATTTTACAGGCGCATATTTTTATACTTCTTTGCTATGATTACACTTAATGGACACAGATTAACAAGGATTGTCCATTTAATCCAAGCTTATTGCAGAGCCACTACAGAAACCCCTTTTTTGTTCTTATGAAAAGGGGTTGTCAAAGCGTATACCACTTCTATCAGGTAGCAGCTTCTTCATGTAATACTTCGACCTACGAGAGAGATTGATCTTTTTCCTTTTTTGAGCTGGTATGCGGTCGATGGAACATTCAGAAAAACCGCGCCTCACAAACCTGTGAAGAAGAGAAACACATATATGAACATCAAATCAACAAACCATCTGTTGATGATATTTTTCTTGTTCAAGGACCAAATCCAGTCTCAACATTTATATGAATGAAACTATGACAAAAATGCTTAATTGTGAGGTTTCTTGCATATATCAAGGAGTGAATCTATTAAGGATTTGGAATTGTAGAATAGTTTAGAGAACTAGAGGAGTGGCTTTCACTTATATAACCTGGATAAAGTCAACAAAATCCATCCAATGTACACATATTGAATAAAGATGGACAAAACACACGAACTTCATTAGTTAGTTAAGTATACGTAAGCACATTTTGCTATTCTATCTGTGCTTTACAGCAAATGCAGAACTCATATATCGAAATTATAACAAAGTATCTGAATACTTTTGCAGGACAGTTTTTTTTATAAGTTAAATAGGATCAACATCATCGTCTCAAAGAGCTTATACTTTTAAATTTTTATTTTATAACTCAAACACACTGTTTAATAATATTTATGCGATTTTTTAAAATTTTATACTCAATTGATATAAATTACATGCACAACACGCATACCCAAAAAACAAGTAGTAATAATAAGAGTCAACCAAGAGGAACTCTTATTTTTTTCCCTTTATGATTATGATTCTCTGTACCTTGAAATAGCATCTTAGCTTTATGTCCCTGTTGAAATGACTAAGACTTATACTCTCAAATTCAGTATAGATATTGCAATAAATTTAAAGACACAAAGTTATCTGTCATTGTCCATTGCATTTCAGTTCGGCAATCAATGTTCATTCGCCAATTGGAAGAACAATGTATATATTGGCCAGGGAACAGGAAAGTGGAAACGAACGTACCAATCAGCTGTGCGAGTTGTAAGCAGAAACAACATTTGCAATCCAAGGGAGGATGCCTTCTTCTCAATGTAATCTGCAATTTTTTTTGGAATAGAAAGTTACTGGTTATTGCAATAATAAGTGCAGAATTTTAATCAGACCAAAAAGTTCAAGGACACCAACTGCGTTTAGGTAGATAGAAGAGAAGTAAGCACATAACAGTTTGTCTCAACTTTTAAGGACACAACATTCTTCAATAAAGTGCAAGACCAACAAAGCATAACTATGAGAAATTAGTTGATACGAACCTGGATAGCCAGATACTACGCAGCCTATTGTGAACAATTCCGAGATGTTTAGTGGACCGTTGACTCGTGTCAAGACCAAGAACATTCAAGGAATACCTCGTTTGGAGCTTGGGAATTGTTACAAACAAGTTGAAGAGAACATTGTCGCAAAATATGAGTCAATACGCTGCATTTGCTACCCAAGTAACATCTAATTGTCATGTTTTGGGTTAAAGGTATTCCAAATCAATGATCTAGAATCAGAACTTTGGCTTGGACTTATTCCTATAAACCCTCATGTCTTGGTTCTTGTTTATTAATAAAAAAGTAAAAAAGAAGGTTGTTTTCATTGTTGTTATTGTTTAGATTCGGGACGAATTATTAGAAAAAAAAGAGAGCAAAGAATCTTCTTCGATTTTTGGCTAGACTAAAGTTTCTTGTTGGGAACAATCTAGTGCTAATTTGCAGTAAAATGTTCTAAATATTGAATTCCAGTATTTCATTCGTACTTTTCTCATTTATTTCGTTATTCTAATCTGTTAGCTTTTATCATCCCTTACTCTTCCCATCAATTCCACTCTAGAAAATTACCTCAAGAAATTCAACAATTGTTAATGATTTCCGTGAGTTGATTTGAGCTATGGGAATATTCATAGAATGGAAGAAGGCTAGACAGTGTCAGATTATTAGAGTGAGGAGAAGTTGTATTGAGAGAAACATGAGAGTTGAGGGACATCTTTGAGGGAAAACACGTAAGGGTGTAGGTGAGGAACTTTTATATCTAATTGTTTGCTTTCAAAATTTCTTCCACACGTACAAGGAAGTTTGGAGGAATGGATAATTGCATTGGGGAATACTAAATGATCACATTCCATTGGTATATACTGTAAGCATAATTGGCTCATTTTAATGCTTGGTCTTCCTAAAAGACCTTAAGGTATTATTGGAGGTACTGAACTAACTCTTACAACTTATGTTGGTGACATTGTTATCGTTTATGATGATGTTCTTATATATAACACGTCATTGATGGTAAGTCTAAATTCATCATGTCTTTATAACGGTATCTATCTTTGGATACATTGCTATGTTTCTCCACAACTGAAAAATGAAAAATATTTAGACCAGCCATGCTGTTACTTTTGCAAGTGCTTATTTCAAGCATATAGCTGCTCGGTTGATACATTAAAAACCAAAAAATTCATTAAATGAAAGTGACTTCTTTTTACTATGTGCTTATCCAAGTGATTAAAGGCTTCAGGGAATATCTTAAACTTTAGATTGTTCTCTTGTTAAAGTGTTTGCAACTTCATAGGACAAATGCAAATAATCACAACATCCTGAAACTGCTTACATGCATTATTTATCGAAAAAGTAATTAGTTTTACTATGAGAAAAGAGTTACCAAGTAATTTGTCTCCTTGTCCTTGGCCACGACAATCAGGAGAAACGGCAATAGCAGCAACCTCTCCACATCTTTCTTCAAAGTAAGGAAAAAGAGCAGCACAAGCTATAACGTGGCCTTCTCTCTCCACAACAATGAATGAATGCAGTGCCTCCACCAGCTAGTATAAGTAAAAACACATAATTATGAAAAAGAAAAATGACGTACAAACATTAACCAAATTGAAGATGATTTAGTAACTATTTGAGCATAATAAAAAGCATCAAGATTAACCTCTTCCTCACTCCTTCTGATCAATGTTCCAGACTCTTCTAGAGGTTGTAATAATTGTTTGATCTCGGGAATATCCAACAGCCTAGCCATTCGTGTTCCTTCGTAAAGATCACTGAGAAAGAGGAGATTCATGCACATCTTAGTCGAAGGATAGTCATAAAAAGGACAGCAAATAGCCAAATATTAATTAGGTATGTCCTAACAAAATTCTCCGACTGAGAGTACAACTGTTAATTCTAGAGACAGGGAAACCATGAACATATGTGGAGAGAAATATAATGTCATATTGGGGGTAGATCAGAAAACCAGAGACATGCAGATTATCACTGCTCGTGGAGTTCTATATATCAATATTGTAAAAAGAAGGCCAAGTTCATTTTGGCAACGTAAGTAGCTGGTTAAACATCTCAAGAAATTCTGGATATTACTTCTAATACTCATATACCAAATTGTGTCCTAGGGGAATGAATCTTTTAAGTTGCACCATGGATTTCTCCACAAAGAAAATAAAATGTCAAATTTGGATAGAAATAATAGCATAGTAAATTCCTGCTGTTCTTCTCCACATTTGGTGATGTTTTAACCATGATGGTGAAAGGTGGCCCGCATTAGCCCAATTTGTTACTCTTAACCTACTGAGCTCGTTAATTGTAGATTATATTTTTTGTCTTCTCATTCATGACTTGCTTTGACAGTGAACTATTTTTACAATGGATTTGACTGTTCAAAAACACAGGGAAAAGTGAATATCATCGATATGTAAATGTGGAAAAGTGAATATCAACATGTCTTGACTAAATTACAATCAATATTTCATCAAGATTTGCATACCTAGCTACCATTGTCCCAACTCCATCTCTTTGGAACAATTCCTTTAGTAAAACTCCACCAATAGTACCATCCAGCAGGTGAACTCTTTGAACACCTCCCTGATGGCAAATGGAGTACAGAATTGGCAAAAGTTTTAACCAATAAGCCAATAGAGATATCAAATTGATAAATGAGGAGTCAATTTAGTAGAGACATGACAATTTCATCAGGTGAAGCAGTGAGATGATAGATCACTGTGAAAGCTGATAGTTACAACTTACAAAACAAAGCAAACCATATATAGCAATAATCTGTAGTGAGAAAATAAAACTAGTTGACTATTCTGTAAATATACATATCTCTAATGCGCAAGCTATTATAAAGGAAGTTTAACAGCAAAGAGAGATATCTTCCGAAATCTACCCCTTTAGCCATCAAGGGTCAAGTTTAGAGAACATGCAATTTTCTGTTGTATATTTAGGGTTTGGGTAAATAACATGACAATTATTGTCTAGTTTAGACATTTCTATAAATCTGCAGATATAGTGATTAGACAGCCAGGATCTTACTCTGCACACAAAAGCAGCTGCCGCTAACTCTGAAAGATAACCATTTAGTCGACTTAACCTCTCTTGTCCTCCAATGGCAAAACCCTGCTCACTAGACCAGAGCCCATTCCCATTGTCAAAGCCAACACCATTCTGAAAAACACTGTATTTTTGGCTAAACCCATTCATATTGTAGGAAGAGATTGATCCATTAGAGCCATTGTGACCTAAACAATTGAAGTCCTCTTGACTGACAGCTTTTACATAATTAGCTGCTGCCTCACTTTGTTCTGCTCGTTTTCGAACCAGCATGTCAGCATCTTGAAGAGTCAAGAAACGAATAAGACGGCCGGACTCATCCAGAATTGGACCATCTATAATACAAATCAGTTTCTCTGCTCCTAGAGCCAAGGCACAAGCTGTGGCAACTTCATATGTGCTTCAACAAAATAGAACACATTATCAATCTTAAAACTCAAGGCAAAATAAAGACGGAAAGAAAAAACATATCCACAAAACACTGACTCATGATTGAAGAGTTGGGAATGTTGTGTGCTGAGCATCTAGCTTAATCAATCAGAAATTGCTTATAGAAAAAAGAAAAAAAGGTTACACGTTAGGAATTGTAAAATGAACAAACTCAGCATGGGATCATGAAACCGATGACCACTGTGTAATACAAGTTGAGTTCCCAAGATAGTAGATTGATTTAAAAGATAAGCATTCACACCAAGGGCTGTGACACACTTAGCATATCCACAAAAACCTGTCTCACAATGGTAGTTTCAAAAAAATGTGTTGTACTGAGCATCTAGCTTAATTAATTACAAATAGTTTTGTACAACAACATAACCAGTGTTATCCTACAAGTGGGGTCTACGGAGGGTGCTGTGTACGCAGCCTTGTCCCTACCTTTTGAGAGTAGAAAGACAGTTTCCGATAGAACCTCTAGAAATAGTTTTGTAAAAACATGAAAAACTAGTACACATTAAGAAATGTAGTAATCTCCGCAAACACATGACCACTGTTTAAAACAAGCTAAGTTCCCAAGAAAAGCAGATTGATATAAAAAAAAAATAGCATTCCCGCAGAGGGCTCTGACACACAAAATCGTGAAATTATTGGCTTCTACACAAGTTCATCTATATCACCCCTCCAATAGATGGGAGTCATAATGTCCCATATATGTGTGTGTGTCTGCACGAGCACAATATTTTTTATTAGTACTATCTTGTAACGAAAGAAGTAAGAGCAGAGAAAGTTATTGGTGTACTTCCTTATCACCCTGTTGAGAGTCTTCGAATTGTATCGAAAACTATATGAATCGTGAAGAAACTAATTGATAGGTAAAAATAAACGTTACTATAAGAAACCACCCAAGTTGAGTGTAACCTATTCAATCAAGTATACATAAACCCAAAAGTGTGACCAAAATGAGATCAACCTGAAGTAACATTTCTTTTAAAATAGTTAATTTTACACTTCTTCTGTTAATAGTTGACATGCACCATAGGCATAAATCACATTCTTGCTAGTTATTTCCCCCCTTTTTCGTGTTAAGATTTCACTAGAAGACTTCCTTTTGATTGACTTCTGGGTTTTGATCCTATCACTGAGATTTAAGTATTGCAATCTTTCAAGTGCACGAGTTTTCACAAAAAAGAAGAAGAATAAGAAGAAGAGAGAAGGAGCATTCTGTGCCTGTCAAGCAGTTGGAAGAAAAAAAATAAGAATGTCCCATAAGTTAAAGTAAACTTGAAAATGGCAGCTTACCCGTTTGATTAAAAGAGAGGGTAGAACCGGAAAATTGATCACTACTAAGCTGATTAGCTGAAGTTTTATGTATCACTATGCTCTAGTATATATCTTCCTGAAATTCAGTTTATTCGCTGATTTTAACGATTTTAGTAGAAGAAGATGCAGGACTAATGATGCATAACATCAACAAAGATACCTATCAAAAGCCATAAAGCATACTTGCAGTTCAAAACTTCTCCAGAGCTGGAATAACCAAGATTGCTTAATAACACAATGCTATCCTGATCAAGTCTCTCACGAATGCGAGAAACATCTATCTTCTTTACTTCACCAGTCGCTGCATAATCAATTCCTTCTACAACTCCTCTTCTCTGCCAGAATTATAATGAAAATCCCAAGTCATACTCATTGTCATTGAAATGACATTTGATGCAAAAAATTTAAAACCTAAAAAGAATGAAAATACATTTCATAATATTTACATTATGCAATTACTTTATATTCTCACCTTCATTGCTAGAAAATTACCACTAGCAACACTAACACCATCATGCCAGCGACTATTTTCTCCATGCCGGCGGACACCAGTCAATGATGGCCCAGGAGACAACTTTGCCTCTATCATAAGACGAATTCTCCCAGCTGCATCCATTGCAGCCATTAATGAATCAGAGTCTGTTACTCTGTAGCGGCCTACATACTTGGGCTCACTTCCTGTAAGAAAGAGTTTTCAAATCACTTGCTTCTGAGAATATTCTTATTAAGATAGAGAAAAAAATTGTAGTTTAGAGAAAAGAAAAATAATATAATGGTGCTAATTAAAAAGGAAAAAGTAGAACACTTCGAATAGTAAAGATAGTTAAAACTTCTTTGCGTGCAACTTTTGGTTATTTTAAAATGCATAATTATCGAGGCCATTAATGCTATTGATTTCTCTTTCTACGAATGAAAATGGATGCCGAAGATTTGGCTTTCTCCATGTTAATAGTAGCAATTTTTGGAAATGTATTACAGTAAATATAATAGAAAAAGGATCTTGTATCTAAACTATTTACTAGGTTATGAGCTCCAGCTCATCATTAGCAAGTTGATCAAGCTTTAACCTGAAGTCTTCACTGTTTAGAGCAGACCCAAGCAATTGTCGAGCCAAATTAGAGGCAGAATACCATTTAAACTTTAAGTTTTTATTAGCTTAATGCCTTCAGAGTTTGTGAGTAAAGCATGCCTAGATTGTTTCTGTTCATTTGATAGGACGATACATGTATCACCTTCTAGATGATAACATCAAGACGAGGAAAACTAACATTTTAGTTAAGACAAACTCATCAAAACTCCATCTGAGATAACTAATTAATTGATTAACTCTGTATCAATCACAAACTAGCCACCAGCTACATTAATCAACTGAATTCACACTCAGCTCCATTTCATTCCAATACTAAGTACTCCAAAGTGTTTTTAAAATAACATTATGAGTTCTCTAAAACAAGAGGTTCACTAAATCTCACAGAACATGGATATACAAGTCTTTCACTAAAGTACGAAGCTCCTGGTAAACACCGACCTAATGGAAGTGGAGCCTAAGCTGACATTTTTTGTCTATCATTTAGAATTAAAAACAAAAAAATAAGAGAAAATAACAATTATCTGCTATCAGCATCAGAAATAGTGAAGATAACACACGTAGCGGCTACAAACTAGCACTATCAAAATGAACAAGAAAAGAAAATAACAGTATTTTTCTCACCTCTTTCAGCCAGAAACCTATCAATTTGAACATGAGTTCCGGGTACAAGAACAAACTTGATTCCCAGGCCATGAAGGAGAGAGATATCCTGCATACGTAAATCAAACCTTCACGCATTACTGAAAGTGGGATAAAATCAACAAACTAATGAATCTTCTATATCCATTTCACTTCATTTCAAACCCATTAAGAATCTTAAATTTTTGGTCAGTTAAAGTTCTTTTAAAATTTGTACTTCTCTAAATCACACATTAAGCTGCGCAGTTACAAAAATCTCCAACCAAATCTTACAAAAAAAAAAAAAAAAAATCAAACTTGGACTTCCACTACTAGAAAAGGAAAAAAAATAACACATTGAGCTAACGTTTGGCCATAGATCTTGGCAGTAAATATTGAAAATTTATCTTCAAATATTTGTCTGCCCATGAAATCCCATCTTCAAACATTTTCAAGTTCCCAAAAACTGTTTTGGAAGAAATTTCACTTTCAATCACAAAGCTTTAGAAAAAAATCAATCAAAATACATTCCAAACACAACTTGAAGTTCCCAAAATCACAACTTCGAAAACTCAAATTTTCAAGTTTTAACTTCAAAATCTATGGCCAAACGGGAAGTCAGAATACCCCTGAGTAGATAACTGGAAGACAAAGTTCAAAATAGGAACATGCCATGAGAAGATGATCCAAATGAGGGCTATCAACAATTTCAGCTGAGACTAAAACAACGAAAGTGCTGCCTCTATGTGCAAGAAAATAAGGCCAAGCTTCTCGGAAAAACTCAACGAATAAGTCGTCTTTTATGGCACTGCTCACGTCGGAAAAACCATCTGCACTTTCCGTTTCCCCATAAACACCACACCTAATTGACAATCTCTTCGCAAAATTAACCTAAATGATAACACCTCTCGACTCCCTCGGAGACTATTTCCAACGGGAGTTGACCAAACATTGCTGCGAGCAAAAATTGTTAGCTTACATCGCTTAAAAACTGGAGCACAAGGTCTTGCCGGTGAAGCTGACATTAGGAGTTTATAGGGAGTTGGTGGAATCGGAGTCGGAGAATTTTGAAGAAGAAATGTTCGCCGGAAGCGGGAATGGACATGAACCGGTAAGAACCGGTAGTGCTACTGGTTGACCGTCGACCCGGTGATCCCGCTCGACCGGTCTTCTTATTTAGGTAAGATATTGATCGCTGGAGCTCGGCGAAGGACCAGGAATGTTATTACTTCCTTTGTATAATGTATTATGAGTATATTATATTATTTAATATAATATTTTTATAAATTATTAAATTATATTATTTTTTATCATTACATAACATCAGTAGAGCTACATTAAAACAAATAGGATAAAATAAAGATTATTAAATAATAAATAAAAATAAAATGGAATGAGTATTAAGTTAACAATACGACTAAAGCAAATCGATTGTTACACAAAGTATGACTTTTGATCATTACTAATGATGAATATATATTATATGATAAAATAAAATTTAAATAATAATCAAAACAAACATGATATTTAAACTAACAATACAATATAATACAACAAATAACACCATCAAAACAAAAAAATATTGAAATTAATATAATTATTAAAGTTTAAATTTATTGTAATAAAACAATTTATAACTATTACAATATGTATAAAATATTTTGGACCACAAACTTTACAATTGATTTTTTTCTAAACTCCATTTTCAACAAAAGGCAACCATTAATTAGTCAAAGAAAATATAATTTGTCTTTTCACTTTTCATGATCTTTTTTTATTTTAGTTAAAAAAATAATATATTTTTATATTTAAAGATTCCTTCCTTTTTCTTTTCCTTTTTTAACTTTTTAATGCTTTAAGTACGATCTTTCTATTTCTATTTTATTTTAATTGAGCAAACTTCCTCGTAATTCGTAAAAGGCCTAGTTTAATTTATTGCCAATCTTTTTTTGCGTTCACACGGGCAATAGTGTTACACGTAAATCACATGCACACACTTCAAATTGTTTATTCAATTTCTTTTTTAATTCATTTTAAAAAGAGACAATAGCTTTTTAATTTTAATCTTTTAATATTCCCTCCGTCCAATAATAGTTGTCCACTACTAAAAATAGTTGTCCAATAATACTTGTCTAATTTAAAAAATCAAGAGATAATTTACTTTTTTGTCTATTTTACTCTTGCTATTAAATATTGTTTATCATCTAACACATTTCTCAAACCATTAGATTTAATAAATCAAAGGATAATATAATAATATTACCCCTATTATTTATTGTTTCTTAAGGGGTGTGTCAAGTCAATGGTAGACAACTATAGTTGGACAGAAGGAGTAATATACTTGACATATTTTAAATTTAAGATCATAATATTTAAAAGTCTTATTTACTTTTTTTAGAAATCTATATTAAGTCAAAAAAAACAAATTAAAACTAAAATTTTTTTTTTATTAAATTCACGTGAATCAAAGTTCAAACCTATAAATCTTTCATTAATTAGAACACGTAAGACTCATTAAGGAGATATGTAATCTCAATACATAACTATTTTTTTTTTCTCAAATGCTCGAACTTAAGACCTCCCCTCCGTTAAAACTAGAATTTTACCTATGTCCTCATCATCATTCACACTCGAAATGTAAAATACACAACCCAATCAACTATTTTTTTTTTCTTTTAACGATTCAATATTCAAAATATACTGACTCGATTAATTTCAAACTGTCGTTAAAAAGAATCAAATAAAAGGGAGATGGAGAGAACACACATACCTTGAGTATGTAAGATAAATAAGGACTATCAATAATCTCAGCTGACAGAAGAACAACGAATGTCCGATCCCTATGCGCAAGAAAATAAGGCTGAGCTTCCCTCATCATTCTCACAAATTCCTCTCCCTCATCAATATCGTTTTCAGTCACTGATGCTATCGAACTATAAAAGTAATCAGTATCACTCACAGTAGTAATCGTTCTACCATTTTCAATACCGCTGCAACAATTCAAACAAATCCCCTGTTTCTCATCTCTTCGAATCCTCAAAAATCCACTTCCTTCTCCTCTTCGTATAGCAAAATCAAACTTTTTCCCCATTTCCAAATTCCACCCACAATTCAATTTCAAAATCGCCATGAAATTAAAATCAGGAACAATTGAGAAAATCAACTAATTAATAACAATTGATCTTCTGCGTCAGAAAGACAAAACGCAGAGAGGATATTAAACAGTAGAAGTGAAGAGAAGGCAACTTAATTGACAAATCTTCACAACGTGTTTATGTTTCCTAATGGCAGTTAACTCCATAGCTTCAAAACACGTATAGATGAGTAATTGCTTGTCTTTTTCAAGGAAAATTATGTTTAAAAAAAAAAGAGTGATTAAAATGACAGATTCTTGAGTAAATATAGAGATTAAAATGAATGATTTTTAGAAGCAGAGAATTAATTGCATTGGCCTAACTTTGTGGTGGTTGGGTTATGGATGGAGAGAGGAATGGTATAAACAGAAAAGGGAAAAAGAAATGTGGCCTTTGGTGAGAGTTTTTCAAGAATCATTTCAAGATAAAATTAGATTCTTTTAGGGTACATATATATAAAATGTTTTGTCCACTCATGAGGTTGTTGGAATTAATGGTGTGTACTTTTTTTAAAAAAAAAATGAAATTTTTACGTATTTTCTAATGTTTGGTAAGTAAATTAAAAGAAAAGTGATTTTAAGTGTATTTATACGTAACTATGAGAAGATATGGTATGGGGAGTAGGTGACGATGACAGAAGCGGAATCAAGATTTTAATTAATTTTATGAGTTCTAAATTTTAGAACGGTGTCTTGAAGTGCTAATAATTGAGTTTTAAGATATGTACATGTTTAAATCGATTGTCCTTCTACCTTCGCCACTGGGTGGTGGGATGCGGTAGGTGGGGATTGGGAGCATTGGGTACGTGGAGAGGAAACAATTAAGTTAAAATGTAACTTAAGAAACTTGTTTGACCTACATCTATTAGGAAAATCATTTTTTTAATTTGTAAGTAACTTGTTTAATTTTCCCAAAGAAAGTATTTTTAAAATATTTTGATTAACCAAACATGAAAAATTGAAATACGTTTTTGAGAAAATATTTTTCTTAGTATAGCTAATCACTTGTAATGTACTATAAGGGGTTGTTTGGTTCAAATGTAAGATATCCTAGAATTGTAATCTTGATATTAAAATCAAGATTACCTATAGCCTAAATAGTTTATCCCAAAATAATTTTTTCTATAATTTTGTGTACAATTAAATTACGCTAAATAGATTTATTGTTGAATCTACGACCAAATGCATCACTCCCTTATATTTGAATGGTCAACCCAAAATCCATATGACTAAATACTGCATTTGTGTTTAGATTTTTCCTTCTTAAGTTATTTGACTAAATACTAAATAAGAATCTAAAATATTGATTTTACTTATAAGATGACTAATAATTGAAAATTTAAATTCATAAAGGAAAAACGTCGCATTAAACTCAAAATTTGATATGTCCAAATTTCAAACATGTTGAATACTTCAAATTATGATCTCGAGTCGTATGTTGAAGCGCTGATCTAAAATCATGATTTTATATCACGATATTTACATCTAGATTTCCTCGTAAATTCTTCAGATCTTACCTCCACAAGATCACCACATTTCCCTCTAGCTTCTTTATATTCGATCATATCTCCTTCCCCTCCTTTAGATTTGTCTAAAATCCATCACTATTGTTATCTTTCCTCCTTCATTTTAGGCCATTACTTTGTAACAATCCAATATTTTTGTTTTGAATATTTGTACTATAATTGTTGATTTGATTCTTCAGTTAGCTTCATTTCATATTCTTGGACTTAGTGGGATAGTTTGGGTTGAAACATGGGAAGGTTCTTTAACACAATTTTATATTAGAAGATTTAAAAGTCAAATTTAAGAATTTAGCATCTTTTTTGAAATTTTAGTATGTCATTAAGTTATTTGAAATTTTACATAAATATATTTGATGTAATTTCGAGATTGGCATACTCGAATTTAGACCCGAGAGACTCAAGGTTAATTTTGTAGCTTAGAATGCGAAAATGTCTGGTGCCTCTTACGCGGTCGTAGTGGGAATCAATCATGATCACAATGCACTAATAATATATGCTATGTGATCATGTGAAGGCCAGTCATCGTGATCGCGTTCAAATTATATAATATTATTAAAACTTGAATATGGTATATATATATATATAATTAATGCTTTAAAACTTATTATATCAATTAATTAATACTAAAAAAATAAAAAACGTCTTTTAATATTTTAAATAACAAATAATTTAAAATAACTATTTTTAACAAACGTAATAACGAATAAGGAACAAAGGTATAGATTAATTACAGGTGACTTATTTGTGTAAATATATTTACACTATCTATATCATTATCAATACATAGAATTGAAAGGGTCGTTTGATAGAGTATATTAGAAGAAATTGTGCATGTTTTAGCTTTGTTTATTAGTAATAATTTATTTGGTATACTTTTTCAGTCTATATATGTAGAATTATTGTGTAATGAGGAGTGTATTACTAATACATAAAAAAATCATGATATTAGTAATGTAAGGAGATTTAATGCATGCATTATCATGGTTAAACCTCAATTACCCTTCAAAATATTTTTTACATTCTTTCCACTATATTTGTGGAGGATATTTTGATAAACAAATATTTTTTAAAAAAAATTATACAACTAATGCATGTTAATTTTAATACACAAATCACCAAACAATACATTAAAAATAATTTCTACATAATAAATACAATAAACATAATTAGTATAAACATTACTAATATAAATATTATTATTAACACACTATATTTATCATTTTTCTTATACACACTATTAACACTTATTCATTTGGTTGTCACGATATTCGAGGAATTATGCTCAATAATATAATATTTCCTTTACGCTAGCTATCACCCTCATATGAAAAATATGATATCTGCTGATGTTTCTGGCTTCCTTTTATTTAAATATAAAATAATAATTCTGTTGTTTTAATGTTAAATTCACCCATTTATGTGCTATATATTAAAAAGTATATCATATTATTATATATATTAAATAAATACAAATGATTTGGTATGACTCCCACCGGTCTTATTGGGGGCTCAAGACATGAACAGAATAGTAAAGCCCTTTATTAATATTATTAATTAATTATACAACATTAAATAATAAGAAAAAGAGTCAAAAATATCTTTAAACTGTGTGAAAAAAAACAAAAATGTCCTCCATTTATAGATTGGTCCAAAACTGCCTTTGCCGTTAATACTTTGATCCAAAAATGCCCTTATTGTTATTTAATGAGTCAAAAATACTCATTTTTCAAATAAATATACTATTTATTTTCTTTTTAAAACATTCTTTTTCTAATAATATTTTTTAAAATTAGCAAATGTTTATCCTATTTCAATTGTTTAACAAAATGACATATTTCTAATTTTATTATAATTATTTTTTATCGTTATATAAATAAAAATTAATGATGGATATACTATGATCTTATATGTATGACATATATTATCCGTCGAAAGGGTACATGAAGTTATTCTATTTTAATTGATAAAATAAGATTAAGAAGAAAAAATTCATTTCCTACATTTTTATTTGTTAAAAGTGATTTTAAAATAAGGAAAACAAGAATATGATTCTTTAATAATATTTTAATTAGGAAGAAGATGTATTTAAAAAAATAAATAATATATTCATTCGAAAAAGGGCATTTTTGACCCATATAGTAACTAAAGGGGCATTTATGGACCAAAGTATTGACTGCAAGAGTATTTTTGAATCAAAGCATTGACGACAAATGCATTTTTAAGCCAAACTATAAATGAAGGGTGTTTTTATTTCTTTCACATAATTTAAGGGCATTTTGACCCTTTTCCCTAGATAATATTATACAGTATTATATATAAGAAAAAAAATCATTACATATCATATCAACTTTATGTAAAGTGTATAAAAGATACTTATGCATAATTACGAATTAACAAATGTGTTTATTTATAAAATATAGGCTATAGGCTCAGTGGCATAAATACTTTTCAAAAATAGATAAAGAGCATAAATTTTTATTTTTTTTTGTTTCTCATATTGAATCTCAGGAATTGATATAGAAGTTCAACTAAATTTAAATTTATATTGAAAATGACATATTAAGGATAAAGTGCCCAAGAATATTTTATTCTAAATTTCAACTTAGACATCTAATTAAGAATAGACGATTTCTGTTAATTATATTTCTTAATTGAAAACAATTTTTTTTGTTGAAAAAAATTCTTTTAGACTTGACTAATTCTTAATAAAAAATAAATTCTTTTATTTTAGTCCTGATTTTTTTTTAGAAAGTCAACAACACACATTTATCCTTGTAGGCTTGTACTATAGATAGAAAAAATAAATGGTATTTCAATTTTGTGCAATATGTCAAAGGTTGATTGTTTTGCAAATAAGTTGATATTCTTAAAATCAAAATTATCACATTTTTACATTTTAAATATGTGTGTATCTCATGTATTTCGTCCAATTCTACACAATTAAAGTCACATAAATATAATTGACAATATAATAAAGGGCAACGTTTACAAAACATTTTTTTAATCAAGTTGAAATGTCTATTAAAAGAACTCATAAAATAGGGGAATCAAAATAGTAAAACAATACAAATACAATTATTTATTAGACAATATTCAACCTTAAATTAATACCTCAACGGCTTGTTAGGTTGCGGATTTGTCAGCACATGAAACATGGAATTAAATAATATAAAAAAGTTTGGTATATAAATACAATAAATAAAATCAAGGAATTCAATCACGTGGCACTGCACGACATTCGAGGAATGGTATAAAAATTTTAATTTAAGATTGGTGGTAAGTATCCCAATATCCTTTTGCTCCTGATAAGGAATTTTAATCGGGTTTGAGCTCTAAAAATGAAGTCGTCTTTAATAGGGGTGAAATGTTAATACTTGATTTTAATGTGTCATTTAACGTGTGTTTACTTTTTAATTTTTTTTGCATGTGTATTCATTTTGAGGCGACATCAAACATATGGTGTCTGAAGTTGTTTCTATCCTAAGTTCATACACATGATTGAAGTTTAACTAAAAATGTTTGAAATCGGATAAAAATTATTAAACTTCAGTCATATATGGTTAAAATTTAGAAAAAAAATGTCTGAAGTCAACCATTGTTGTATGAATTTCATGCATAAATCCATAAACTTATGATATTTTGTTTGAAATTTGATTTTATCAAGCTTAATTCAAACATATATCTGAAGGTGAATATATATGTAAAAAAATTTAAAAAGACGAAAATAAATTAAATAATGATGTTAAAACAGATTGTCCCAGTATTTTTTTATATCTTTAACAAGAATATTGTAGCCCAAAATATTTATTGTTTGCCAAAATTCAAATTAATCAACCTTCAAAATATATATCGAACGCTTATAATAAGACTAGATTTAGATGTTATATTAACTTGACTTACAGTAGAGAAAATAATATTTAGGTGAAAGATGAAGATATTATATTCTGTAAGTAATGGTAGAAATTTTGCCAATTCTTTATCAGTACTATATTTAAAAATCATATTTAGGACAAATGATTGTTTGCAATTGTCCAAATGACTTTACAATCATGGGGGGGCTAAGATGATAGTATAGATTTGAGAGATTGATCAAACTCCATTAGTTTGAATCAATCTAAATAGTTGTTTATTTAATTATTTAAATTTAAACTAAAACTAATCGATAAATATATACCATATATGTATAATTTATGTTATATGTATATATATAATTTATGTATATCGATTAGAAAAATCTCTGTTATTATATTACACGATGGTAATTATTTTCCCATTGTTATTTTGTAAAACATGAGATTCATCGTACAATAAACTATCTTATATTAGTTTAAAACGTTCATTGAATTGTTCATGATATTTTAATGGCAAATATTAGTACATTGAAACATTAGAGAGCTGGACAATTCCGGACAAACACTTACGAGGCATCATCAATCTAGATCAAGCGATTCGAAAGAATCAGACATAAGTCATTCGCTAAGAAAATGACAAGTAAGATAAACGATTAAGCAAATAAATTAGAAATACATAATGGTGTGTAAATTTTCTTATATATTTAGCTTCAACCACATATTTGAGTTCAATCATTATGTTCCTTATAAATTTTGGATTATATTTATTGATTAATGTAAGTACGTTACTATTTTGATTCCCCACTGCTTCAAGGTATATGTAAGGTAAAAAATTCAAGGATCCAACTTTTCTTTGTTTGATTAATTAAAGTGGAAAAACATTTGTTCCTAATAAAGATCTTTAATGTTCTCCACTTTTATATTGGTTGTCATATTTTCTTTTACATGTCCTTTAAAAAATTATTGGTAAGAATTTTTTTTATTAATATTTTTTTTAAAAAAAATCAATATAATCAATATTATTTATTTTTAAAAAATTTTAAAAATTGATTAATTCTATTTTAATTTTATAAATTGACAAATTTTGAGACAAAATATCTTTTAATACTGTTGACAAAATCCAATGTGGGGTAGACTAGTATTCTTTCTCCAAATTATTGGAGGGTCAATAGATACATCTCTATCACTGATTTTTACCTATCTATTTGCATGATGAAATGTTTTCATGTCAATTATTAGACAATGGAAAGACATCAACCACTTGCCATTAAGTTAGGAAGAATAACAGTTTCCCCTCCGTTTTAATTTATTTGTCTTAATTATTATTTGGATAGTTAAAAGATATTTTTTTATTATAATCTTTTTAATTCTTTCTAAATATTTTGAATTGTTAACTATTGTGACTTATAATACTTTTTTTTATAAATATTCTATGTCCAAATTCACACTAAACATTAGTTAGTTTGACTCTTATACTCCAAATCAAGCCAAACAATTAAAACATAGAAAATAATATATTGAAGATTAATTAAAATTTAGAAACATACCGTATTATGACGAAAATTTTAAACACCAAAAATTAATAACATGGTTCGTCACTTGTTATTTAGATAGCCAAAAATATAAAATCCTTATTAGGAAAATAACTTCAATTATTTTTATTTTTTAAAAGAAGAGATGGGGGGGATGGGAAATGAGAGAAGGGAAGGGAGTATAAGATGCAATATCTCATCCTCAAAATAAAAGTTTCAGATAACTAATCAACTGAACTACTAAATTTTTTCAAATAACTTCAATTCATAAGTGAATTTTTTTTGATACAAACACAAAACTAAAAACAACCTAGAAATAGTTTTTAGAAAATGACTTTGATTATGCCAAACACATCCACTAAACTAGCATCTATCCAAATTCTCAAGAGCCATTGGCCAACTTTATTTGTTCCAAGGCCTTTGAGAAAATTGTCCCCTCGTGATGGTTAAAGGGGGAGGCATAATGCCATTAATTTGATACCACTCATTGTTAAGGACTCACATCACTATATTGGGTACCACTCATTATTAAGGAATAACATGTATATTCAATCAAACAATTTCATAATCAGACGTCTCAAATTCAAGAGCAAAAATATTATGTTAAGAAACGTTTTTTTATTTTAATATATTTTACATTGTGTAAAAATAAATTTAATCAAAACTTAAACTTGAATGCCAAATACTAAATGAGAACAAAAAAAGGTGTGTATATTTCACAAGATGTGCTTAAAACAAAATATTTTTTCCTAAAAAATCCTAGTGTTATACTAAAGTAAATTGTAATTGGAAGACTTACAAATTTTCTCTTTTCCACAATGTATTATTTGTAGCAATCACGATTTGAATTATTAATCATCAAAAGTCCTCACATAGAGGATGTAACTCCTTTTATTCACACTCTAAAAATCTCTCTAATTGATACAAAAAAAAAAAAAAACCTTAACCTTTACCGTTTTTAGATTTTTAGTATACGTCTTTCAACACTCATATAATGGTATATTTATAGACAATATTAGGGTTTTATAGTTGGACTAACTAATGTAGCGTCTTATTAGCTAGCACCCCTTATGAATGTACTAGACCCAAAAGTCTTTTTTTCCCAACAACTATATTTAGCAATATATAAAATGTTTGATTCTTGTTCATTTGTTTGCCCAAGTCGAACGGATGTGATGTTATGTTGGTATTTCGTGCAAATCCTTTAAAATATACTAAAAATTTAAAATAATTAACTTAAATAGTTGTACATTCAATCGCTTAAACCAAACATAATCGGAGAATGTTTACCTATGTATAATTCATATATAATATGTATTTCAAAAATTAAGAGAAAACAACATAAATTTCACTAGTTTATGACCTAATTATATGTCTTCTCTTGTATTTTCAAAATTATAGTCCGTACCATATTTAGTTAGCCAGACACAGGTATCTGACGCATCTAGATACATGTATCTCATATACATTCAAAGTAGATACATGTAATTATGTGTACTTAAAATGGAATGTAACTAAAATGCTAAATTTTAGGAGTAAATCACTAGTTTAACGACTTACTATTTTTGAGTTATACTTTTACTGAAATATAATGATTTTTTTGAATAATTTATCTAATCAAATTTCAGTATTATTATATCTAGACTAGATTTTATAAAAAATTCCTATGAATTATACTTTTTAGCATGTTTTTGAATGTGATTGAATGTTTACTCATCATTAAAAAAAAATGTATTTGGATTAAACTTTATAAAAAAAAGATAAATTATTCTACAAATACATACATACACAAAGTTGACGTTATATCTGATTCATCTAAATTATGGCATGAGCTTGATATATGGTTATTTGTATTTGACATTAAATTAAATGTACCTAAACAACTCCATGAATTATGTGTCATAGTGATTGTATCAGATATCAGATACATGTCCAGTGTGTATCAGATACATGTACAAAACTGATCAAATACTAATAAATACATATGGATACATATCAGATACATTTTGGATTCATTATAGATTCATGAAGTATGTATTTGTTTTAATGTATAATAATAAGAATGTCAGAATCACCATCTTCATGAGAGTGAAATTCAAATCAAAAGGTCTATTTTGGGTAGCTTCTTGATGGTGAGTTGTATCTCTATTAACAATCCTCTTGGTAAGGTTCTTTAGCCATCAAGTTTAACAAAACCTTTAATTAATGAACTTTTAAGAAAAGAACTTGATATAACTATTCAAAATCAGAAGAAAATACCTATTAAAAACTATAGAAAATTAAACACACGATTTAAATAATGGATGAAATCAATTACAAATCTCAAAATTCAAATGTGTAGTGCTCAATTTCATTTAAATGGTGGTAAGAAATTGAAGAAGAACGTGAAATAGAGACTGCATTTTAATCTTTTTGAAGGAGTGATGTATCTCACTCCAAATCTTATATAAAATTATTAAATAATGAGATAATAGCTAACTATTTAAGAATATTAATTGGATTAGTATATAAAGTATGAACTTTTATGTAATTATATAGTTTTTCCAAAAAAAATAATCACAAAAAATGCACATACATATAATTAGACACTTACTGTTGACACCCAATTTTGACCCTCCACGGTAGCTAGCTGATCTTATCCTAAAAATGAAGAGAAGAGAGCTTTATATAGGGAGATTTTGGGCTGATTGAGTGAGGGATTTTGGATAAGAATTGAATCAGATATAACGTCAATGAAGAGTACTTTCCAAGAGTACTTCCTTTCATGATCTATGTTGATATGCATAATTAATGAATTTGGTTGTTAAAATCTCTATCTTATTTGATCTATTGTTAAACTTTCTGTTGAAAATAGTAATTTGAGTTCCCTAGTTTTTCTAATTGCTGCTTGTGATGTGTTTCAAATTTTCTTTGTTTTGCAATTTGAGTGGCTATATTCATAGCCTTAATAATGGAAAGCAATTTAGCTAACAAGCTTTAAAAGAATAGAATAGTATTCTTCATTCACTATTTAAGAAATTTGTAACTACTTCAGCTACTGTGCATACTTTACTCTTTCCAATTCATTTAGTTATATAATTTTGTTAGGCGCTGAAAATTAACTGCAAGCAAAATAAATAAAAGAAAATGTGATTTTTATTAATGAATTTGTGAGTACAATCCTGTTGTTCTCTTGATTCTTCTCTCCTAAACTTCTCCGTGATTCAAGGGCTAATAGTAGCGTGTTTCTCGAATGTAGGTTGATGTAGACCTCCTTGAGATATGGTTGATCTCCGGGAACGTCGGGAAGCACTTCGTCGTTTCAAGTCGATCTCCGGGAAGAACTCCGTTGACCACTCCTTCGAAGAGCTATGTAGTTGGTGTTGTAGCTTTCTTCAATCCTTGCACAATGCTTGTTGAAGAGTTTTCAGAATTCTTTTGAGAATTGTCTTCAGAATATCCTTTGAATGTCATGTCTATCCCCTATTTATAGTTGTAGGGGGCGGACAAGATTGCTTATGAAATGCCAAAGGATGTCATTTTGACACTTGGCGGATTGTGATTGGTTCTTGCATTTGACTGGGACTACCACCTCATTTGGACACGTGACGTCACCTTGTTGGTCTTGGATGCCTAGTCACTGTGACACGTGGCATGTGTTTGGGCTTCAAGGTAGAATGGACCTTGGACTTGAACTCAATAAAGTGGACTTAATCATTTTTAAAGCCCAAATTATTCATTCAAACCCAAATTGTACATGGATTTAATTCAAATTTTGTATGAATTTTAATCCAATAAAATTTATGTGTCTACAAATGCCTCTTACTTCGAGACTTGTCGATGTGTAGGCTTGCCGAAACTTGACGATGAGACTTGAAGTATTCACGAATGTGTTTTCATTCTTTTTTTGAGACTTGTCGACGTGTAGGTTTGCCGAATTTGACGACGCGAGTTGAAGTCTTCATGAATGTGTTTTCATTTTTTGAAACTTCTCGACGCATAGGTTTGCCAAATTTGACGACGAAAGTTGAAGTCTTCATGAATGTATTTTTGGGACTTCAAAAGTTTGTTTCTTGTCGTCGTATTCTAATTAGGCCACTTCAAATGATTTGTTTGTAGTGATCCCAATTTTTTTTCGTGTAATCTTTGTCGCAAGAAGACCGAAAACAAGAAGATTGATTAGAATTTTGAACCAAATAAAAATAATATTAACTTTCCTTTGGTTGATTTTGTAAGAATCATTCTTGAAATCTTAAGATTTATTGCTTTCCTTTTGAGTGCTAACAACTTCCATTTAGATGGGTAAGAATTGATATGATTTGCTTCTTCCAATTTTGTTAAAGCTTTCCTTGCGTAAGAAATGAAAATGATTCATAGAACCTTTATATAAGAATATCTCATGTACAAAGGTTTCATCAAAGAATCATTGAAGAAAAAAATCCTCCAGAAGAACTCCAAATTTGGTGTGTTCTTCTCTCAATTTCGTGCAGTCCCACCAAAATATTATTTTCTTAGTGTTGGAGTGTCCAAATAACAAACGGCTTGATTTGGAAGAAACTAGACTTATAGTACTGCGACATATCCAAAAATCAACGTTAAACACCTTTTGGATTAACCGGCATCGATTTTTGAAATTGGTCTTCAAATCTGAAAGTTCTTCTAACAGTTATGTGCAATCTAGCCAAAATGTCCTTTTCTTGGTGTAGGAGCATTCAAATGACAAGCGGCTTCATTATGGAGAAATTAGACTTTCAGTAGTACAACATATCCCAAAAATCAACATTAAAAACCTTCCGGAGTGACGGGAATCGAATTTTGAAGTTGGTCTTCAAATATGTCCGTTTGTCCTCACAAATTTGTGTTTTTTTTTATATAGATTTTCTTGTTTCTCTTTCTTGCAGGTAATAATTGAGGTTGCATCTTTAATTATGCATTGACATGTTTCTTAAACACGGGAGATTGATGTTCAAGCTCCAATTTGGCCGCAATTCGAAGCTTCGTGCTATTAGAACTCAACCTCTTGCAATATATCAAAATTTCAGATCAAAATTCCTTCTGGATTGTTCAGAATTAAATTCTGAAGTTGAATTTCGAAATCTCATGTCTGTTTTACAGCTTTGCGCGATTGTGGTAGAAAATTCATAACTCGGAGTAGGAATATCGAAATCACGAGCTTCTTGTTCCATTGGAAAGATGACTCATAGAACTACAACATTTGTAAAAATCACGGCCAAAGACTTTATGGATTTGTACAGACATTGCTTTGAAGTTAGCTCACAATTCTGTCTCACTCGACTCTGCAGCTTTGAGCGTCTACCGTAGAAAATCAATAACTCGACGTAGGAGCCTCGAAATGATGCGATTCTTGTTCCATTGGAAGCATAACTCACAATTCTGTCTCACTCGACTCTTCAGCTTTGAGCGTCTATGGTAGAAAATCAATAACTCGACGTAGGAGCCTCGAAATGATGCAATTCTTGCTCCATTGGAAGCATAACTCATAGACGTGCAGTTTTCATAAAAATCACGGACAAAGGATCTCCAGATTAGTACAGATTTATTTTCGAAGTTAGCTCAAATTCTGTCTTAATCGACTTTTCAGCTTTGAGCGTCTGGTAGAAAATCAATAACTCGAAATGATGCGATTCTTGTTCAATTGGAAGCATAACTCACAGACGCACAACATTCGTAAAAATCACAGACTAAGGATCTCCAGATTAGTACAGATTTATTTTCAAAGTTAGCTCAAATTCTGTCTTGATCGATTTTTCAGTTTTGAGCATCTGCTGTAGAAAATCAATAACTCGACGTAGGAGCCTCAAAATGATGTGATTCTTGTTCCATTGGAAGCATAACTCACAGAGGTACAACATTTGTAAAAATCACGGCCAAAGGATCTCCAGATTGGTACAGATGTATTTTTAAAGTTAGCTCAAATTTTGTGTCGCTCAAGAAAATTTATAACTTGGTGTAGGAGTGATGAAACTATGAGATTCTTGTTTCGTTGTGAAGAGAGCATCAGGAAAAATACTATGTATAAAAATTACAACAAAATTCACTCCGGTTTGATGGGAATAAATTTTTCAAGTTGATTATCTGCCTAGAATGCCAATTCCACAACTTTGTGCATCCTTGCCAAATGAAACAAATTTATCTCTTGAGCTTGGAGTTTTCAAATCATGACCTTTGCGAGTACACCATTTCAACATAAACAAGTAGAGCTTCAATTTGAAGGGTATACTAATTTGTTCGTTGTGGATAACGATGCCCCTAATTTTGAGTAACTTATTGAAGCATCAATGAATTACACAAAATTATCTCCGAAGTGGATTTCCAAATCTAGCACGTGTGCTACGCCGACTTTGAACGATCATAGTAGAAAATCCATAACTCGATGTAGGAGTTTCTGAATCACGAGCTACTTCTTTTGTTGCGGAGAGGACTTCAAGAACTGTAATATGTGTAAAAATCACGATAAACCTTTACAAATTTTACAAATATGCCTTTGAAGTTTGCTCAGATCAACTCCAAAATATGATGGTCCTTTTTTTTTTGAACGGCCGTGGTAGAAAATTCATAACTTAGCATAGCAATCTCTGAATTACGACCGATTTCTCCATTGTGAAGTGGACTTCAAGAACTGCAATACATGTAAAAATCATGGTCAACCTTTACGAATTTTCACAAATACGCCTTGAAGTCAGATAAGACTTTGGCTTGCTTAACTCTTCTCTTTTGCTCCTCTGTGACACATTTGAACTCATATACTAGCTATGTAATTTTAAAGAGATACTATGATGATCACATAATCTCACAAACCTTCTTTTTTTTTTACTCATGTGACTGAGCATAGAGTGATTACTCCAAGCGCCTACGTACCTCAGTGAAGAGGATCAAGTCATATCGTAGTTCAAGATGATGAGTTTTTTTTTTTTTTTGGGCCGTACACAGTTTATACTCTTGCGGGCCAGGAGTAACATGCAGTTTATGCTCGTGCCTTAAGGAGTGTTGTAACTTGCAATTTAGGCTCGTGCGTCGAGGAGCGTTGTAAGTTGCAGTTTAGGCTCGTGCGTCAAGGAGCGTTGTAACTTGCAGTTTAGGCTCGTACGTCAAGGAGCGTTGTAACTTGCAATTTAGGCTCGTGCGTGGAGGAGCGTTGTAACTTGCAGTTTAGGCTCGTGCGTCGAGGAGCATTGTAACTTGCAGTTTAGGCTCGTTCGTGGAGGAGCATTTCAGCTTGCAATTTAAGCTCGTGCATCGAGGAGCATTTCAGCTTGCAATTTAAGCTTGTGCGTCGAGGAGCATTTCAACATGTAGTTTAGACTCGTACGTTGAGGAGCATTGTAACTTGCAGTCTAGGCTCGTACGTCGAGGAGCGTTTCAACATGTAGTTTAGACTCGTACGTCGAGGAGCGTTTTCGGGAAGAATTCCATCAATGTAATCGTCCTTCTAACCTTTGTGATGAAACATTCATGTACTTCGATTTGGTGTTGGAATTTATGCTTTCACATTGTTGAAGCTGATTTGCACTTGATTTTGTGTCGACTTTTGAAAATCGAAATTTAGCAGTCCCTTGATGCTTTTGCCTTTTGCGAGCAACCAAAGTCCAAGTGTCACCGTTCTCTTCATTGGAGAAGTCATCTACCTTGGATGTGTTTGTTGCTTTCTTTAAAGCGGAAACTTCAACAGGTTCAAAGTCCCCAAACTGTAGTATGATGACATCTTCTTCAACTTTTGGCGATGTCACAGGGTGTAAAACTTCTGAAATTGAATTCTTTTTATGATCAAGTTTGACACTAGCATGGTTTGTCTCAGCTGTCTCACCATCTTCAATGATGATTTTTCCCTCTCGTACCAATGTCATGATCTTTTCCTTCAAGATGAAGCATTTTGTGGTGTGATGACCAATGATGCAGTGAAATTTACAATACTTAGGATCATCGATTTTGTTGGATTCTTTGGGTCGCTTTGACTCTGGGAGTGCAATGACTTTCTTGGTTAGCAACTCATCAAGAATTGCAAGAATGTCAGAGTCTGGAAAGGGATACTCCTTCGCTTGTAACTCCTTCAAGGTAGATTGATTTTTCACTTCTTGCATTTGTTGATGCGCCACATTCTCTTTCACCTTTTGTCTTGTGGAGGCCTTCGTAGAAGTCGTGGTTATAGCCATGGATTCCTTAGTTGTGTATTCTAACGGCTCATTGAATTCTGTATCTTCTTTTCTTGGATCAAAGACAAGTGATGTCTTTCCATGGTTTGCAATGCTCAACTCCATGTCATGAGCACATGTAGCTAATTCTTCAAAAGTTCGAGGCTTAATTCCTTGAAGGATATATACAAGGGCCCAATTCATTCCTTGTATACAAATTTCAACTGCAGAGATTTCAAAAAGTTGATCCTTGCAATCTAAGCTCAATATTTGCCAACGATTGATATAGTCCACTACGGGTTCATCCTTACTTTGTTTTGTGTTTGTCAATTCCATCATGCTCACTGTACGACGGGTACTGTAGAAACGATTGAGAAATTGATTTTCTAGTTGCTCCCAACAATCAATTGATTCAGGCTCCAAGTTTGTATACCAATCAAAGGCGTTTTCTTTTAAAGAACAAACAAACTGCTTGACAAGAAAACCACCATGTGTACCAGCACTATTACAAGTCTCGACAATATAGGCAATGTGTTGCCTTGGATTTCCCCTCCCATCAAATTGTTGCAATTTTGGTGGTTGATATCCAATTGGCATCAGTAAACCCTCAATTCGCTTAGAATATGGCTTTGAATATCCTAAGGAACATTGTGATGGGCCACCATATTGAGCTTTAATGGTGTTTGTGATCATATCTTGTAGTTATTAAACTGTTAGAGTAGGCACTGAAGCAGATTGATTTGCGCATTGAGACTCAACTGGCTTGGTGGGAACATCAACTTTTTCTTGCGTTGTTAGATTGTGACGTGACCCTCCAGAGTTGGAAAGATCTAACTTGCTCATAAGTTGGGCGATTTGGAGGTTTTTTTCATCAATAGACTTCTTCAAGGTTTCAACGGTTTTCTCCATCATTGCAAACTTCTAGTCCATGTCAGTTGCGTCAACCATCAAGGCGTTGACCCTTGTTGGAATTGAAGAGTTTGTTGGTTTCACAGATTCACCAAAGTTGAAGCCAGAGTGAGAAAGTTCATCAAACAACTTAGATGCAATGTTGCCCCCAAGGATTGCAGTTTTGAGTGTCATTTGAGACTTGCTCTTTCTTGCCATCTCCAAGGAGGTGAAATATTCGGATCCATTCAAGCCACTTCTCTTGAAGTTGCGTCGAGTGATTGAATCAACATCACTAAAATCAACTAATGCGGAAACAGTAAAGTCCTTGCACGAAACATCATTGATCTTTTTGAAGGCCATTGCAACAATTGAACTTGTGGTTTTTCTTGATTTGTAGGAGGAAGATATGAAGAGCAGAATTGGTCCCACTAGGCGTGCCAAATTTGTTCGCAACAAATTTTCGTAAGGCGCTGAAAATTAACTGCAAACAAAATAAATAAAAGAAAATGTGATTTTTATTAATGAATTTGTGAGTACAATCCTGTTGTTCTCTTGATTCTTCTCTCCTAAACCCGTGATTCGAGGGATAATAGTAGCGTGTTTCTCAAATGTAGGATGATGTAGACCTCCTTGAGATATGGTTGATCTCCGGGAACGTCGGGAAGCACTTCGTCGTTTCAAGTCGATCTCCGGGAAGAACTCCGTTGACCACTCCTTCGAAGAGCTATGTAGTTGGTGTTGTAGCTTTCTTCAATCCTTGCACAAAGCTTGTCGAAGAGTTTTCAGAATTCTTTTGAGAATTGTCTTCAGAATCTCCTTTGAATGTCATGTCTATCCCCTATTTATAGTTGTAGGGGGTGGACAAGATTGCTTATGATTGGCCAAAGGATGTCATTTTGACACTTGGCGGATTGTGATTGTTTCTTGCATTTGACTGGGACTACCACCTCATTTGGACACGTGTCGTCACCTTGTTGGTCTTGGATGCCTAGTCACTGTGACACGTGGCATGGGTTTGGGCTTCAAGGTAGAATGGACCTTGGACTTGAACTCAATAAAGTGGACTTAATCATTTTTAAAGCCCAAATTATTCATTCAACCCAAATGTACATGGATTTAATTCAAATTTTGTATGAATTTTAATCCAATAAAATTTATGTGTCTACAAATTTATCTTCTGGCCTGAGCTTGTATTAATTTCATTTCTCTTCTTTGATTGCACGTAAAATCTTCTTCGAGTTCACCATGAGCTCTTCCTTTCTTGCCTCTTTTCATTGCGCCATGGAGGCCCAAATCCGCCTTTAATCGAGTCAGCCCCATTTCTGAGATTAAGATACTGCTGAACAGGTCCCTGAAGGCAGCAAATCCATGGCTGGGAATTTTAATTACAAGTTTTGGAAAGTCCCAAAAGTGGGCTGTATACACTAGTATACATGGGTATATGGTCCAAAATACAGCAAATACAGGTTGAAGAAAATATACAGGTTGCAGGAGTTGAAGGGGGATATATACGTTTAATATACAGCCCAATGTGCAGGAAAATGGCTCATAAAAAGGCCAATATACACTGATATACAGTGTCGATATACACTGTGATACATGGGCTAAAATGGGCCAAAATCCCCAAATTGCAGCAGCCTGTTTTTTTTTTTGGGTTAAATGGGCCAAAAGCCCATATTTTATATTTATTTTTCTGTTAGTCTAGGACAGGTACTATTGGGTCAAAAGCCCACTTATTTTGACATATTATTATTAGTTTAAGACAGGTACAAATAGGCCAAAGGCCCAAATCAGATTAGGCCCAAGTACTGGCCCAAGCGGACATGATCCAGACTTGAGCCCAAAATCAATTCCTCCCTTATTTATTGTTTATATTTAAATGTTATTTGTTTATTTGATAATCAATCTTAAAGTTAAAACTTAATTCATAATCCACAAAATATGCCCATTTTGAGTTATTTATAATTTCTATTCAACAGATTTCCAAAAAATGCTTTGAAATTATTTTACTTAGTCATTTTTAGACAAAAATGTCTCTCCCCCTTGAATAATTTTGTTTAAGCATAAAAATTGATACTTTCGTAAAATTGTAAAAAAATACCTATTTGTTTCAAAGTTAGCCAAATATTTTCAAGTTGTCGGTCAACCGCAAGTTAGAGGGCATTTCGAGTGCCTAACACCTTCTCGAAATGTACATTGAACCCCCGAACCCCTTTGGTTATTTCAAATTGATTTTCTGTTTTAAATCGTTTTGAAATTTAGTTTTCTTGATTTTTCTTTAAAAATTAAGTGGCGACTCTCTTTAAATAAACTTTTTCTTTAATAAAACACTTACATGCATCATTATCATAATTGAGCCCATTAACATTAGTTTAACTTGAATTTGATACAAAAGAACTCCATAGAATATGAGAAAATTATGCATAAATAAGCGAAGAAGTTGAAGCCCATTGCCTCGGTTGTTTTTCTGATTCATTATCCAATTATATGCATTGGGCTTTAGTAAAGATGAACCTTTGGCCCATCACTACATATCAATGGGTTCATTAAAGGAAATTTGACACAAGACTTGGCGAGTTTGACCGATCGATTAAAAATATTTACATATTTGCTAGCTAAATATACAAAAAATATGTAATATTATACAAAAAATTGACTACACCTACCCCAAATGTGAAAACCAAAGATACAAACAAAAGGCATCCCGGGAAGTGTCTCTCTATCTAACACCGTCCTTATTGTTGATATTTTATTTTTTTACATGTATACATTTTTTAATGGTAAGTTTTTGCTGAACACATAGTATTTTTTATCGCTGTAAACTAGTTTATGCACACCTCAGTGATTTTATCGAGTACATTTCACCTCCCAGCAACACAAGCACTGAAGACCTAAATATTATCAATTGATTTAGAGATGTGACCAACGGATGATTTTGTAGCCTTGTTTGTATTGTAGCTATAGTTTGTTTGCTTTTTTTTTCTTCTAGCAAATAAGAGGTTTTATTTATTTAATAAGATTCGTCTGAAGACATATAAATAGAAACTGATCTGTAATAGACTATTTCAGTCATTCTTTTTATAATATACTTCCATTTATACGATCTAACTCTAGATTGTGTTCAACTTTAATTAAGAACTTAACAATTTAAAGTATTTTTAACTTTCTATTATATAGTTTACTTAGATATTCTAATTTACTGTTTCAAACTAGACCATCAACAATTCTTATCTCAAGATATTATTAAAAACTAAAATTTATTTGATAACAGTAAGAATATATTTAACTCTAACTATTAAGGCAGAAAAAATTTAGATCATTTCAACATGACTATGTGTAATGTGTGTTGTTCCAAAGTGAAAATGACAAGATTTTTTATTCATAAAATCACAATAGAATATGCCGTCAGGTCTAACATAGGCTGCTGCCTGCCTTTGTTAAAAGAAGATTTTTCAAAATAAAATTATAAATAATTGAAGTGTCCATTTTGTAAGACGGCACTCCCAATAAGACTTTTCCATTTTCAGAAGCTCAAACTTGAGACCTCGAATTAACGATGGAGGAATTTCAATCATCTCACCACGTTGATTTCTTTCTCAAAAAAAATACCAAGTGTGTGGAAATATTATTAGACGCAACTTCTTGAAAAGGTATTTAAATATTACCTTTGAATTTAACAAGAAAAATATATACTCATATTCGATCATTACCACTAAATTTAGTTAATTTAATCCGAAAAAGAGCAAATTATGTTCGAGATCATTACTATAATCTATTCTACAAATAAAAACTCCTAAAAACTGAAATTAAATAAGTATAATTATTATTTTATATTCCCCCCATCCCATATTAGCTTATCATTTAAAAAAAAATAATTGTTTCATATTAGTGAACCATCCTATTAAATCGAGAAAATATTAATTATATTTTTCCTATAGCACTGTTGTAATTAATTGCTTTTTTAAAATTTTCACATTTGTTTGTAAAAATTTTTAATTTTTTTTTAAGGGATAAATTAATAAAATTATTTCTTATTTATGATTTCTTAATATATCTGGAAATAAGAATTTTGTTTATTTCCGTGGACGTTAACGAAGTTTTTTATTTTTATTATCACTCCGGTATTGTTGGACCTCCATTGATGAAGCTCTGTTTTCCCCTTTCTCTCTTCTCATTCCCACTTTGAAATTCTCTCTGGAAGAATTTCTCTACATATATTCGTCCAATTATCTGCATCGCCTTTTTTCAAAGGCTTTTCCCATTCTTCCAGGTAAAAATTTCATTCTTGACTGTTTTTTTTTTCTTCAATTCATGTATTATATGAAAAATTGCGATTCATAATTGCGTACAATTGTACCCTTTTGTCTCAATTTTATTGGGTACTCTTCCTTTTTTGGTTTATTTAATGTCAAAATTTTGATCAATTTTTTTTAGTTTTTGAAAAGTTGGGAGTAGGGGAAGGGGAAGGGGAAGGGGAAGCGTGGAGCGGGTTATAAGATGAGGAATTCAACCCTCACCAATAAAGTGAAAGTTTAAATAGTGGAGCCAACTAACTGAACTATCTTTTGATCAATTTTTAGGCTCAATTGGACTCGATTAGTTTATTCTTTTCAATTAATACCAAAAACCTAAGTTGCTCGGACTCTCCAAAAATGTTGCCGCACCCGCGTCGGATCCTTCAAAAATACACTATTTTTGGAGGATCCAACACGCACACATTTTTTAAGAGTCCGAGCAACATAGCCAAAAACTATATGTAAATACTACAAATTGGGATTCTCTATTGGAGGGTATGGTGTAATGTTAAAGATTTTTCTTTCTTTAACCACATGTCTCGTGTTTGAGTATGGAGGGCTAAATTTTCACTGCACGAATTTGGATTAGTTGGGTCCTGTATCGGACATCTGATGCTTGAATTATAATAATGATAACAAAATCACCTCGTAACAAATTGGTGATAAGATCCATTTTGAATACAACAACAATGGGGTCTGTGGTAGTGTGTAGGCATACCTTAGCATATTGGAAGATCAATCGGCCAAAATAACCATGAGGGGTTATGATATTATAAGTTTCTTACCCTACCTTGGGAAGGTAGAGATGACGTTTTCAACAGTCCCTCAGCTCTGAACAGATGAAAAAGACGACAGTAGAAACAAGCAGGGACAACAACCTGAAAATACAATAATCTGGGCTAAAGAAAAGATGCATTTTGAATATTTGACAGAAATTCCTGGAGAATACCAAATATGTTGTCGGAGTATATGCTTTCAATTTAAAGTTCTATTTTTTATGCATCTAAGTTTGATAATATATCAGTTGCTTCATCTATGTGTTCCCTTTTTTTTTGTATTTTTTTTATATTTGACAGTTAATGGTTAGACGGAAGATGGGAAGCGATGAGGAAAAACTTGAAGAGGCCTTGAATGCTAGTGGGTCATCTGAAACTCAACCGTTGCGTGATTCAAATTCAAAGGAAGAAAAGCGAAAGAGATTGTGGAAGAAGGTGAAGTACCAGCTGGTGGAGTATCATTCCTTGCCTGGCTATTTGAAAGACAATGAATTCATTCTTGGTCATTACCGGTGCGAATGGCCAGTGAAGCAGACTTTACTCAGTGTTTTCACAATTCACAATGAGACTCTCAATATTTGGACGTAAGAATTCCCACTCTTCACTTTCAATAATACCTCTTTGCCTCATATTATATAGCTTGTGGTAAACAAGTTAGGAACTTTATCGGGATTTCTTGATTTTAAACATTCTATGAAGAAAGAAAGAAGAATGTGATGTGTGATTGAATTCAAATCACAATTTTCCCACGAACTCAAAGATTTGAAAGATAAGAAGGTTAGCTGAGGAACTATCGGAGAGACTAGCTCAAAAAATTGAATAGGAAGAAGAGGGAGATCACACATTAATACCAAATGAAGATATTGTAGTTTCCTTAATTCACTTCAGTTTCCAACTACTTCATACGTGTAACTGACTTTCCATTAAGTAACTGAATGCACAATGCTTAACTAACTCCTTAGCTATATCCAAATTCAACTTAGCTGCGCATTTAGTCTTCCAGCTCAAATTCAACTTAGTATCGCTCTTCCAGACTGATTCCAGCTCAACTCTAGCTCAATTAAGACAAAGATGCATCAAAATACATTATGATGCTTTTCTCTGTGAGATGTTCTTGCAATTATTAACTTGGACGGTTCTCTGAACTTGGACCTTTTTCGCTTATGTCAATCACACTTAATCATGGTAACTTTGCAGAAGAAATGATGTTCCATTGTGCATAGTATAGGTACAGGCATTGAATCTGAAACTTTGTATTCAAAGCTTCTCAGGAAGCTCTAAAGCTCGCTTTGTTCCACGCTGCATATATCAAGATGATGTCACTCAGTGTCTCTCAGTTCCTTATCTGCTACTTTGTATGGAGTGGTTAATCAAGGATAATTTGGGATTCCAATACAGAACTTTTTAAGAATAAAATATTCCGCAACTGGGGAGTTACTCCTGTTGAGCAATCATTTGACTGAGATTAATAGCATTGTCCGTGTATTTGTCCATGAGCTTATCCCAATTTTATAGGTTTGTGGATACGTTGGGAAAGAATGGGTCACGTGAGGCAGGACCAAATTCGCTTCATTATACATACCTCCTCTTGGGTAGTCGTACTTAGGACAGTTATTGGCAAAATGGTTTCAAGCTTGTCTCTCTGGATGTTTCCAAATCTATAGCTTCTATAATAAGGCATTATTCATTGTGTTTTATCTTTGTACTTAGGTATGAGAATGAAAGTTTTTTATGCAGTTTTCAAGTTAATTTCTGTAAATGACTGTATTATTAATCAGAAACGATTTTGCTGGGAATTTTCTGTTTGTCTAAAGACGAAGATTTTATGGCTTGGAAGGCAGTCAACTTCTTCTTCTTTTCGGACAGGGGTTTGCCTAGAGATAGTTATAACAACATCTCTTTAATGCTTCTTGCATAACTAATGATTGGCTTCTATTATCCTAGGGATAAGATTCCTTTTTAAGTGATTTACTAGATTGGTCAGATTCTTTTTATTGGTTCTTAAAAGATTAGGCAGAGGGTTCAGTAAGTGGAGAATATAGGTAGAAACATCTTCTAACAAAGTTCACTGTGATCACAGAAAGAGTTCTGGACGGCCTCTCACATCCTTGAACAAATTGTATAATCTATGACGGTAGCTTATATAAGTTTAGCTATGAGGTTTGACAATGTAATTGTACTCCTGGAGTTATTACTACTGTTAGGGCTTGTTTAGTCTTCCATTTTATCCTTCTGTCATAATATCCTGGTTTAAATTGAGGAGGATTAACGAAAAACCAAGAAGAATTCCTTATTGAATCTTGATTTCTCTCTTTGTTGCAGGCATTTGATAGGATTCTTTCTCTTCCTTGTGCTGACCATTTATACTGCAGTGAAGGTCCCCGATATTGTGGATCTTCAGACTTTACAAAATCTCCCTGAAAAGCTTAGGAAGATTGATCTACACAAATTACCAGCAGAACTTTTACCATGTATTCCTTCTTTGCCAAATATGCCTGATTTGCACAAACTTCGAGAGCATTTACTGCAACTCCTGTCGAACTGTCTACCTGATCGATTTTCCCACGGAAATCATACAGATGCTGGTGTTCTGGTATGATTTCCTCCTCTTTGTTAGAAAAATTACTGGTTGGGATCTTTTTCCTTTGAGCTTAAACATCAATAAATGTTCAGCTATATCTATACTGTACTTTCTATTCTTTAGTTTAGTTTCATATTCTTGATCCCAGATGGTGCCTTGCAATTTGCAATTTATGTCATTAATGGTCAATATAGTTGTGCTTACTGAGAATTTCTTATTTTAGAGTAAGCTAGTTCGTAGATTACTGATTTCTCATTCCTTTTCTTCACAGCTAAAAGCTCTCTCGAATGAATTCAACTCTATCTGCTTTTGAGCTATGCTGATTTGTTTCTTTCATTTTCTAATATTTTAAGCTTCTGTATAAAGATCAAAATGAGAAAATTTTACTTTACTCTTGGGGAAAAGGGGAACTTAAGTGCAGCTTCATGCCCGGTAGGCATGTGCTGCAGTTTCAAACCTGTACAATTACCTCTGTTTTCTTTGAACGATGAAAAGCCATTTAAGGCTTTGTTATTTTCATTGGGTTGTGCATGTCTCATCTTCTCTTAAAGCTTCAGTTTGAGGTATTTATACTTGTTTAGCCTATACCTAGAGATGAAGAAATCTGTTGTTAGTGAAAAGACCTTGTTTTTCTATAATTAGAATGCCAATGGATTATTGTCACTTGGTTTGAGTACTGGTGCATGAAAAGGAAGGAAAGGATTTGAACTTTATGGGTTCTAGCCCGCCCCTGATGACCAATATAGTTATGACTGTCCTCTCAAAAATAACAAAACAAGATTTAGATTTCAATCATGGATTTACAATGTCAATATATTTATTGGTGTTACCCTATTACTTGCACAACAAGAGCTCATCAGAGCAGAAATAATTTGATTAGATCAGTATAGTTTTCTCTCCTAATCTTGTGAAGGTATATCCACTGAATGGACCAGTCGAGTGTTACCCTTACGTGTCTTCCACTTGTTCAGACTTTCATCTGCTGGAGATTTTCTTGGTTCAAGCTTTTTCACCTTTAAATAGATATTCTCTATCACGGTCATTCTGATTGAATGATTGTTTCCTAAAGGACCTGCTGGTTCACAACAAATGAACAATTTCAGAAGTCATTAGTAAATCTATTGATGAATACTAGAATACGTACAGAAAACAATTTGTTCTCTGACCATCATTAGTGATTGATATATCTCTATTTTTTTGAATTTGAGCAGCATAGTGTGAAGGATGTGGCGAACGTGATAGCACCATTAATGGTGACGCCTGTAACTCGGTGGCCATTCTATGCCTTCCTTGGTGGGGCAATGTTTTGCTTATTAGCAAGCAGCACATGTCATTTACTTTGTTGCCATTCAGAGCGATTATCGTATGTAATGCTGAGGTTCGACTATGCTGGTATTGCTGCCTTGATATCAACTTCATTTTACCCTCCTGTCTATTATTCCTTCATGTGCTACCCCTTTTTCTTATATCTCTACCTGGGATTTATCACTGTCCTGGGAGTTGGCGCAATGTTGGCTTCTCTCCTTCCTGTGGTTCAAAAGCCAAAATTTCGAAGCCTTCGAGCAGGTTTATTTTTCGGGATGGGCATGTCAGGTGTGGCTCCTATTCTACACAAGTTGGTTCTCTATTGGAACCAACCTGAGGCACTTCATACTACTGGTTATGAAGTTCTGATGGGTGTCTTATACGGCGTTGGAGCATTAATCTATGCCCTTAGAGTTCCAGAAAGATGGATGCCGGGGAAATTTGACATTGCTGGCCATAGCCACAACCTATTTCATGTACTTGTAGTGGCAGCAGCTTATACACATTATCGCGCTGGATTAATTTATCTGCAATGGCGTGACCAACAAGGGTGCTAAGAATCAATCACCAGAGGGGAAGAGTTCCTCAGGATTTTGATTTGTGGCCATTTAGTTTCATCATCATTTTAAATGTATATAAACAAAGTGGATGAGAGTTCAGCAGACCCTTTGTTGTTGAACCATTTTCAAGAATGGTTAATTTTGCAACTATCTTAAGGTAAATTTTCTCATGAGTCCGGAGCCAAAAGGGCCACTTTTTTCTTTCAAAATGCATAAACGGCTTATCAATTTTTTTAAAAACCAAAACGGACAAATCGCTCCTGAGGGAGCGATATCCTTTCAACATAGTAACGCCGTTACCTCCGTGTTAAAAGAAAATCGCTGCTCCGGCAGCGATTCCTTTAAAAAAAAAATTACTAATATCGCTGCCACAACAACGATTTTTTGTAATTTTTTTTTAAAACTAAGAACGCTGCACTAGCAGCGATTTAATTTTTTTTTTTTAAAGGAATCGCTGCTGGAGCAGCGATTTCTAACCCAATTTTTTTTTTTATAATTTGTTTCTAAAAAAAAATAAAATTTTTTGTAACTAATCGCTGCATGTGCAGCGATTTTAATTTTTTTTAAAAAAAAAAAATTATTTTGTCAACTTCCTATTTCCTTTTTACCAACATATATATTTTCCCCAATACGAATTGTACTGCAAATAATATTCTTCCTCAATTTTTTTTTTAATTGTTACATGCAAATACTATTTACATGTCATGTAAAAATAAAATTAACTGAATCACATGCATTACCTAAAAAAAAAAAAGTTCACATGCTCCATATATTCTTCTTATAAATTGCACAAAGTTGAAGTATAATTTTGTTAATAATATTCTTCCTCAATTTTTTTTTAATTGTTACATGCAAATACTATTTACATGTCACGTAAAAACAAAATTAGCTAAGTCACATGTATTACCTAAAAAAAAAGAAAAAGTTCACATGCTCCATATGTTCTTCTTATAAATTACACAAAGTTGAAGTATAATTTTGTTAAAGGCTACCTTTCTCACTTCAAACTTTGTCAAAATTTTCAAACTCTTTCATTTATAAGGTAAATTTTGATTTATTTTACTTTAAACTTTAAGAATTAGTTATAAACTTTTATTATATTGTGAAAATATTCTTCTTTAAATACTTATATTAACATTAACAATTTTTTTGATATTTTGTGTATAGATATGCATCCTTCAAATATGTACGTACATCCTGGTTATGTGGAGTATGATGTATTAAGAATTCAAGTTGATCATCGTTCTGAAGGAATTTGGGATGGTAGTTTAAGAGAAGAGAAAACTTGCTTATATACGCGTCGCGGTGATGTTGAATTTTGGCAATATATAAAGTATCATCCCTTACATCCTCGCATTCGTCAGTATTTTGAAAATTGTAGGTTTAGAGGGATACTTGATGTAGGATTTGTGCCGTATGACTCCGGAATAATTTCTTCTTTAATTGAAAGGTGGTGTCCAGAAATGCATACCTTTCACATGCGAACTGGTGAGGTTACCATAACTTTGCAAGATGTAGAAATTTTGTTCGGAATGGTGATAGATGGTAGTCCTATAATTTTAAATGGCGCTGATACTTTAGGAGTTTTGGGTAGACAAGAAATGATGTTGAAATTAATGGGATGGTTACCCGATAATGATTGTTTTCTGGTGTTAGTAGACTGCTAACATTTAAATTAATTGAGCATATTGAGAGTTTAGATGATATTACTGATCATTCAACTGAGCATGAGGTGCAACAAAGGTTCAGATTATATTTATTATGGTTATGTGGTGGTTCAATATTTTCAGATAAATCTAATAATAAGCTTAATTTGGACCCTTTGATTGAGATGAGAAATTTAAACATAATGTCAACACAAGCATGGGGAGCAGCCACATTATCATATTTGTATAATTGTTTATGTCGTGTATCAATAAAACAATCAAATGAAGTTTGTGGATTTCTCTCTTTAGTGCAGGTATATAATTTTTTAAAATTATTTTTTATATTTTAGTAATATGCACTTTTAAATTTAATTATATTCTAAAAATTGCTAAATTTTATTTATTGTAGATTTGGGCATGGGAACGTATTATTCCCCTACAACCATCATCGTTTCCTATAAGGACCAACCAACTTGAGGCTCCAACTCCGCTTGCACGTAAATGGACTCGACGTAGAAATTATCAAAATGAGGCACGAACTGTAATCGGTGTGATTAGGGATGTACTAGATAACCTAACTGAGGATCAGGTATTTAAATATTATTATTTTTATTGCAAGAAATTAAATTTTATAAGAAAATCATTGATGATATTGATTTTATTTAAATTTTTAACAATTCATATTTGTATCCCACTATCCAAGAAAATCATGTGAATATAATGACAAATATATAGATTTTTGGTAGGTTCTCAAAATAAAATATTTTATTATGTTACATCAAATCATATGACATAATAGAAAAAAAAGATCTTGTAAGATTGTTTTAATTAATGTACATATCTGTTTTTATATTTTTGTCAAATATTTAATAATTATTTTACTTACATTTTTTATAGTTTATTTGGCAACCTTATTCAGAAGATGTTATTAATGGATTGCCTGAGTGGTGTCGGTTAGGACAATCTGTCTGGATGGCACATGTGCCACTCATTTGTGGAATTTATCGTGAGTGGCACATGGTTAATCGTGTTGTGAGACAGTTTGGTTATTTACAACATATTCCTGGACCGTGTACGCAATTTTCCGAATATCATTTTAAGCGAGATAAACGATCCAAAATAAAACAAGAGGATATAGATACGTTTAACTACACACAATATTTATGGGAACATCGTCAAAATTCTATATTTCAACCTCCATTTGTAAGCGATCAAACAGATTACTTTCGTTGATACATGAGGCATTCCCGCATGTTAATTGGAAATCCACAACATGCTGTTCAAAGAGGGTATCAACACATGGCAGGAAGACATGAGGCATTAGTATGTATATTATGAAAATTTTACTATCTTGAGCAAAAGTAAGAATTTCAAATACTCCATCACAAGTGTTGTAAGTCATCATATCAGTATGCCCTTGAGCTCTTTGATAATAATCATTAAAATTTTTATCTATTGCAAGAGGCCACGACATTTTAGTTTGAAGTCATGCGATAGCAAGGTTGTTTCTTTCGACAAAGCGATCAACAAGAGCTTTGAATGTCATGCGAACCATGGCAGTTACAGGAAGTCCTAGAGCTTTTTTCAATAGACCATTATTCGACTCAGACACATTTGTCGTTATGACACCCCATCTACGACCATCATCCTTATACATTGTACATTTTTCCAAAGGAAATTCATTTAACGATATATATGCTGCAGGAGACGATGTTTTGATTTGTTGCATCCGTTGCACAAATTTCTTCTTTTGGTGCTCTGTAGCAGCCAACCACATTAGTTTCTCGAGTTCACTATTTACAAATTTTTTATTAAAATTTGCTTTTAAGTGTCGAACATAAAATCTGTGGTATGTGTTGGGTGGACTCAACCAATGATAAGATTGAATACATTGCAAGATTCCTTGATGACGGTCAGAAATGAGACCAATTCCTTGTCGCTCACAAACAACATGTGTCCATAATAACTTGAGAAACCATGACCAAGACTCAAAACTCTCATGTGCAACTAAAGCATATGCAAGTGGAAAAATATTTCCATTCGCATCAATCCCAATATATTTCCATTCGCATCAATCCCAACCTCAATTAATAGTTTCATATCATACAAACCATAAAGATGTGTGCCGTCGATGGAAATGACCGGCCTACAACTTTTGAAACCATCAATGCTTGGTTTAAAAGCCCAAAAAAGAAATTTAAAGATTTGCTCACCTTGCATTGTTGTAGAATGATGCTCCCACTCAATAATAGTGCCTGGATTGAATAATTGTAGTGCAACCATGTATCGAGGTAATGCCTTAAATGAACTTTCAAAATCACCATAAACCATTTGAAATGCTTTTCTCCGACCTTTTTGTGCTTTCCTATAACTAGGAGTGTAGTGATGTTTTCCTTTAATGATTTCACGGACCATCTTAATATTTATATCTGAATTTTGCATAACATATGGTATCAATAAAGTGGCAATCATGTTACTATTCAAATTGAAATGATCCTCCTTATAGTCATCAGTAAGACAAGTATGCGATCCAATCATTTTACCTGCCTTCCACATACCACTTGAAATCTCTCTAAAGTGAATCATCCAATTACATCCCAATTCATAACGCTTGCAAATAACTCTCCAACTTTTACTCTTGGATCGATCACAAAGAAATTCCTTTTTTATTGCAAGACTATGTGCTCTTACGGCAGATTTTATTTGTTTCTTATTCATAAATAGCATACTTAGTTGCATATACAAATTATATTAATCAATATAAAATAAATAAGAAATACTACAAAAATTTAGTATTGCAACAATTGAACCTGACTGAATATTTTTAGGATTGTTTGGATTCCAAAGTGCAGTTCGAATAGAACCATTATCTCTTGTATAGATAAAATCTTCTGCACTTTCTTCAGTGTGATCTAAGTATGGAATCATAGTAGAATGATGATTAGCACTTTGATCTTCAACGGGTGCATTATCTACATCATCATCGTCGTCATCATCTTCATCATCATCAGACATTTCATTATTGTCTATTAATTCATGCTCCAAAAGTTCATCACTATCCAACTCACCAACTCGTTCATCACCCATAACATTGTTGTTCACAATTTGTGCACAATAATTCACTGCATCTTCAAGTTGGTCACACCTATAAAATATAGTAATATAAATATATTCTATAATAAAATAATTTTTAATTTAATAGATAAGGAAATATCATTTATGTACCTGTCAATTGACTCCGGTGGAAAAGAATGATGTCTATCACTTGGATTCAAATTATCCAAGTGCATGAAAGCATTGCTAGGCTCCCCCATATTGTAATCAGGCACACTCCAATCCAAACCTTCATATTGTGATTGTCTTTCAATTCCTTCCACTATTTGTTCTGGGACTGTATTCCTTGAAGATTCAATATTTAAATTTGAATATGTAGTATCATGAAGATCAAATTCACTATCAGTAGGTGCTTGAACAATAGGACAACGCTCAATTGATACATACATATGAAGCGTCCTTACATTAATTTGATCAGCAAAATTTTCAGCACCACGAAGAAATACAGCTAATGAATCATCATTCCAAATGCATGTCTCTTCATACATTGGGCTCCCATCAGATGTAAAGTAAGTTGGATATCTCCCAGTAATAACAATTACATCTTCTAGATCATTTATCTCCATTTTCTTCCTTAATAAGCGCTGCAAACGATCATATTTAAGAGACAAAGGAAATATTTGCACTACTATAGGAGGCCGATTATATCGTATAGAACCACCTTCATGCACAATATTACCACCCCAATATAAATTTACTCTCACCTTATCATCCATTTTGTTTTGAATGGACAAAATAATCAAAAATTTGAGCTATTTTAAACAAATGATAAAAGCTAAACTTTTTAATAAGGCGATTGAATTTTGACTAAGAAGAATGATTGATTTGTGCAAAACCATGAATATATAAGCCAATTTTTTCATATGAAATCGCTGTCTCAGAAGCGATTTTAAAAAAAATAATATTTTAAGAAGATCGCTGCCAAAGCAGCGATTATTTAAAAAAAATAAATCAATTTGGGGAAAATATATATGTTGGTAAAAAGGAAAATAGGAAGTTGACAAAATAATTTAAAAAAAAAAAGAAGTTAAAATCACTGCACATGCAGCGATTAGTTACAAATTTTTTTATTTTATTTTTAGAAACTGTTGGAAATCGCTACACCAGCAGCAATTCCTTTAAAAAAAATATTTTAAATCGCTACCAGTGCAGCGTTTTTAGTTAAAAAAAAAAAAAAATCACTGTTGTTGCAGCGATATTAGTAATTTTTTTTTTAAGGAATCGCTACCGGAGCATCGATTTTCTTTTAACACGGAGGTAACGGCGTTACTATGTTGAAAGGATATCACTCCCTCAGGAGCGATTTGTCCCTTTTGGTTTTAAAAAAAATTGATAGGCCGTTTATGCATTTTGAAAGAAAAAAGTGGCCCTTTTGGCTCCGGACTCTATCATTTCTCATAGTGATTCAACATGCGCGGTTTATGTCTTTGAAACCCATGCTTTAGGTTCGGAAAAGGGTCAAAAATGTCTCTGTGACTATGGATATGCTCGGTACGATCGAGATGCGTATGTCCTCAACAGATTTATTACTTTCAAAACTGAAAAAATAAAAAAAACTGAACCAAATTGACAATAACTGGTTTGGTTTTAGAAATTTAAAAATCGACTAAATTAATTTGGTTTTAAACAATAACCGATTCAAACCGAATCATGAACACCCTTAATTGTGCCAAGTCAAATGGTGTCACATAAAATGGGAGGAGGGAGTAATAAAAAACCATTTAATATTAAAACTGATTTAATTGCTCTTGTTGAGAGTCGAACTCAAGACCTCCCGCTTACTAAACGGGTGCTCTAACCAACTGAGCTACAAGAGCTGATGTTGATAATGTGATGGATATTTTATAAAACTAAAATTGAATTCCACTGCTGCCATATAATCCTTAAGTTTTGGTCAAAGTTAAAAAAACTAAGAAGTTACTATCCCATATGTATCAATTTGTTTGTGCTGTTTTAATTTGACACGAATTTTAAAAAATAAATAGAAATTTAAATCTTGTGGTCTTAAATTAAAGATATCAAATGTACCAAAATATTTTTTAATGTTTAAACATATGACATGTGAAAAATTGGAATTATAAAATTACCCAAAAAAAGAGGAAAGATACATTCTTTTTTAAATAGATTAAAAAAAAAAGACAAATAAATTGAAATGGGGTGAGTACTATAATACTCATTTGATGTTTATCCCAAAAATTGAAGATTCATAGAATTATGTTTGTGCAACGACCCTCTTAGTCGTTTTATGAATTTTACCCTTTTTAAATTATTTTTTTAAAAAACTCTTTTCATAGCTTTTATATGTGATTTATGTTTTGCGGGAATGACTGATGCAATTTTTAAAGAGTAAATTTTAGGAATAGCAAACATAAAAATTATATTAGCGCTCTATAACTACAATTTTGCTATTTCCGCTCCATAGCAAATGGAGCATTTGATTTGTATAAATCGCAGGTATCTAATTTTTATAAAATCGCAGCGATTTGTATAAATCATGCGTTTGTGTCTATGAAAAATGCGTTTGTATATATATATATGTTCTTTGTATTAGGCTAGAGTGGCGAGCGAGATTAGGAGAGAGAGGAGAGAGGCGAGCGAGAGAGGGCAGAGAGTGGAGAGAGGTGAATTGTATATGTATATATATTGGTTAGATAATTGTATATATGTAACTACTATGTATATGTATCAATGGTTGTGTTTCTATATACATAGTAGTTACATATATACAATTATCTAACCAATATACATATAAAATTCACCTCTCTCCACTCTTTGCCCTCTCTCGCTCGCCTCTCTCCTCTCTCTCCTAATCTCGCTCGCCACTCTAGTGCAACACAAATAACATATACATATACAAATGCAATTTTCATAGACACAGACGACCGATTTATACAAATCGCCGCGATTTATACAAATCAGATGCCTGTAGTGACAGATGACAGCGATTTATACAAATCAGATGTTCCATAGCAAAACTGTAGCTATAGAACGCTAATATGATTTTTATGTTTGCTATTCCTAAGATTTACTCAATAAATAACCGTCCATTAAATGTATATTTTTATATATTAATGTACAATATATATTTATATTCAAAATAGTGTATGGCTTTTGTATATTTAGTTAGCAAATATAATTATTTTTAATCGATGGATCAAATATGTAACTTACCCTAATAATTTAACTGTTCTGCTTTGGGCAAAGTGAAAGGAATCTGCTTTAATTTTGTGTTTATTTAATGGAGCATAATAGTAATAGAATAATTTTCTGTAAAAAGGGCTACTTTTCATGCAGGCATACGTTAAGTACCAACACTAAAACCCAATAATTAATTAGGGAATTACTTGTCATATATACTTTTATATTTTATTTTTGTGTTAGACTCTCTTGACTCATATCATTAGTTCTTTGTGTTTTTTTGCATTTATGAAATTATGATTTATGATATTATGACTTCAGAACGATTTAAATTTTAAATGTTTATGTGTTGGTGTTATCGTGACTTAATTAGGTAAATTAGATCGTAACATCTTATTAATTAAGCTTTAGGTTGAAAGATAACGTAATTAAGTAGTACGTAAGTATATGGAAACTCCATTTTTTCATGTGTCCTACACTAATATTAATTAACTTTTCTGCTTTTGGCAAAGTGAAGGGAATCTGCTTTAGTTTGTGTTTAATTAATGGAACATAATCGAAATAATATGATTTTCTACCAAAGTCAAAAGTTTAAGGGTTACTTTCCATGCAGGCACATAAAACATTATTATGAGTGGATATAGTTGAACACTTACAGGAATTTTTAGTAGCCTAGTTGGTTACAGTGGCGGAATCAGTATTTTCAATAAGGGGGTTCAAAGTCTGAAGAAATAGACACACGAAGTAGTCGAAGGGGGTTCAACATCTACTATATATACCTAAAAAATTATTTTAACCATATATATTAAATAATATAATTTTTCGCCGAAAGGAGTTCGGATGAACTCCCTCACTATAAGGTGCTTCGCCACTGGTTGGTTGACTATCTAAACTCCTACTTTATTGTGTGGGTTCGATTCCCTAGCCCTATACTTTAGTCATTATCGTTAGAGTTTATGTTTAATATATATAATTGAATGATATTTTCAGCTTTGAGCCCTTTAATTACTTTAGTCATTATTATTAGAGTTTAAGGTTTTTTATATATATAATTGAATGGTATTTTGAACTTTGATCGTGATTCTTTTAGATACTTTATACTCTCTTTGTCTCAATTTATGTGACACATTTTAATTTTTGAAATTCAAACAAGTCTATTTTTTATCATAAATTTTTATATATCTTTTAAATATTTTGAATTGTCAATTATCGTGACTTATAGTACTTTTTACGTAGTATACAAATATATAAATTTCATTTAAAAAAAACTTGAAGATTGCATGAGCAAATTCTCGGTCAAACTTAAATTGTTTCATGACTCTCGAAAAACAAAACGTGTCACATAAATTGGGGCAAAGGAAGTAAACATTTTGAATTGTTAACCTATTGTGATTGATTACGTTTTATATAGCTTTTAAATATGTAAATTTTATTTCAAAAAACATTAAAAATTCAATGTCCAAATTCACATATATTGAAAATTTGACCCTCAAACTTCGAATCAAGCCAAACAAATTGAATCAGAGGAAGTATTTGAATGATCCAATATTTTCAAGTTTCAACAATATTTTACCATCCAGATACATCCCACTATCGTTTTTCCTTTTTACTTATTACTATTTTGATTTGCTTCAGTTGAGATGAGAGTTTTTTTTTAAAAAAAAACAGTTTCTTTACCTTCACAATCGAAGCAAAGATAAAATCTGACCCTCCCTTTGTTGAAGATGTATATGAGACATCATTTCTTCACCCCAAGTCGACCTTTTTCAATTTCTAAGCTAGCAATAATCATTACTCAATGTCCAATCAAGAATATTATTATTGTCGGACTCAAGTTTCATCATTTTTCTCTAATGTGTTTATGTTTATAGGTGGAAAATTAGTGACTTTACTTGTAGTCTTGGCTTTGTGGTCTTTCATGAGCCCTAAGTATCCCAATTTTTCTACCAATAATGTGAACTTCAGTTTAGATCAAGAAGGAGCAACAAATTTCTAAGATGACCTAAATTTTAGCTACACTATAGAGAACAAAATTGGGACGATAAACGAAGACAATGGCTAAATCTCCATCCTTCATTTAAGCATGAAGGCAAAAAAGAACGCATTTTAATTATTTTTGGTTCACAATCCATGCCATGTAAAAACTCCGTTGGCGATCATTTGTTGCTAAGGTTCTTCAAGACAAAGTATATATATACTCATGTTAAGATAATTAAACTTTATTCATGCACTCTCTTTATCTTAGTTCAACAATTGATAGTGATCGTTTGGTTCACAAACTAAATTATCTCGCGATTATAATTTTTAGAGTAATTTATCCCAACAAGTTTGATGGATAAGATGGAAATGGAAGTGCAAGAGGGAGAGGGAGGGGGAGGGAGAGGGGGAGGGGTTGAATTGATACAATGCATATTAGTAACAACTAAATTTACAGTAAAATATTTATAGATATTTAGTAAATTTCCTGATACATATATATAGCCCAGTGGCGGACCCAAAATTTTATATAAGTAGGTTCAATCAGAGGGTGATAGACTAATAGTAGATAGTGTAAACATCGTCTAGCACAACAAATGATTGGCTCGTTGCAGTTTTATTTATCCTTTTTGTTAACAATATAATATCAAAATAAGATATATTTTTTTTAAAAAAAACTCGGCGCTTTTTTTATTTAGCAAAGTTGAGGATTTTTTTTTAAAAAAGAAGCTATTTACATTTAAAAAATAAAATAAAATTAGAGTTAACTAAGAAACCATATATAATCTCATGAAAATAGCATATTTTACCAAAAAAACTATGAAAAGGACTACCAAAATTCAATTATAAATGATTAAATGTTTTTGGAAGTAAAATAGATTTCAAAATTTTATCGAGTTTGAGTAAGAAAACAAAATATACAATATAAAATTAAAAAGTAAAAGAAAATATATAGACTAGCCTTTTAAATATGATTGGTCAATTCTTTTTTATAAGCCATGTTTGGCATACTTAGTACCCAGTGATATTGAACCCGCTTGATCACTACGCGACTGCCACACTTTGTTCTTTGTGGGTTCAAATATATAATTATACTAATTTTAGAATAATTCTCCAGTAAATTTTCTGACGTTTGAACCCACTTGATATCACGTGGATCCGCCCCTGATATTTCCTAGATAAAAATTACTAAATTCACATACACTAACCTATATATAGATTTGCTCTTCATTTTTGCCTATATTGGACCACTCACATATTAATTATCGAGTTCAAAAAGTATATATATATCATGTGAAATTGTGATATGTCTGTGACACTTTAATAATTTGAGTGCTATACTTAATATTGTTAAAATTTGTGACAGGTAGATTATAGTAGAATGCATGGATATGATATATTCTACAATAATGTATTGTTGCAACCAAAACTGTTCTTCTTTTGGGCAAAATTGCCAGCTGTTCGAGCAGCAATGGTAACTCATCCAGAAGCAGAATGGATTTGGTGGGTAGACTCTGATGCTGCCTTTACTGACATGGACTACAAGTTACCATTGGAGAAATACAAAAATCATAACTTTGTGGTTTATGGTTGGCCAAAGTTAATCTATGAGAAGAAAAGTTGGACAGGTACTTACTTAATTGGCTAATTGTTTACTCAAAAAAACAGTCATTTCATGGATTGGTTATATTTTTGCAAAATTAGATTAGTCATGTGGAGTTTGAAAGTGGTCAATTTCTAATTGGAATCAGAATTTTTATTAATGGATATGAAATAATCACACGAGAAAGTCAACAAATCAAATTTTACTAATGAATGAAGAAAACACAATTACATTATAATTCAACGAGATAAGTAATACTTCCTCCGGCACATTTTACATAAGTAATTACTGAAAATTTGAAATTCTTCTCTTCTTCTTTTTCATGCATCGTTTTCAAATAAAATATAAGTATTCTGTGATTTACTTCATTTGTTGAGTTCGTCGGAGTTCTGTAATTTTCATTACTGCTATTACATAAACGTAACCCAAAACTTTAACAATAGTGAGAGGGTTATAATTCCTTGAGGACACAAACAACTTGTGGGCTCAAATAATATTCTACTTCTACATTTTTGATCTATTAGAACATAGGATACCAAACTCACTTATGATAAATAAAGCATATTAAAGGTCGCAAATGAGCAAATTTGAAATTTAAGGCTTAAGATGTTGTATAGTAAATGAGGTTACTTATCCATTAATTAGAGGTTTCAGTTTTCTAATATAATAAATGGGGAGAAATCTTAAGCACAACATTCAAGGACAAGAATTTTCCACAATCAGATGACCAATCAGGTCTATCATGTTTACTCTTAAAAGAAAAAGACAAATGGGGTGACAAAATTTACATAGAAAGTGAATATTATTTCCAAGTTATTGGGTGGATATTATAGAAACACTTGATAATATTACAAATAAATACTTTGAGATAGAGAAAAAAATGCCTATTTTAAGGAGGAGACATGCTGAGGAGGTAGTAAGTGATGAGTACTTAATTAAGGATAATTATTCAATTGGGAGACCATTTGTTACACATTTTACTGGTTGTGAACCTTGTAGTGGGGATTATAATCCAATATATTCTTGGGAAATTTGTTATGATGCAATGCAAAAGGCATTAAATTTTGCAGATAATCAAGTGTTGAGGTAATATGGTTTTGCTCATAACAATTTACTTGATTCTTCCACTGTTTTTCCTTTGCCTTTTGACTTTCCATCCAACATTTGAATTATGGCTAGTTTGAAGTGGGGTGGAGTGTGTGTGGAGGGGGTTGGGGGGGGGGGGTTATTGTGATGTAAGAAATTGTGTTGATATGGAAGATTTACAATTTGTTGATGAATATACCATAAATTATCCTTAATTAAATAGTATTTATTTGAAATAATTTATTGATTCTCTACATGAACGAATGATCCATCTTCAAAGTGACATAGATGAATCAGATCAATCCTATACTAATCTACTTTCTTCTTCTGAGATGCCTTCTTACTTGAATTCAATCAGTAAGAAAAAGAAATATATATGGAATAAAGAGTGAACTTCCATAAAACATGTTTCACAGGGCACCTGTTCAATAAATTATAACAAAGCGATTGATCCAATTGAGAGTGTAGCACAGGAAATAGGTAAGATAACCGTCAACGGGCAAAAGCTTACATCAAAACTCACTTATCTAGGATAAATTGAAAGAAAAAAGTTAATAGATCACATATTTTGAAGCAAAGTGAAAAAATAAAAACATCACTTATTATAAAACGAAGAGAAGACTTTTTAAAAAAAAAATTCATTTTTTTAAGACAATATATTTGACACGATTCAAGTTTGCAATTCTCCCACAGGAACCACACGCACCCTACTTATAGATTGATTGAGATGCTCTAATTCTACCATACTTTCAAGATTAGTTATCCTTGTGAATTCTTCATCACTACTAAAAGTTTTCTTAGGCCAAGAAGACAATTGTGGAGTGGCAGAACAGCCCATTAGACAACCATAGACAACATTTTCAGAGTAATTATCCCATAGCTTTCTCATGTAAAAATTCTTGACCTTAATAACAACTCTAATAATTGGTGCTTTAATGCATCTCATTATTTTGCTTTCTTTCTCACCCTTATTCACATTTTTCCTATATGAACAACATAGAAATAAATATTGTAGAAAGTTAAATGTTGATATAAATATCAATTAGTGGAGTACTACTTACATATTGTTGTAATTTAGTTTGTTGCAACAAATTCTCATGAAAGAAAGGGGCATGGAAGTGATTAGGCTTATAGAGAGTTTTGGAAGTTCTATTCGAAGTAAAGTTCTAATTCGTGATATATTAGGGCATAGTAAATTTCTAGTATATTTATGACATGAAGATCATTGGAAGCCGTAACTATTGCATATTCACGAAATTCATCATTTTGAGAGCAATAGCCATTGGAGCAAAACTGCAGGACTTTGTCACAGCAACACTGAAATCTTGTTCACAAGTTGTATTTGAGTTTGTACTATTGAATATTAAAGTTTGATCAATTAAAAGACTAGAGTTATTGGTTTTTGTTGAGTTTATCAATTGGAGTAAATTGATGAGTTATTTTGTGTGATGTTTGGGTAGTTAAGGGCTAGGAATATTAGTCTTTGTTGAGTTTGTAATAACATTATTATATAGTTGCAATAATTTCTAGCATTGTTAAAGGTATGACTATTGTGAAGCTTGTAACAAGAAGAGAGTTTATCTTATTGGAGAGTTGTTAGAACAATTAGAATTAACTATTAAATTGATGTACTAGAATTAGTCTCTTAAATTGTAGAGTTGTAATTTGAAATCGCTCTTTGAAGTTAGTGAAAGTTGCTTAAATCACACACATCTAGGTCGTGGTTTTTTGTTTCCTTGAGCAAGGAAATTTTTTACGAAAAATCAAATGTTATTTACTTTGTCTGATAAACCAGATTTTAAAAAAGAAAATACTAGGGCTGGGCATTCGGTAATTCGGTTCGGTTTCGGTTTATTTTTTTCGGTTTTTTCGGTTTTCGGTGCTTGTATTTGTTGTACCGAATACCGAACCGAAATAATTCGGTTTGGTTCGGTTTTTAATATTTCGGTTCGGTTTTTAATATTTCGGTTCGGTATTTGTTAGTTCGGTTTTTTTGTTATGGGCCTGCTTAGTGGGCTTTTTAAAATTTAAAATTTTACAATTTTTATTTTTATTTTTCAGCTTAATTTTTATTTTTCAGTTAATAATTAATATAATATGAATTTTAAATATTATTATAAAATTATAATATAGTGTATTTCGGTTAAACCGAAATACCGAATAATACAAAATTACATACCGAATACCGAACCGAATTACCGAAAATATGAAAACATATACCGAAAACCGAACCGAAAACCGAAACACCGAAACTGAAACACCAAAAAAATTCAGTTCGATTCGGTGTTTCGGTTTTTCGGTATTTATGCCCAGCCCTAGAAAATACCCATTGGTGCGTAATTTTATTTCAGCTTTTGTTCCAATTTTACTTTGGACATTGAAATAAAAAAAGTCTCATTCTCTCCCCTGATCTCCCATGGAACTATAATGTATTTAATTAAAGTTTTAAGATTTGAAAGTTGAGGAGTAAATTTAAATTATTAATCTCAAAGAATTTACATACATGAAATTTAGATTTGACCCATAAGATCAAATTAGAAATAGAAGAGTTAATAGTAAAAAAAAAATCATCCAAATTATTATTTTATTATGAATATCATATCTTAATTATCTATTATTTTATTTATTTATTTAAAATATCACTTCTTTAATATTAAAACACACATTAATATTGAGTTAAACTACACATAACTATTATCAAATGAGATTATGAAAATAATATTCGACCAATTCAACATCAAGATCTATTTTTAGTTTTTAATTAATACTCTAATTATTTATATAAATAAAATAATAAATAATTGAGATAAAAAACTCGTGAAATAATAATAATTAAAGAATGTTTTTTTTTTTAAACTTAATAAACTCCAAAAATAACGACTACACATGCAGGTACTTTCAGAACAACCAAGTTAGTTATACGCAGCTTGCGTGACTTTTTTTTTTTTCAATTCGGCAGCTAACATTTGCACAGTTAATCACAACCGTTAAATTTCTCATCGCCGGCGATCTGTAAACTCCGATCACTTCTCCGTGATCTGTCTAACAATGTCATGGTTGGCTCGATCAATCGCCAACTCCCTGAATCTCGACGACGACACAAACGACGTCGTTCCACCTCCCAATCAAAATCACTCCACTGACAATCCAAAATGGGAAAATCATCAACAAACAGACGATTCATCTTCACCGACATCGCCTTCACGCGGCGTTAAAGAGGATCTGTCGGAGCTAACTAAAACACTAACCAGTCAATTTTGGGGAGTCGCGTCATTTCTAGCTCCACCGCCACAATCCGATTCGTATAAGCCTATAGATGACTCCAAATCGGATCCGGATGAGGAGGAACCCGACCCAGCGCCGGGGATCGTAGGTTTGCAGACTGACTTTGCTGAAATCAGTGGGAAGTTCAGGAGCGGGATGTCTTTACTGTCGAGTAATATGGCGGTGTCGGAAATTACGAAAATGGCGTCGAATTTGCTGCTGTTGGGACCGGAAGAGGAGGAAGAGGAGAAAGGCTTTGATCTGGACAAAGGTGTTGTCGGTGTTACGGAAGAAGTAGTGGCTTTCGTAAGGGACATTGCGTTGCATCCTGAAACTTGGTTGGATTTCCCTTTGCCCGAAAATGAAGACAATGAAGGTGTTTTTACTTTTTCATTTTCTTTTATGTGTTTGCTTTTATTTTGAATTCGTTGAAATGCTTTCAATACGTTATTGATTGTGAGAGCATTGGTCTGCTTTGGCTGCGTTAGAGTGGGTTAGAGTCACATATTGGTTGGGAAATGAACTTGGTGGTTTTCTTATATGAACCTGCGCAATCCTTTCCTTCATGAGCTAGCTTTTGGATTGAGTTAGGCTCATGTGTCATATATTTAGGTTCATTCATGTTTGAGCTCTTGGTTCAAGCTCCAATTGAGCTTGGGCATGAAAGAGTTGTTAGAGTGAGTTAGAGTCCCACATTGGTTAGGAAATGAACTAGTGATTTGCTTATATGGACTTGAGCAATCCTTTTGGGGTTGAGTTAGGCTGAGATGTTATATGTTTACAGGCTGCTTTGGTATCAGAAGTAGTATTGCTTTGATACAAGAATAATTGGTCCCGAAAGTAAACTATTTAGATCAATAGTGAATTTGGATAGGTGCAACTGTCCAAGCTGCAACAGATGAACTTCCAAACCGAATAGGAATTTATCTAAAAAAATCTTTAATAACTGAGTGTAGATGTACTACTTGTAAACAAAACGATGGAAGCTTTATTCACGTGTAAATTGATTAATGCAGGTTTCAGAGGGTTCTGAAACTACTATCTCTATTTTTCTGCTACCTCCCACCAACACAGGTAGTGGGTAATACTGTCTACCAAGGCTTGGACAGATGAGAAGAAATCATCAAGTGTTTTGAACCTGAGACCTCATGGTTCTCAATCCACTTCATTGACCACTAGGCCACACCGTCGTGTGTCTGAAACTACTATCTCTATTAAAGAAACTACTATCATGATATCATATTGCAATCAGTAATGCTGTAGTAGGGAGAGGCAGCAGAATTGTTTTGCGCATAGATTTGGTTTGCCAAAGGAAATATACTATGTGCCTTAGAGCATTATTTGTTGTTGTTCTGTTTGACCGCATGAAAGTAAAAAATCTGACTGCGGAGTATCAGAAAGAATGATTTCCTTCTTGCTTACTGGTATATACAATCTTAGTGTGCTGTTTACATGTAATGGAACTTTAAGAACAAAATAAATGGAGGCATATCAAATATTTTTTTGGGATGGGGTGTTTACGGTGGATTTGGGAATGATGATTAGGCTTTCTTGAGTTAACCATTTAACATCTAGCTTAATGATGAGTACTGTTCTAAATAAAGTTGAATTTTAGAGAATATATGTACCAGTTATCCTAGTTAAGACTGAACTGGGCACTATAGCGAAGACAGCAAGTTAATGACATGTCTTCTAATGGACCAGTAAGTTCTGACCTATAAGTGAAATAGTAAGTAATAAACCTTAATATACTAACAAAGCTTCAACCGTCAAGTTAATAGGGTTGTAATATCTGATAAACAAGGTCATTCCAAGACAATTTAATATATATCAGGACAAAGACATGATAGCTCCTCTCTACCTACACAAGGTAGGGGTAAGGCTGCGTACACACAAGTGGGATTACATTGGGTAGTTGTTGTTGACAAAGATATGGTAGCAAAATGTTTCAAAGCTTTGTTTGGACCAATGCTTCAAACATTGTAAGATTCTATGCTAACCTTAGTCTCTTATACTCCACAGGACCAAAGAAAGTAATTGTAATGTGAGCATTATCTTTTGTACGTGCAATCAAACAGTTGAAAGAGTAGGAAATTTTGCCAATTGATTGTTATAATGCATCTCGTTTGTGTTAACAAGTGTTTGATATGGTTATAACAACCATATAAGAATCAAATCTTCTTAGCTTTTTAGATTGTTATTTGCTGTCACACGACAAATGTCTGTTAATTTTATGGATGAATAGGTGCCTCATTGTCAAAATCATATTTGGATCATATGATCGTGCAAATTCATAAGATTCATCCAAATCAGTAATAGAGTTAAAAAGAGATAGGATCTTATATAGTCACATAGGTTCATTTAGGATTTCAAGTAAGATCGTGTAGTTCTTGTCTATGTTGCTCAGACTCTCCAAAACTGCCACCACACCTGTGCCGGATCCTTCAAAATGCACTGTTTTTGGAGGATCCAGCACGCACCCAGAAAGCATTACTAAAGAGTCTGAGCAACATAGGTTCTTGTGATCCTATCACTTTTGCTAATTTTATTACTCCTTTTTATTATACTTTCTTACTATGCAGCTGTTATGCCAACGATTCCACTTATAAGTACCTTATGAATAATTAGCAATTCTACTTTTAAGAATAACACATGCATAACACTTTCATCTCATTTTTTGTTGGCCTATATGTTGTATATTTAAAAATCTAGTTTGTCCTGACCTAGAAATGGTTTTCCCTTAATCAATTCAAAACTAATATAAATTATGCTATTTGTTGTCTTTCAAATTTGATGTGGCATTTTCTCTACCAATTCCTGAATTCAATAACATTTCAAACTATTGTTTTAAACGTTTCTTTAACAATCGCAGTATAGACTGATCTATCTTTATGTTGAATAATTACTTTAGACTAGAGTTTGAAAGTTTACACGTCTACACTAAATTCAAACTCTTTTATATTTATTAAGTACTACATAGAGGAACACTGTAATAGCTCTTATCAACCATTCTGTTCAACTGTTTGATCCCAGGACCTCTAAACTTCTTAAGATTCCAATTCTAGTAACATTTAGTAAGTGTATTTATAAAATAAGAAAAAAGAACAATAGCAGTTGGTAGGTGTGTTACGTCTCCCAGCATAGTTATTGTACTATGTATCCTTTGTATCAAACTGGCCAGCTCACACCATTTATCTTATGGATTTCCTTTTGATGTAGATTTCTACTTAACTGATGCACAGCAAGAGCATGCATTAGCTGTTGAACAACTTGCCCCAAGATTGCCTGCTTTGAGGATTGAGCTCTGTCCAATTTACATGAGTGAAGCGCGCTTTTGGGAGATCTACTTTGTACTTCTTCACCCTCGACTGGATAAGCAAGATGCTAAGCTTTTGTCAACACCACAGGTAACAGTCTCATGTACCCATAATGATTACTCCCATGCTGTTGTCTTGGATGTAATTATTTGCTACTATCTGCTTATATAATTGAAGATACTCCCGTGCATCTCTTACTGCCTTTGATTTCTCTGCTGATAACACTAATTGACAACTACATATTTTTTCCTTTAAATGAGTAGATCAACGGGGTCCATGCTAGAGCTGGCTGGTTTTGATTTCTGTATTAAAGCTCAATAATTAAATCTGATTTGTTATCGTGGTTACAATATTTGCTTGGATTCTTCAGGTTCTGGAATGATCTGCTTCTATGTACAAATTGTTGAATATCAAAAGAATTACTGAGTATGTTTATATGTGCTCAGATTCACAACATGTCATTTTTTGGTTTTAAGTATCAGAATTGTATGTAGAATATTCTTGAACTTCCCTACTTAATTGAGGAGAAATACTTAGAAAATAATTTCTTATCTTATTGTACTTAGTGTATTTGGGTACATTGTTAACAACCAATTCAAGAGGAAGAAGACCACTTCTTTAGCTTTGTTGAGGGGGGAGGGGGATTATCCCATTTTTCATGTACTACTTAATGGGTTGAACCTTGCAGCTTCACATATTTACTGAAAATTGTGTAGGTCATTCATCAGAGAGAGTCGAACATTCTTGTCATTCCATAGTTCCATCCGAAGTCTCTCTCACCCCACCCTACAAGGACCCCTCCTTCCCATGGAAGTTAGATATTTCACGATTTTACCTTTTCATTATTTGATTACTTTTGCTTTTGGTGAGCCTCCCTGACTTGCCTTTTGCTTCTTGATGCCCTCTGGGCATCCAAAAGCTTATCCTACATAGCTCAGCCTTTGAACTCATGGGTCCTTTCCCTTCAAATCAAACAGACAAAGAAGGGAGTCCAATTGAATTCTTAAGCTTTCACGTTGACAACTCAATTCATTCATTACTACAGGATGAACCCAATTCGTAATATGTACATAAAATAAAATGCCTATTAAACCAATTATAAGAATACCAGTTACAGTACCAATTATCCAAAGAGTAATCCTTCTAGTAGTACTAGCCATTTATCCCAATTCCCTCCTGATTTCATCAAGTGGTCATGCTGTTCCTTTTCCTTGCATATAAAAGTACTCCCTCTTTTCTGGACAAGGATGATGTGAGGAAAGGAAGGCATAAACTCATCCAACAAAAACTAGTGGTGACAATTTTAATTCATGCTGAACTAAAGTGATATGTTGGGCTTTGATAGTAACTGTGTTACATAGAGTGCAACTTGTCCAGTTGACTTGCATCATTCCAGCTTATTAGCTATTTTGTGTGTAAACCAATGCTTGGTTTCATCATTTTATGTGAGAATGAGTGATCTTAATCACTAGCATTGCAAATGCTATTTGTGTGCAGGTTGTCAAAGCCAGGGCCTCATTGGCACAAGAGTTGCATAAGCGAACTAAGCCAATAGAAGAAGACTGGCCAGACAAGAGGACTTCTGAATCAAATGACAGCAATAACTCTCGGCATGAAGAGATTGTCTCAGTGCCGTCCACTGTGCTTTCTGCAGATGTGGTTCAAGAGATGTCTAGTGTGGAATCGAGCACTTTTACTGCAGTACCTGCCCCTGCTACCGAGAAGCAGCCTGTCCTTAGTAGTGAAAGCCAAGTTGTTGACAAACCAGTGGTTGAAGGAGGACTTGTTACCCATATTAATGTTGAAAAGCAGCCTGTTATTAGCCGTGAAATCCAAATTGTTGACAAACCAGTGGTTGAAGGAGGACTTATTACCCATAGTAATGTCGAAAAGCAGCCTGTGATTAGCAGTGAAATCCAAATTGTTGACAAACCAGTGATTGAAGGAGGACTTATTACCCATAGTAATGTTGAAAAGCAGCCTGTGATTAGCAGTGAAACCCAAATTATTGACAAACCAGTGGTTGAAGGAGCACTTGCTACCCATAAGAATGTTGAAAAGCAGCCTGTGATTAGCAGTGAGATCCAAATTGTTGACAAATCTGTGGTTGAAGGAGGACTTGCTGCTACCCATAAGAATGTTGAAAAACCACAATCTGTTTCCACTAGTAAGTTAGAAGAGAGTGATGAAGATGATGGTGATGATTGGTTAAAGGAAGAAGGCGCAGAATTCGTAGGTGTTAGTAAGACTACCATTCCAATTGACAATGAGGAGGATGTATCATTTAGTGATCTTGAAGAGGACGACATTGATGTGCCTGCAAATGTCTAGAAAGTAAATTACAGATTGTGTTCAGTAGAGAAAAAGCTCCACATTGTCAAAGATGCCAATTCTTTTCAATCCACCACGTAATCGTCCATACGCCTGATAGCAAAGAGCCCAGTGACTGGCTGAGTGTTGATGACATTGAGGTTTGCTTGATCCAACGTAAGATTTTGAATATAGCTTTCCTCCCACTCATTTCTTTTTATGTTGTGAATAGTTTTTTGGTTCTTAAGGCTGAACTCTTTGCTCTCTGGGATAATGATTCTAAAACATTGAGTTTGTACATAGAACACGAAATGAAAAATTACTATTTAAAAAAAAATTATACTTGGCAGTGGCGAGCCAATGAAGGGGTTCAATTGAATCACCTACCTTCGGAAAATAATTTGGAGGGACAACTCCAAACCTATCGCTATTTTTCCCTCTAAGCTCTATATTTGAAGGGGTGAATAATTTGGAGAACTGTTATTCATCATCTCTATTTTACTTTTTTATTATTTTATCATTATTATTATTATTTATGCTATATAACATTTTAAATTTAACATATTGTAAATTATATAAAACCCTTAATTAAGTATCTATTGTTCATAATTATTTTCTAATGTAATATTTTTATTATATTAAGTCTACACTTTTATAAATGAATTTCCATAAAATATATTTTTTATTTAAGATATAAGTTAGTTTTATTATAATTAATAATTGTATATAAAAAAATAACCATCATAAAAATGAAAAGTGCATGCGTAAAACGAGTAAGTAAATTACCAACCCCTTTAAATTTAGAATGACAACTTAGTTTAATACTTTAATTAATTACACCTTTTTAGAGTGTTGTGAGATGTGACATTTCAGTCACATTTTTGGAGAAAAGAAGTGTTACATGATATAATGACTACATGTATTATACCGCACAAAATGATTAGAATATGATAATCGAGGATGAACTTAATCTTAATGCACCAATTCAAGATACTTCGAAAGCTCCAACTCCAGCAACATAAATGGTGGTAGATGAAATTATCAATTAGAACAATTTTTAGATAAACATAAAAAATAAAATAAAAAAAAGGACAAAAATGCTCATTTTGAAATTCGTAATGCATTTGTAGAGCATTTATGGGAACAACGTAATGATTTTGAAAGTTGAGTATTTCTATAAAAGTTAAAATAAATTAATGAATTGTCCATTAATATGTATACTATATAATATTTGTTTGCAATTTATGTTATGTAAAAATTTGGGGTAAAAATAATAATTTTATATTAGGGAAAAGGGTCAAAAATATCCCTCAACTTTTATTTATTAGTTGATCTTACCCTTATCGTTAATATCGAGTTATTTATACCCTCGTCACCTACAAACTTGTCATATGTATTCCTCAATTAGATGAAAAACCTCAAATCAACAAAAATAACCCAGCTTCAATTAGATTCCCGACTTCTTCTTTTTAATCCAAACACGACCCACTAAACCAAATAGATTCATACAAAATTAAATCCCCAAACCCATCTCTCAAATCTTCTTCATCTCCCTTCCTTAGTTGAAACCCAACATTACTCCGAAAAATGATTTTCGTACCTAAACAAGTCTCCTTCCCACACAAAATACTCTCCTTCCAATTTAATTGTTAAGTGGATTCATGCAATACATAATCAAAGTTGTGCCAATTGCTAAATCCCTAAAGTTATGAATTACATAATCTACCAGAAAAAAATCAAACATAAGATTATTTTGGAGTCTAATCACTAGTAAATCGATAGTTGAGAAACAACCATAAGCTAGCTAGAATACTTGATAAGCAGTTGAAAGTCGAAGAAAAAGAAGAAGTTACCTGTAAATGGAATCAGCCTCGTGGGAGATAGCATGGATAAGCTGGAAAATGGAAAAAATCGTGGCAAAAAAGAGAAGTAGACAACATATTTCTATGGAAATCAGCAAGTGGAAAGTCAAAATAGAAGAGTTGGTAAATGAATCAAAGGATGAAAGTAAAATGTCACATAGTGAGTGTAATTTATAGCAATTTTAAAAGAAAGAAGATGAGAAGGAGAAATGGATGAACGACTGATCTGAGGCCAAAAATATATTTTCTTATCATTAATTGCCTCATATTTATTATTTATATTTGTCCTTTTTTAGCATGGATTTTACGGATTGTGCTAAATAGTGTATTTTGTTTGTAGGATTAAATTGGTACAAAGTTGAAGAAGTTTGGAGCTAAAATGAATTAATTATGAAAGATTGAAGAAGGAAAATCAAGCAGGCAGCTTAATGGATTAAATTGAATATTATATTAATGTTTATATATATGGAAAGGTTGGGCAGCGGCACAGAGGAAATCCAATTCCTTTTGGTTTTGGATTCCTACTTTGTTTTGGACTCAATTATTTTATTCAGGATTTTCTACATCTATAAATAGTCCATAGAAATAATTATTTAGGGGAGCTATTTTTTTGGTGTGGAAGTGGAAGGGATTACAATTCATCTTTGGGTTCAATTCTCTACTTCTTCTTTAGGTTTGAATTTTATGAAACTTATTATTTTTGAGTTTATGAATATTATGTGTGGCTAAACGCCCTTGTTCTGGGGCTGTAGCTACGGGTTATTGTTGAACATCGAATTGCTTTGAATTGATTATTGGTTATCATATACATTACTTTTACATTCTTGTTTTAGTATTTCATGCTAGGCCACCATAGAAATAAATCTATTGTCTATTCTTGGACTCGAGAGATGAAGAGGTAGATAGACCAGAGAATGTAAAGAGCTTGTTCTAACTTTGATTAGATTCGTGTTTAGGAGTGACGCCCAGACGAACACCTAGCTTGGTTACGAAACAGGATGAAATATAAATGCTCGCCAATTAGGACTGCCTATCCCCGCTCAACGATGTAGTTAGACAGCTAGTTGGAGTAGGCGATTAGAGGTCGAGAGATCATGATCATAATATTAACCTTGTAAATCAGTAATGTGATAACTAAAATTGATTCTTTGCATGAGATGTGATACATGAAACCCAAAGCATGCTGCAGCCCTGGAATTGTCCCTTAATTGATTAAAACACCGAAATTATAGTTATCCTTGTTAGTTAGTTTATTATTTAAATTGTTCGTAGTAGTAGTATTCAAAACCATATTGTTAATACTTTCTTTAAGTTGTAGATTTAATTGAATTGATATACATTGATCATAAGTCCCTCAAAAACTTGTTGCTTCCAATTGCACACGCAAGTGTACTGGTCGCAGAAGTAATAAATGGCTCTTTTAGAACCGGGTTATCGTACCCAAGGGACTTATGATCAATGTATATCAATTCAATTAAATCTACAACTTAAAGAAAGTATTAACAATATGGTTTTGAATACTACTACTACGAACAATTTAAATAATAAACTAACTAACAAGGATAACTATAATTTCGGTGTTTTAATCAATTAAGGGACAATTCCAGGGCTGCAGCATGCTTTGGGTTTCATGTATCACATCTCATGCAAAGAATCAATTTTAGTTATCACATTACTGATTTACAAGGTTAATATTATGATCATGATCTCTCGACCTCTAATCGCCTACTCCAACTAGCTGTCTAACTACATCGTTGAGCGGGGATAGGCAGTCCTAATTGGCGAGCATTTATATTTCATCCTGTTTCGTAACCAAGCTAGGTGTTCGTCCGGGCGTCACTCCTAAACACGAATCTAATCAAAGTTAGAACAAGCTCTTTACATTCTCTGGTCTATCTACCTCTTCATCTCTCGAGTCCAAGAATAGACAATAGATTTATTTCTATGGTGGCCTAGCATGAAATACTAAAACAAGAATGTAAAAGTAATGTATATGATAACCAATAATCAATTCAAAGCAATTCGATGTTCAACAATAACCCGTAGCTACAGCCCCAGAACAAGGGCGTTTAGCCACACATAATATTCATAAACTCAAAAATAATAAGTTTCATAAAATTCAAACCTAAAGAAGAAGTAGAGAATTGAACCCAAAGATGAATTGTAATCCCTTCCACTTCCACACCAAAAAAAATAGCTCCCCTAAATAATTATTTCTATGGACTATTTATAGATGTAGAAAACCCTGAATAAAATAATTGAGTCCAAAACAAAGTAGGAATCCAAAACCAAAAGGAATTGGATTTCCTCTGTGCCGCCGCCCAACCTTTCCATATATATAAACATTAATATAATATTCAATTTAATCCATTAAGCTGCCTGCTTGATTTTCCTTCTTCAATCTTTCATAATTAATTCATTTTAGCTCCAAACTTCTTCAACTTTGTACCAATTTAATCCTACAAACAAAATACACTATTTAGCACAATCCGTAAAATCCATGCTAAAAAAGGACAAATATAAATAATAAATATGAGGCAATTAATGATAAGAAAATATATTTTTGGCCTCAGATCAACACCCACACTTAAACTTTTGCTCGTCCTCGAGCAAACATTAAAGCTCATCTCAAAAATCATACTAGGAAGCCATCACTTTGGTTGATACAAACAATTAGGCCATATTGAAATTTGAAAACATCAAGTACAATTCCCGCTCATTATGCAAGACATCCAAATAAACAACAAACCTCTAACCTCCTAACCTCAAGGAAAGACTCTGAACTCATCAAATTTAAGCTTGCTCACCTACTCTCATCAAAGAAAGTTAATAACATCACCTATCTATCATGAAACAAGTGCCCTCACAAGAAGAAATAATCCACACACTCAATTCAAAAGATTGAATATAAATTAAGGACTTCACATAAAAGATCAAATCTCACACTCACAAAGAAAATTCACATGTATGCTCAAAGAACCATATGCTTGCCCATTATGTACATCTCCACTAATTAAGCATGCTTGAATAGAATCAAATAGGACTTTTAACAGGTTGTAATGTAGGCTAAGGGACAGGTAGGAAAATTATATAATAGTGACTCACACTTCCCTAAGAACTTTGCATTTTTAGACTTCATCACCCATTATTTTCTTCTCTTTATTTTCAGTCCTCTCTTCAACAATTATTTCACAAGTAATTCTCATCATCTCAATAATGCTTCAATCATTTTTTTTTCTTTCACAATAATATATTTTTTTTCTCAAAGAATTTTTTTTTTCTTTTTCATGTCACATTCTTTCGAATAGGGCTTTTTTTTCACCACTTTGTAGCCATCATTGATTTCTTTTTCATTCAACCATCCCTTTTCTTTTTCCAGATATAACAATTATAATCAGTCTATGCTACAGTGCTCAAGGAAGCAAGATGCAAAAACTAGGGATTCAACAAAATAGTTAAGGGCAAAATATGGCTACCAACAAAAGGCTACAGGTTCAAAAGGGCGAACTAGTGATATAATATCTGAAAAGGCTAAAATTTACAAGACAAATCAAAGAAAGCCTATTATCATCTCTTAAACTGAGCAACACTTTTTATTTCGCTTCAATAACATGCAGGGTAAGTTCTAGACTAAGATGCAAAACATGGAATAAACAAATTCTCACCACACATGGCACAAGTATCAATCAATATGGATCAATTCTACTTCTAAGAGAGACATGGTCATAACAAACTATAAAATAAAATAAGCTATATACAAAGTCACAACCATGAGCCTAAGTGTCAAAGAGTCTGCAATTTCATTAGCAATCAAGCATTCACAAGAACGTACTACTTAAAATTAGGCCTAAATAGCAAGTATCACACAACTCAAAAGAGTCTTTTCTTTTCTCTAAAAAAATAAAATAAAAAAATAAAAATTTACTCCCTATTGGTTCAAAGGGACTATCCTCAGGAAAAGTAACGAAAACAAAAGCCGAGGAACCCACCTAAAAATACAAAAAGACTCGATAAAGCAGTAAAAACTAGGAATTCATTCCTCCACCCCACACTTAAAAAGATGCTATGTCCCCAAAGCATCAAATAAAATTTAAAACAAGGGTTAGGAAAACTCCCTGAGGCTTCTAGGCCTAGCTAGTAGCATGTTCTCTTAATTTTCATCAAGGGTCGTCACCCCACCCTTAAGCTCAAACGTGCTCCTTAGCTCCAAATTCTTGGGTATTCAGACTTTCCCTAATCTGCAAAAACAAGACCAAAAGAAAAGAAATGACACTAAAAAAAAAAAAAAAAAAAAAAAAAAATTCTTTGAGAAAAAAAATCTTATTGTGAAAGAAAAAAAAAAGAAAAAAAAAAGATTGAAGCATTATTGAGATGATGAGAATTACTTGTGAAATAATTGTTGAAGAGAGGACTGAAAATAAAGAGAAGAAAATAATGGGTGATGAAGTCTAAAAATGCAAAGTTCTTAGGGAAATGTGAGTCACTATTATATAATTTTCCTACCTGTCCCTTAGCCTACATTACAACCTGTTAAAAGTCCTATTTGATTCTATTCAAACATGCTTAATTAGTGGAGATGTACATAATGGGTAAGCATATGGTTCTTTGAGCATACATGTGAATTTTCTTTGTGAGTGTGAGATTTGATCTTTTATGTGAAGTCCTTAATTTATATTCAATCTTTTGAATTTAGTGTGTGGATTATTTCTTCTTGTGAGGGCACTTGTTTCATGATAGATAGGTGATGTTATTAACTTTCTTTGATGAGAGTAGGTGAGCAAGCTTAAATTTGATGAGTTCAGAGTCTTTCCTTGAGGTTAGGAGGTTAGAGGTTTGTTGTTTATTTGGATGTCTTGCATAATGAGCGGGAATTGTACTTGATGTTTTCAAATTTCAATATGGCCTAATTGTTTGTATCAACCAAAGTGATGGCTTCCTAGTATGATTTTTGAGATGAGCTTTAATGTTTGCTCGAGGACGAGCAAAAGTGTGGGGTGTGATCTGAGGCCAAAAATATATTTTCTTATCATTAATTGCCTCATATTTATTATTTATATTTGTCCTTTTTAGCATGGATTTTACGGATTGTGCTAAATAGTGTATTTTGTTTGTAGGATTAAATTGGTACAAAGTTGAAGAAGTTTGGAGCTAAAATGAATTAATTATGAAAGATTGAAGAAGGAAAATCAAGCAGGCAGCTTAATGGATTAAATTGAATATTATATTAATGTTTATATATATGGAAAGGTTGGGCGGCGGCACAGAGGAAATCCAATTCCTTTTGGTTTTGGATTCCTACTTTGTTTTGGACTCAATTACTTTATTCAGGATTTTCTACATCTATAAATAGTCCATAGAAATAATTATTTAGGGGAGCTATTTTTTTGGTGTGGAAGTGGAAGGGATTACAATTCATCTTTGGGTTCAATTCTCTACTTCTTCTTTAGGTTTGAATTTTATGAAACTTATTATTTTTGAGTTTATGAATATTATGTGTGGCTAAACGCCCTTGTTCTGGGGCTGTAGCTACGGGTTATTGTTGAACATCGAATTGCTTTGAATTGATTATTGGTTATCATATACATTACTTTTACATTCTTGTTTTAGTATTTCATGCTAGGCCACCATAGAAATAAATCTATTGTCTATTCTTGGACTCGAGAGATGAAGAGGTAGATAGACCAGAGAATGTAAAGAGCTTGTTCTAACTTTGATTAGATTCGTGTTTAGGAGTGACGCCCAGACGAACACCTAGCTTGGTTACGAAACAGGATGAAATATAAATGCTCGCCAATTAGGACTGCCTATCCCCGCTCAACGATGTAGTTAGACAGCTAGTTGGAGTAGGCGATTAGAGGTCGATAGATCATGATCATAATATTAACCTTGTAAATCATTAATGTGATAACTAAAATTGATTCTTTGCATGAGATGTGATACATGAAACCCAAAGCATGCTGCAGCCTTGGAATTGTCCCTTAATTGATTAAAACACCGAAATTATAGTTATCCTTGTTAGTTAGTTTATTATTTAAATTGTTCGTAGTAGTAGTATTCAAAACCATATTGTTAATACTTTCTTTAAGTTGTAGATTTAATTGAATTGATATACATTGATCATAAGTCCCTTGGTATGATAACCCGGTTCTAAAAGAGCCATTTATTACTTCTGCGACCACGTACACTTGCGTGTGCAATTGGAAGCAACAACGACGTTGTAAAGAGACGAAGAATAGAGAGATTAATTTGGTAAGAATATATTTGGTTCAGTGGGTCAGGTTTGGATTAAAAGAAGAAAACGGGTAATTTAATTACAATTGGGTTATTTTTGTTAATTTGAGGTTTTATATCCAATTGAGAAGTACATATGACAAGTTTGTAAACGACGAGGGTATAAATAACTCGATATTAGCGGTAAGGGTAAAGTCAACTAATAAATGAAAGTTGAAGTGTATTTTTAACCATTTTCCCTTTATATTACATAAAGATTTTTTGAAAAGAATATGAATTATATAGGATGACTACGTAAAACAGGAAGATATAAATGAAATAAAACTAATAATATAATATTCAAAAGAGAAAAAAGATTCTTTCTTGGAGTGAAAAATAGTGTTGTGGATTGAAGTTGGTTTTCTCCAAATACAGAGATTTGGAGATAAAAAATAATGATATGGTTGGAGATAGTGTGTGAGGCGGACCCATGATTTGAAACTTTTGGATTAATTTTAAATTCTAATCTTTTTAAGTTACTGGGTTCTAATTTGTACAGTGTCAATGAATTTTGGATAAACTACCTTATTAGATATACATCACTACCATATATACTAACATTACCTTTACTTTCAAACAATTACATATTATCACTTTTAATATTTGAGTAAATTTTAGGAATAACAAATATAAAAATCATATTAGCGCTCTATAACTACAGTTTTGCTATTTGCGCTAATCGCAGGCATCTGATTTGTATAAATCGTGGCGATTTGGTCGTTTGTGTTTATGAAAATTGCATTTGTATATGTATATGTTCTTTGTGAGCTAGAATGTCGAGCAAGATTAGGAGGCGAGCGAGAGAGGGCAGAGAGTGGAGAGAGGTGAATTGTATATGTATATTTGTTAGATAATTGTGTATATGTAACCAGTATGCATATGTATCAATGATTGTGTTTGTATATCTGCATAAAATTTTAATTTGTATACAATGGAAACGAGTTAATATACAATTGAATTAATTAAAACATTTGTATTTGTATATCAAATCTCTCTCTCGCTTTATACAAACACAAATTGTACGTTGTATTTGTATAATTTGTGTTTGTATAAAGCGAGAGAGAGAGAGAGAGAGAAGGACAAAAGAGAACTGGGCAGGGAAAGATTTGTATTAGTATAGTTATAAGTGTATAGGACGGAGAGATATGTATTTGTATATACAATCTCTCTCGCTTTATACAAACACAAACACAATTTATACATTTGTGTTTGTATAAAAGTGAGAGAGGCGAGGAAGAGAATCGAGAGTAGCGAGCGAGATTCAGGGGAGAGAGGCGAGAGTGACAATGTGTTTGCTACGAATTGGAATTAAATGAAACTATAGCTATAACATTTATTTTGAATTAATAGTTTGCTATAATGCACTATTTTCCCTTAATATTTTATACCATATATCATTGAAGATACTATCAGATACCCATATCTCTTAAATTAGTTATCTGTACAATTAAATCATCCTCAATTCAAGTTTTCATGTTAATCAATGCTCTCTCTCATCAACCTCCACCACCATTTTCTCTCTTTCTTCCTTCTCTCCACCACAAACTCCATCATTAAACCTTTAGAATTGAAATCTGAAGCAATAAAACAACAATTTGAGGTTTGTATGTATTTAATATTTTTAAAAGTCATGTATCAATGATAGATTTCAATTTATTTTGCTTTCTAGTTTTTAAAAGTTAAGATAAAACTCCATTGATTTAGAGTTTTCTTTCATGGCTAGTGATTTTCCAAATGAGAAGAATGTTTATATATTGTTGCTCGAAAAACGGTAGATAAACCTTAACGAGGAAGAAGATAAGAAAGGGACTTTTTGGATCGGATTGAAATTATTGATGTATTTGACACATTATTGACGTATCTGACATATTATTGAGTTACGATTATATGTATCTATGTTTTATCGGTGTATCTAATTAAGTGTACATGTATCTGAATAAATACACGCATGTATCTGACACATTATTGATGTACGTGACACATTATTGATGTATCCGATACATTATTGAGTTAAGATTCTATGTATCTGATAATATATATACATGTATCTGAATAGTAGTTCGTGAATCTGTGTTAATAAGTCTAAACTTTGTTGAATCGCTAAAAAAAGAGAAGGATTTTGATGGTTTTATTTTTTTTAGGAGTTGTGATATGCCATATCCTTTAAAGTTGTTGCAAATTATTTTCTCCTTAATTAATGACTTTTAGTCATATCTCTTAATTAGACACACTCATTAATTAATGACATTCAATTATATCTTTAATTGGACACACTAATTGATATGAGATACATGTATTTGAAAGAGACAGATACATGTATCCGAGATTCAAAATATGGTAAGAAATGTAATATTACAAATTAGTGTGAATCTAAATAATTAGATCCTAAATTAATGGGATTTGTGTAAGTTACCCATGAATTTTAAGACAAATACAAGATTTGAACTAAAGTTACTAAATCGTTGAATCAACACTCTATGGCAACATCTCAGAGATAGAATCAAAATGTTGGTAAAAAAGGAAATTATGTTTTTTTTTCTTTTTTTTTCCCCAACATTTTAATTCTATATCTCATATGTCATCATAGATTGTTAATGCTGGATAACTCTTGATGTAATGCATGTCTTTACATCGGTAACAAAACTTTCTACTACAGAATGATCAATCTGGAAAGTAAATTAACTAATTGCCAATGCAGTATTGATCACTCTGTGGTAGAAAGTTTTGATGCCGATGTTAACAGATGAATGAAGTGGGTGTTGGACTTTGGTCAACTTCATGAAATTCGTACAATCGCTAAGTACTATTTTGGTCAAAAACTTATTTACAACTGATTATCATCTTAATAAAATTACTAGGCTAAAACTAAATTCTAATAAGATGCCTCGGTTTTTTATTCGTATTTAATGTGTATTGTGTATTATATTTATAAGATATGATGTTTTAAGTTTACAACAAAAATCTGATAGTAATAATGTTATTAGGGTTTTTCAAGTCAATAAAATAGCCATGAATATGTAATACATTACCTTAGATCTTGTCGCATAAGAAATTTTATCTAACAATATGAAGATTTGAGTAGTTTAATTCAAGGTCTAAAATATTTTTACTATTGAGAAAAAGAAATAATTTTTCATTCTTTTTTGGGATAATGCATAAGTACCCCCTGAACTATGACCAAAATCTCAGTAACCAAAATCTTAGTGATACACCTTAACTTAACTAGGTCTTATTACCCCCCTCCACCCTCCCGAGCTTATTTTTTTGCGTATTTTCGTGCACCTTTTGTGCTGACGTGGTACATTCAACCAGGTAAGTTGACTATGTTTGTACACACGTGCTTGCTAAGTGTGTAAATATTTTTTAAAATTTTTTAATTTTTTTTATCTTGTATTTAAATTAAGTTAATACACGTAATTTTTTTTTAAAACTTTTGTCTTGTATTTAATTTATTTTTTTTACTTTCATTCACTGTTTTTTCTCTTTTATTTTTCTATTGATTTTATTTACTCTTTTTATTTCTTTGTCTTTTCTTTTGATTTGATTTCAAATGCCTTATATTTAAAATAAGTTAATTCAAACGGATAACAAAATAAGTGAAGAAAATCAAATAAAACATAAAAAATTAAAATGTTAAAATTAAAGGACACTTTTTAATTATTTTTTTTTAAAAAAATACATATAATTTTTTAAAATAATTAAAAGTGAGAAGATAAGAAATTAATGAAAGAAAAAAAATAAAAAGTTTAAAGTGAGGAAGAAATTAAAATAAATAATTTATAAATAAAGAATTGAAAACAATTAAAATATATATAAGTTTTAATATCAATAATCATGTATACTAACTAATTATAAAGTTAATAATTAAAAAAGAACACGTGTCCAACTTTCTCACTCATCACTTGCTTTCAAGAGAATGTGCACACTCTCTATGCCACGTCAGCTTTTAGGGTGTATTTATTCCATTTTAAAATGGTTTAGGGGGTAATAGGACCCTAATTAAGTTAAGGTGTGTCAGGGGTACTTATGCATTATATCTTCTTTTTTAATAAATATTTTGCACCTTTTTTCTATCACGACCCAAAAACACAAAACATGATTAAACCTATGTTCCCAACAAATAGGTAAGCCAACCTAATAAGTTCACCAATTCAATTTAATAAATAAAGTGGAATAGTAAGTGACAATCAAAGTATTTCGATACTACATCTTTCACAAATATGAAATGTGGAAAAGTTGAATACCATTCAAGATTTAGTTTCATAAATACACGAGCTTCTAAAATACAATGCAAGTCCGAAACTAAATTGACAAGTCTAGATGTAAGAAATATTTTGTCTGAATACTAGCACAATAGAATAAATAAAGAGATAGAGGAAGGTATGGTCCATGGAACAACCAAGCAGCTCACCACAAATCCTAGATAACCTAAGCTCGGTCTTAGAAAGCTCCACGAGATGTGCTTGTATTCCGAATTGAATCTGCACTACAAAAGAGTGCAACAACTATAGTATGAGTACGAAATCATGTGTACTTAGTATGTCTCATAGACTGACAACGAAGAAGTAGTGACATGAGTTTATAAGAAATCATTCTCTAATTTTATAAGTCTACTTTATACTTATCAGTCAAATCTCACCAAAAATAGGGATAATCAAACGTTACGGAACGTTCAACTATCAATTCAACACATAATCAAGTAAAATGAAGGATATAATGAGATGTAATGCAACACCATGAGATGATATGCCTCAAATGTCAAGTAATCTCTCAACCGTATATACACGATACTTCTCATAGATAAAATATTCACCATTCGCCCACCTCTCCCTCAGCAGGGAAATAGTAGTAGCAACAGTCTCCCCACTAATCTAAGGTTACAGTCCCATTTCCTCGAGAGTTCGTAACCCATGGGGAACTTGCAAGGTTCATATACCGATACAGACGATCTCCACGTACCTGTGTGAACGATCTCAACACACTATCATAAAATCAAATTATCTTCAACGCAAACAATCTCCATGTGCCCAATTCATAGTCATAGAATGATCACAATACGGACGATCTCCACGTGCCAGACTTTTACCCATACTCGATCTCATGTCAACACATGTGCACAATATAATGTCAAATAAAATAGGGGATGGTGATGCATTTCAATCAATCAAATATCGGCATACCATCTATTCACCCCATCTATCACAAATATACGGGTTCAATAAAAAAACACAAACACACAAAAAGCAACCAAGTCAATGGTACATCAATTAATGCCATATGCTTTGGCATTCTCGGACTATGATTCATCATTTAATAGTAATAAACTTTTCCTTTCGTAACACTGTACTCGTACCAATGCCCATCACACCATAATTGGTACGAGACCCTAATCTTTTGCCCTTACCCATTATCTATTTCATTTTTAATTTAGTTAATAAAACGTCCTTCAACAAAATCTAGGAAGTCTTAATATACCTCGAATGTCGAAAACGTGTCACGACTCATGATTTCACTTTGCCCTTTTGTAAATTTTCAGAGTTCAAGCCAATGCTTTATTTCTGTCCTAGTTAATCCTGATTCGATATTAGAAGTCTATTTATTTTTCCCCAATAACCGAATACTTACCAATCTATCAATATGCATTATTCCTAAGTAAACGAGAACATATGCATCAATATTGCTATACTTTTATCTCATACCCCAAAAAATACTCATAAACCGTATAGTCCAAATTTATAATCAAGCTTCAATCTTGATTCAATTAATAGGTCAATTTCTATATTTTTAAAATTTCAAGTCTAAGGCAAAGTCTTAATTTCCCTCAAATAACATAAATCTAACGATTTTCTTATAATACACTACACTTAATATTTAAGTATACTCCCTCTATTCCATATTAACTGAATTTTTTAGGCTTTTTTTCATTGTTCAAAATAATTGAATTGTTCAAAGTTCAAGATGGATGTTTGAAATTTTTTCCATATTTTCCCTCTCATTTATTGAAGTTTTATATTTTTTAGGAGATAAACTACACTACTTACAAAGTTATATTTATGATTTCACAAAGGGCAATAGTGAAAATTATAGTTTAAATTCTGTCCTAGAATATTTTTCTTAATATATATACATTGCTTCCCAAATTCAATTAATATGAAATAAAAAGTGCATATAATAATAATATCAAAACTTTGAATTTATACAATATTTATAAGAAGAAAAAGAAACAAGAATTACCGTCAAATTACAAAACAATAACCCGAACTCGAGAAATTAAAATTTTCATATTATTAGAGGACTAGAATCTACAAGAGGAGGACTCTCTCACAGAGGAGGTAGGAGAGGGCGAAGAGGCAAAGATATTAGAGGCATCAATTCTCAAGGTGCCTTTGACAGACTTATTCAACTCAAAAGAACTCATAATCTCATCTTCATAGCAGTCACATAACCTTTCTCTAATAGATTCAAACTACATACATATAAAAGAAGATTGAGTTTTGACTTTGCTCATGCCAAGGAGGTTTGTGATGATTTTTCAATCTTTTCTACTAGGTAATCTAGTATCCTTATGCATTAAGATAATCGATTTGGTCATTGTGGTCGGACTCTATTATGGATTTCTGACCTCATTTTTTATAGGGCCATTTTATCTCTTTCTTCTCCGAGCTCTGGTTATGAAAGAAGGAACCGAGAAGAAGGTATCAACAACAACTGGTCTTATTACGAGACAGCTTATGATGTTCCTATCGATCTATTATGCGCCTCTGCATCTAGCATTGGAATCTCAATAATAAAATTTGGTATCTTTGGAGACACTACTTTGGAGTGCAATGTTATTGCTGACAATGACCAAATTGTCACGTGTTCCTTTAATAACAATGGTGCATCCTTATACATCTCTATTGTGTATGCCAAATGTGAGATGCATCAAAGGCAATATCTTTGGGATAATATTAAGAACTTTGCTACTGTGAACTCTTATCCTTGGATGGTGAAAGGGGATTTTAATTCCATAATTACTCCAGAAGAAAAGAAGGGCGATAATGTTCATAATATCTCTAAGAGTATGCCTTTTATCAATTGTATCATAGATAACGGTCTTCTTGACATGGGGTTCACTAGCTCTCCCTACACTTGGTGTAATGGTTGGGCTCCTAAGAGGATCTGGGCTAGATTGGATAGAGCGTTTGCCAATTCTGAGCGGATCCAAATGTTCTCAAAATCTTCAGTTGAGCATTTGGTTTGAACCGGGTCTGACCATGCTTCTATGCTAGCTCCACTTGCAACTCTCTAAGGGAACCAAAGAAATATTTTGGATTCCTTGATTTTTGGACATAATATGAAGGTTTTATGCAAGTAGTTGAAGATGCTTGGATCATTCACGTTGAAGGGAGCCCTATGTAGAAATTTCATCTCAAGCTTAAGAATGTTTGTAAAAGTCTCTCACACTGGTCTAGAAACACAATTGGTAACATCTTTGATAAGACCAAAGAGCTTCAATCCAAGCTTGAACTGCTGGAGCAAAATTGTTTGACTGATAACTCTGAGGTTAATAGAAGGGAGTATAATTACACTAATGATTTGCTAATTAGGCACATTAAGAAGGAGGAATCTTTTTGGAGACAAAAGGTCGATATCAAATGGTTTCAAGATGAGGATAATAACACTAAGTTTTTTCATTATGTTATTAACTCTAGAAGGAATAAATTACACCTTTCTAGAATTAAAAAGCAGGATGGCACATGGCTTGATAACACTGAAGATATTGTTGCTGAAGCCATTTTGTTCTTTGAGCAACAGTTCTCCCAAGAAACCACTTGTAGAGAATTTTCTATTCTTAGAAAGTTGTCGAGAGTGGTAGATGAAGATGACAACAGAATGTTAACAGAACTTCCTAATATGGAAGAGCTCAAAGAAGTTGTTTTCTCCATGAGCAGTGTTAGTTCTCCTGGTCTGGATGGTATTTCAGGTAAGTTCTTTCAGTTTTGCTAGAACATTATTTCTTCTGATCTTTTGATGGTTATTCTAGATTTCTTTGCTGGTAATGAACTTCCCAGATCATTCACTCATTCTAATCTAGTTCTTATTCCTAAAATGGGCAATCCCCAAGGATTCACTGATTTTAGACCTATTAGTCTAAGCAACTTCATTTCTAAGATCATTTTCAAATTGCTTAACAATAGACTTTCTAAAATTATGAATAAGATTTTTTCTCCTAATCAAAGCGATTTCCTGAAAGGTTAGATATGGATAAAGCCTTTGACAGGGTTTCTTGGGACTTCTTATGCTTGGTTATGAGACACTTGGATTTCTCATAGCCTTGGATTGATATGATTGTTAGATTGATCTCTAACAATTGATATTCTATCATTATTAGTGGAGTCAGGTATGTTTCTTTAAATCTTCTAGAGGTCTTAAGCAAGGTGACCCACCCTTTGTCCCATTCCCTGTTTATTATGGGAGCAGAATTGCTTAATACTTTAATGGATCAACTGCCTCTAGACAACTTTATTCCATATTTTATTGATAAAGATAGCACCCTTATTACTCACCTTACTTTTGCAGATGATACCATTGTTTTCTTTTCTGGTGATCTTTTTTCTATTGCTATGATGATTATGAAGTTGGATACTTATGAGCAAGTTTTTGGTCAAATGGTTAATAAGAAAAAAATCACTTTTTTAATATCTTCTTATACTCCTGCTCAGCTTATTGAGGATATTAAAATTCTTTCTGGATTTTCCCACTCCCTCTTCCCTATTACTTATCTGGGGTGCCTTACTTATTCGAGAAGAAAGAGAATTACCTACTTTAGTTGTATGGTCTCCAAAATTGTCAACAGAACACGAGGATGGTTGGGTAATTTGCTCTCTATAGGTGGCAAAGTTGTTCTTATTAGATCAGTGTTCCATTCGATGCCCTTACATAGCATCTCCGTGGATCATCCTCTGAAGACTATTCTTGATCTTATTGGAAAAAAATCTTGCTAACTTCTTTTGGGGGTCCTCGGAAGGCTAGAGAAAATGCCATTAGATCTCTTGGAAAAAATTTTGCTACCCCAAAATAGAAGGGGGAGTGGGGTTCAGATCTCCATAATATTTGTAATACTTTTGCGGCTAAAGCTTGGTGGAACTTTAGAACTCAACATTCTCTTCTCACTAAGTTCTTAGAAGCCAAATATTGCAAAAGAATTCATGTTGTTGCCAGGAAAAAAAGTATTCTCATTCTCACATTTGGAGAAGGCTCATGGATGCCAAGAATGATTGTGAACATAATATTCTTTGGAAAGTGGGCAATGTAAATCTTTCCTTTTGGTGGGATAATTGGACTAACATAGGGGCTATTGCTATGTTGGTGGACCAAAATACTTATTCGAAGAATATTAAAGTTTCTATCTTTATTAATTCTAATCAGTGGAATACTAGTAAGCTTCATGAAATTTTACCTTCTAATTTGGCTACTCACATTCTAACTATCAAGATTTTTTCAAGTAATCAAGAGTTCAAGACCATGCTGTCTGGACACTTGAACACACATGCTCTTTCTCCTCAAAATCTACCTGGAATACTCTTAGACAATCTAATGGCTCCTCCCCGATTTCTAAAATATTTGGCATAGAAAATTGCCTTTCAAAGTTTCCTTTCATATGCTTAGACTCCTTAACAAGAAGTTGGCTACGGATGATTCATTATCTCGTTTCAGTGTGCAGGGACCTTCCAAATGTTTTTGTTGTCACAATGGAATGAATGAGGACATCAACCACCTGTTTAGTTATGGTCAAATAGCGAGAAAGTCTAAAAAAAATTTCAAGATACTTTGGGACTACTCTGGCCTAATTCTGATAGCATTCGTACTAAACTTATGAGATGGTGACGTATTAAATCCACCAACAAAGTGATTGAATTGACCACTCAATGCCTTCCTTCTGTGGTTTATTGGGAATGATGGAAATATAGATGTACTTATAAATATGAAGGCACCAAAACTTCTTCTGGCAACATTATTCATCAAGCTACATACCATATTCATTTGATCCTCACTTTCCAGTTCCCTTCCCTAAAGTTCCCCACAAAATTTTGAAGCATTTTTCGGATGATGGACAATATCAAGCCTAAGCTTGATATCACCCTAGTCAAGTGGAGTAAGCCTAATCACGAAACATGCAATCTTAATGTTGACGGTTGCTCTAAGGGCAATCCTGAAAGTGCCGGTGGTGGAGGTATTTTGAGGAATCATATGGGTCATATGATCAGGGCTTTCACAACATATTTTGGTCACTCTTCTAATAACTTGGCTGAGGCACGGGCTATCAAGATTGGATTGAGATGGTGTATTGATCACGATTTTAATGTTTTTACTATAGAATTTGATTCCTTGACTGTGATTAACATGATCAACAAAGCTGCAACTACAACATGGAGCATTAAGGAGAAAATTAATGACATTCATAATATGACTTCAGAGGGAACTTTTCAGTTCATTCATATATTCAGGGAAGGAAATACCACTACTGATCTCTTAGCCAACTTTGCGGAGCTCGATAGAAAAAATGACTTCTTCACTCAAACTATACACTTATCAAGGAAGATTATAGCCTCAATGAAGAATGATGAAGAAGCTCTTTCACACTTTAGAATTATACTAAGGAAAAACACTTTCATCTCCGACTCTGATTGAGCTCTTCTTGAATGGTAGTAGGTATTCTATCCTAGACATTTTTTTGGAAGCCTGATTGTATTAGGAGCAATCCTCCTCTTTTGCTTTTATTTTTGAAAGCTAAAATTGTAAGAATGGCTTACCATTCTAGCTTTTCTCGTATGAAGTAAGGTTTGGTCCTTCTCTGTAACCTTTTGCTTTGAAATAGAATGTCACTATTACTCAAAAATAAATAAATCATTCTTCCTATACTCTTAATCCCTATCCTATGATTTGCTAATTATTACCAAATGATTACACTCACTATCATTATCCCCTAATGGCCATTAATGCCTATTGACAATTTCAGTGAAACATTTACTCCAAAGAAATAACAAGAAAACTTCATCAAAATAGTAAATTTGTCATTGCCATAACACTATCCATATAACTATACTAATCATGACCAATCATTACTTTCATATCCATTGGCATCATCAATTGAAAAAATTATTGTAAGCGGAAGAGCATACCAACCTTAGAAATACAGAATTCAGACGGTTCGTGTTCAGCCGCAGCTCTTTTGAGCAATGTAACAATTCTTTTCGGTCATTATGAGTAGGCCAATGGTGAAAAAATTGGGCTAGAAAATTTTTGAGATAGTGACTTAAAAATTCTAGACTAGGTCAGCATTGGACGGAATTTGAGTAAGGTGAGGTCTAGGACAATTCGAGAATGGTTGAGGTGGTATATCTAAGCTTGGATTGTAATTCCTAGTATTTAAGACATTAAGGAATTCGTAAGTCCTTTCAGAATCAAATTGGGGTGAGTAAAACTTCCGGTTGTTGAATTTGGCGTAAAGAGGTTAGTATAGAATGTCAAGATTTGAAGTTGTATTGCGAAATGGAGACTTTGGTGAGGATTTACGAGTCTGTCTCCATTCAAGCCGCTATAGCGGGTGTCATGTCGCTATATCGGGATAAAGTAACTCCCGCTATAGCGGGGTTAGTCGGGATTTTGTGCAAAAAAAGTTTCAAAAGCCTTTTATTTTTCTGCAACTTTGTTCTTGAAACTGGGAAGGCCGATCTAGGACAGTTGCTTTCAGTTTTTCCACCAATATCTTCGGTTAAGGTAAGTGAATTACTTCCTCAACTTGTATTTTGATTCTTAAGCCTTAGAATCTAGAGTGTTACTCTTGGTACTGGTATATATGAAAGGGCCAAGATAGTAGGTTGGTTAATCGAATTAAGGGTGGTCTTGTATTTAAGAATCTCTATGTGATAGAGGGGTTTGGCTATGATCTTATGTGAGAGTGACATCACAAATAGGCTTGGGAAGCTTTACGGTGACATCAAAAGATAGGTTTGGAAAGCCTTAGAGTTGCATAAAGGATAGGCTTAGGAAGCTTAGAATGGCAAGATGGTCGAATGTTTAATGATAGAGTTGGCAGCAGAATAAGGTAGGGGTTGAGATTAAAGTGTACTGGTTTATGGGGCATTATACATGGGATGGTAAAAGAAGATGGATGGAGACTTGGGATGGTGTAACTTTTATATTGCATGTTCCATCCTGAATATCTACTTTATATTATGTGGTAGGTTCAGGTCGATCGATGATGCCTATCAATATGTGTTGTTTGTACTAATACTACTTTTACTATGCCACTTGGCATAGTCTAGTAACATGAATTCAGTGATGTTTCATAGGTGAAGACGATGATGATCTCCGACACCTACTCTTTTTTCCTTATGGTGGGAGCTGTGTTTTATTTCTTTTATAAACTGTACTCTTAGAAGTTCTTGTACCTGTTTAGACTAGTTTCTTGGGGTGTTAGTATGTTTCCTTGTAAAATAACTTTGGGGGTATTCTTTGTTTGGTTACAAAGTGTGGGATAACTTGTCCCAGGATTAATAATTATGGCTGGAATAAGTTATCCCTACTTGTGGGTGGAATACTAATCCCGGAAAAAAATGTGAAATAACAAAAATACCCCTTAAACCCTCTTTTATGAACAAACAACTTATTCTTAGAGGGTATTTTTTGTAAACAAATAATTTATTCTTAGAAATTATGTCATATTATTTGAATATGACAAACTAAACAACCAATAAAAAATAATCTCATCATAACTAATCTCAGCATAACTAATCTCATCATAACTCATCCCAACATAACTTGTCTTCAAACCAAACGACCCCTTAGGGTGTTAGCTTATGACTTGTTTATTTTTCTGCATGTTATAACTGTTTAGGGGTTGACGATTCTCCTATCTAGATGATAGAGTAGGTGCATGCATGGCCCGATGAGTTGGATCGTAGCAAAAACCTTGGTGTAATTACAATCAATTATAGTGTATATATGTGCTCTTATTATGTATGATTTAATTTAGAACATAAATAAATTCTTCTTTGCACAAAATAAAGAACAATATGTCGAGAACGTTAGCCCATGACGGATGTTTTTGTTCTCGATTATAATAATTAGTTTTCTTAATGATAAACAATAGTTATTTCTTGCTAATAGTTTATATTTTCAAGAAAAAAAGACAGACTTTGATCCTGGTTGGATGCACAAATCCACTTATAAAGGTGTTCGACAAGCATACTCAACGCAAAACTAAAGACGAATTCGATAGAATATAATAGTTTCAGTTCAAACAATCTATCAAGAACATAGTAATTAAAATAATTGTCTTTTAGAATGAAATAATATAATTAAGGAAAAATCTAAATTTGTACCTTATTTTAAGAAGATACTTTAACTTTGCAAGAGTCCTATAATATAATTCTCCTTCATCATTTCTATCACATTATTCTCTCTTCTTCTTGTGTTTTTTCTTTATAGACAAATTATTGAAATATATAAATTGTATCTTCCTCATTTATATTGTATTGAAACATCCTTTATAATTTATCCCTATTTATATTTAATTCTTCCATTGTTAATTATTTTAAAATACTGATTGATTCGCCTACCGAAAAGGGTGTATATGCTATCACGGCTTATAAAATTTTAGATCATGACAAATCATTATGTATCAATTCAACTTTACCCGATTGAGATTGTTCAACCGATCGATTATATTAAAACAATATTTATTTTTCAAAATCAAGATTAGACCTAATACAAGTTTAGCACATTCATTATTGAAGTCCCTATTTTACCCTCCACAAACACAACTATTAATAAAACATCTATGTTGCAAAGGACATCCTGGTAATTTTGATTCACAATCTTTATCTTTGAAGCAGGCCAGCTCACCGTTGCATATGCACAACCCATTTATACACTGTGGCAAAAATTTCACCTTGCAAAATAGAAAAACAATCATCGTTGTTATTGCAAAATATTATGGAGTATATAGATTAAAAATTATTTTTTATATGTATATATTAAATCTTAAATGTTCTTAACGGAATTTCTAGCTTTGTCACTATATAAAAATTTCACCTTGCAAATAGTCATACAATCTTCTTCATTTTCGCAATGTATGTGAACTACATTCCTTGCTTCAATCCCAAATGGCATACCTATTAAAAAAAAGCAATGTTTCAATTCGATAAAAATAAATATTCGTCCGAGAATCTAAGTAGATCAGTTGGTTGACTATCTGAACTTTTACTTATTGATGAGGATTTGATTCCCCATCTTATATTCCACATATCCAATGTAATTCCACAAATTAAAATAACGTGTGAAAAAAAGTTAAAGTGTACGCAAACTCTATCACTACTTTGGAGGTAGAGGTTGTTTCCGATAGATCCCCGGCTCAAGAGAAAAATAATTCAAAACAGTACAGAAAAAATAAATAATGAAAATGAAGAAAGTCATGGCATAACATGACAAATCATCCTAAAAATAGTCGTAGCATAATAAAATAATAGTTGAGGTGTAAAAAAACCACATATAATAACTAAATTCAATTAGGGATAGGAGAGGAAGATGTGGAAGGGAAATACATTGACCAACTCCAAACAAGAATTTCATGTTATTATAAATATAAGATGGAAACTTACTAGCACTTATTGCCCACAAAATGAAGAGTGAAATCAAAACTTTGGAATCCATCCTTGTATGAAAAAACAAAGTGTGCATGTCTTATTTATAGGAAAAATATCATGATTCATATATAGTAGATATAAAAACAATCATAGACAAATAAATCAATGGAACTTTTCTACTTTTAAAGGGTAATTTAGAGACAATAAAGGAATTATATTTACAACTGATGAAATATGATAGAAAGAAAATATTAAATTTATTTCACATAGATTGAGACAAACCAAAAGTAGTAAAAAATCAATTGTATTCTTGAAATATATCAATTATAAATGTAATACTTTAAATGATTGATATTAACTATATGATAAAATTTTGTGCATGTCTTATTTATAGAAAAAATATCATGATTAATATGTAGTAGATATAATTATAATTATAGAAAAATAAATCAATTGAACTTTTCCACTTTTAAAGAGTAATTTATAGACAATAAAGGAATTCTATTTACTTGATGAAACATGATAGATATATAATACTGAGAATTTATTTCACACAGATTGACTTGAAATAATCCAAAATAGGAAAGAAATCAATTGTATTCTTGAAATATATTATAATATATTCCTCACAAATCTCTACTATAATACTCTCTTTGTTTTATATTATTTGATCTTTGTTAACTTAAAGTATTCTTTTGAAAGAACTTTAATCAAAGGTTAATTTTATATAAATTTTGAGTACTACGTTTAGTTATTTAATACTAAAAATAGTATGAAAAAAATACTAAAACTCTCTTGATTTGTCAAAATTGACAAAGAAAATGAAAACTCTATTTTTGACATAAGGGACAAATATTATGAAACGCATGGAGTAGTTAAGTTAGTTATATTCAGGAAATTAGATTTTTGTAATGATTCAAAATCTCATTAAGTCGTGAGGACACCCATTATTTCAAGTAGGCGAACCGAACCCCATTCACTATTAATAATTTAAATTAAGATGAGTGCAAAGCAAAAATAAGTGAAACTTCAAATAAAGCATTTCTAAATCATAAAGACGTATCTCACGGCATAACTAATGCTGGAAAATGAAAGCAACCAAGATTAGTGATGATACAAGTATAAGAGCATCTAAAATTTTAAATACAAGTCTAATACTAATACATAATCTATCTAGAAAGAAGAAGACGATAAATAAACGATAGATCCAAGATCTAGTGCTTTTGGACATGGTTAAGTTCTTCTTGCTTGAGTTATAATGATTTGTTTAATTTGACATATACTTTCTTCGATTAAGCACATAATGAATAATTGTCTTTTATTATCGTGGGCTAATTAGACACAAGGTAATCTTTTAATGGATCCAATATCTTTTGGTAAGGCTAATGTGCTAAAATAAGATTTAATTTAACTCTAATTTAGGTGAATTAGAGTGGATTTTTTGAAAGATTGAGGATCCAAGTGGATAACTCAAAGTGAAATTATGACAACCATTGGACATGTCATAAACCAATAATTTGTCATATATTATGAAAAGGGTTTTACATGAAAAATAATTTTAGGATCGCAAAATCTCTCCTTTTAAGTTAAATAAAATCGATGTCAGTTTGCGAAAATATGTTTGACAATTTTATTTGCGGAAATTAAACATATAATTTGCAAATAACAAAAATTACTAATTATTAGTATTTCAAATACTTAGTCAAACAATATTAGAAAAAAATTCTTCTTTGTTAAAATCTAAATGAATTTCCAAGCAAAATCATCATTTAAATTATGGGTTAATTTTAGAGACTTATATCTGAGGAGTGTGCATTCAATTTTTCTGTTTGATTTTGTACTATTCGCTTTGGATTTTTCGAGTTTTGGTTTTGAAAAAGTGTAATCCAATCCAAACCAAAATAAATTTGGTTTGGTTAGGTTTTTCTCTATTTGGTTTGGTTATTCGGTTATTTAATAATTAATAACATAATCAAAGTTATATTTGCAATTTGAATATATATATATATATATGATTTTTTTGGTTTTTCGGTTTTTATTTTTTAAAATCCGAAACCAAACCCAAAAACCAAACAAAGTATATTACAAATCCAAAACCAAACCAAAAACCCAAAAGAATAATCCAAATTAAAATTCGGTTTGATTTGGTTTGGTTTTTCAATTTAATCCAAATAGTGCACACCCCTACTTATAGTCTCAAAATTATTTTTCATAACTTGGCAAAAATTATCCTTGAAAAATAAAATCGCCATTAAAATACCAAAATCTATATATGGTTTCAAATAATACTTCCAAGAAGATATTAAGCACTTAAAAATATCTCTAAAAGATGATTAGCCGGAAAGTTTAATTAAGAATATTTATTTGCTTGACTTAAGATATTTTGAAGTTGTTAATGTAAATTATCTAATGGAAAGGAACTCTTTTGACATTTATTTAAAGAGATCAAGTATTTAAATTTTAAAACAACTTTAAACATGTATATAGAAAGGAAGATTCGATTAATAATAAATTAAAGCAAACTCATGAAAATTCATCTAAGTTAGATAAAAATGATAAAATTAAGAATAATAATAACATTAAAAAGTTGAAGAAATCTAAACTTTGGGCTATTGGCCCAAATTCCTCGCCATGGCTTTACTTAGACTTTTAAGTCCAAAAAATTCCATTCTTGCCCCTTTGGGTTGCTGCTGTTGTAGATCACTTGGGCTTTGGCCAGATTAATACAAGGGCGAACAACACAAATTTCATTAATTTAAGAGTAAATTATTTTTCTTTATGCAAATTTCTAATATTACGAATCTTATTAGAATGTGGACTTCGGATACATGTATTTGGGGTGTCTACCTGTGTCTTGGATACATGGGATTAAAATTAGGTCTAATTTATCTCAAATACACTATATCCAAGTGAATTCTCATGTATCTAACTCATTCACTTGCCTCTCTCCTATCTCTCGGTTGTCTCTCTCCCTATCAAGCTCGCTTCTCTCCCTTTGTATCTGTATTTCAAAATGTATCTGGTATCCCAGATATAGGTATCTAGTGTGTATCACATGTATCTAGGATACAAAGACTATCTCGCTCGCCTTCCTTCTATATCTCGCTCTCTTCTCTCCTTCTCTCGCTTGTCTCTCTCCCAATTTCAATGTATCTAATAGCAAAAATATATGTATCTAGGTGTATATGATATATTTAGCTAATTATTGAGCTTCTTGACTCAAACAATAACTATTTCAAACATAAACTAATTATTTTAAAATAAAAAGCAACTTATATCAACTAATTTTTGAATTAACCGATTTAAAGAAAAAATAAACACTCTTAATTCAGACACTTTTTTTTGTTTGGGGGGGGGGGGGGAAGGGGGAGGACCGAAATGATTTTTCAAAACAAAACATTCAATATTATGCCAAAAGATATACCATATACATTATGATATATAAGTATATATCTATTTATCAATGACAAAATTGACTTGAAAATATTTTAATTAATTATTATTCTATTGTTTAAAATTGAATAAGCTCAAATAAATTAATCAAAATCATGGAGGGTCAAAATTGGATGTCAACATAAGACTTGATCCATAAATTTATACTTTACAAAATAATTTGAAGAGATTGACCGCATCATGTGAGAAGATTATATATATATAAAAAATAGCTAGTTACTATTTTTGTTTATTTACTGAACGAGTGAATATTTATAAATTTTGTGTATTTGAAATTTTATAATAGCATATAATTGTAAAGATTTATTTATAAAAGGAACATGAAGATATGTGATTCATTAAAACAACGTCTTAAGATATTTTTATACTTTGTTTATAAACTATGATTGACTCGTTTGGTAAGATTATATAAGAGTTAGAAAATTTTGATAACTTTTATAAAATTTGAAATTTTTATTAGTATAAGAAAAATTAACTTAAAGATACTCAAATATATATCCAAATATAATTTCAAATTCAAGTCAATCCAATTTCAAATTACTAATTTATATTCACGTGTTTGGACGGACCTAAGTTTCGACCAACACTTCAAAATTTTTGATATTATAAAATTGCTATTTCCAGTACATTTTGCATAATTTTAGCATATCACACGTTTTGATTTTAAAAAGTGATTTGATTAAATCTCATTAGTTTTAAAAAATAAAATATGGGTAAAATGATGATTATATTATAATCGAATTTGCAGTAACAAAATCATATTTTACGAGTTCTAGATATTTTGTTAAAGCATTTTTTTTATATTTATATTTATCAGGTGAGCTGAATAACAAATTAAAATTTTATTATTTTATTTGTATACACGTATTGATTAAAAAGCAAAAACATAAAGAAGTTTGATATTATTACTCATTCACACTATTCGAACAATAGAAAAACTGAAAAATTCTCTCCTTCACATTTAAATTTTTCCACGTCGAAATAAATTGAATCTCTTGAAATTTAATTTTGTAAATTACTATATTCTTTCATAATCAAATTTTAACGTGTATCACATCGAATAAATGCTAAAAAGGGTACTTTAAAAAAATATCTAAAAAAAAACACAAATCCCCCATAAAATATGAATTTATTACAAGAAATTCAATCATAATTTAAGCATCGTTTTAATATTTTTTTTTCTTTAAATAATTAGTCAAATCTTCTTTTGGTAAATGTAAAGCAGCAAATAAATTAAAAGGGATAAAGCAGTTCATAATCATAAGAATATTTGTATAGTTAGATGCTATTCTAAAGTATTTCAAAGCACTTTTCAAAGGTTTTTTTTTTGTGTGAGAAATGTGAATGTGGTCAAAAATATGAAATTCTAGAAGCCGCCCATGTTTAATTTTCTACTAAACTATCATACAAAGTGCAATGGTCCAAAACTGAAATCTGCCCTATGCATCTTTTTAATAGGTTATTTTTTTTGAAATAAACTAAAAATAAAGTATGTCATTCATTTTTAAACGGAGGAAGTAATCATTTTTATTATTATTTAAACTGAAAATATATAAAATAATCATTTTTTAAAAATATAAACTAACAATAAAACATATTGAATATAATGTAAAACGTGTGTTTGTTTAAACTTGAAATAAACTTTTATTTTTAGTTTTAACTTTAAAAGAAAAATATAAGTCATTTTATTATTTTATCCCCGGATTAATAATTTCGAAATTATTATCTAACGTGTGATATAAAAGTAATATCACAATTGTGACAAAATGTTAATATTGAAAATAAAAATTATATACCAAACATAATTTCTTTATTTATCCCAAAATTATAATTTCTTATAGTATGATGCAGTAATTAATTAACGGTAATAAATTATTAATTGCCGCTACATATGTGTATTTCACGGCAATTAAATGGTCCTAAAGCTTATAGTAGCGACATTGGATCCAATGACAATTAACTAATATCAGGTAAAGACTTTAGCACTTTTTTCTAATATATATATATATTGCTGCTAAAAGTCATATTGGTTGTAGTAGTATCAGCAAGTAAGGAACAAACACGTAAGTAAATAACTATTAAAATTCTAAGAAATTAAAATATTAAATTTTGACTCCAAATATAATTTTAATAGTAAGATAAATTTAGCAATAAAAATTTTAAACATCAAATTTATTAAGTACAAATGTCTGAAAACTGAACTAAAGAAAGCAATAAAAGTGCCATGATCCTCGGAACATGAGGACTCACCAACTCTTGATCTTCGAATCATCAATGAGATCAACTAGCCACAAGTATGCGAGGTAGAAGCACCAGACCCTACATTATGAGACAATGTAGGCACAAGTATGCATTACTACATGGAATGTACTAAGTATGATAGCAATGCATAAAGGTAAGAAATCATGGGACTTTACATGGCATGCAATGACCAAGCTAAATCATAAGATAAAAAGGGTAGAAAACACAAGTCATAAATCATGGTCAATGCAAGCTTAACATATTAAAACACTTTGTGAGATACTCAAAAGTAACCTAGTTCATTATTGTGGGATGTTTACCATTAATCGACATAGACGATGTGAGATAGAACATGGAATCCGGTGTCTATCCCACACCGAAAAGAGATGTCATTGCTTGTCAAGGCAACAACCTTAAACTTCTAGCTTACGTGGATCTACTAGCTAAGACATTCTATGGGGCACGTAGTTAGGGACAAGGAGATTGCTACTAGAGATCCGATCTCTACTAACGAGAGAGCCTCCATCTCAATATCCTCTCGGTGCTAAGTAAAATCTCACAGAATAGTCACTAATCACATTTATTTTTATTATCCATGGAAAGGTACAATTAAGTTACCAATCCAAGCTAAAGTTATTTAGGCTAGCTCCTTAAATCTTGATTCAACTTAGGTGAGAAAACCTTTCAACCTTATGAATCCTTACGGGAGAAATTCTTTCACAATCATGATCATAGTAACATGTAAGAAAACCTTTCACAATCCCATTGATGCTTTCATTTAAAAGCATCCTCAAAACATTTAAATCAATTTCATTTAAAAGCATCCTCAAATCATTTAAATCAATTTCATAAAAGCATGCATATCTTTATAAATTCATGAATCATAATTCATAAGTTTCGTCATGTGTTCATAGTCAAAAAATCATGGATCATGCATGGGTTCATGTGAATTCAACTCAAAATCATGTAAATACTTCAATTTATGCATTAGAAGATAGAAAATAGGCAAATAAATCATAATTGAAAAGAACCCATGAACATTGAATAAAATCCTAACTTTGAATTGAGAATTGAACTTGTAAAATTGGAAGATCTTGGGAACCCAATGGAGGAAAGGACTCCATAGGTGAATACTAACATACCTTGATGTTCAAAGCCCAAAAGCTATGGTGAAATTGAGACTTGATCTTGAAACCCTAGCTTCTTCTTCCTTAGCTTAAGAGAGGAATTTGAGGAAAGAACTTGGAGGGAATTTGAGAAATTAGGAGAATGATTTAGAATTGGGTAGTTTTAGGACTTAAAATACTTATATAGGGCTTAGAATAGGGTCAAACCGACATAGCTTTGGTATTAAACACATAAGGAAAAGACCAAAATACCACTTAAAATAATTGTCGAACCCTTCTACGATTTGGACCTACGATCTGTAGGACTTTCTACGGATCGTACTAGTCATCCGTAGAAAAGTACAGAAGCCCTGAATTTTGACCAACTTTGACGAGATCTGTCTACGGCCCGTGGGACTTCCTATGGTCCGTAGACCCCAACCATAGAACTCAACTTTGACCCTAAAATTTCACTAAGTCTGGGACCTTCCTACGAGATCTATCTACGATCCGTAGATCATTTGACAGACCATCCAGGTCAATCATAGACTCAACTTCAGAAACTCAATTTTTTCAAAAACTCAATCCACTTTCTACGGATGCACTCTACGGTCCGTAGAAGCTTCTATGGCCCGTAGAAGACAATAGGGGCTCAAAAAATGAAATCTTATCCTTTTCCAAAATTCGAGGTGTTACAGTGCCTAAGCCAACTAGTATTAATATTCATACCAGGCGTGATACATGAGTCAACTGTTAGTATTCTTGTGCCAGTGTGGTACCCGAGCCAACTAATAATCACAAACAACATTGCACAATTACAATCACGCAATGAATAATAACACTTGAAACCACAAGTAAAGTAAACATGCTCATTGCATGAGATTATCAACATGATATCATTTTATATTTTTCCTTATGTTTTCCCTAGCATGAATCACATAAGTGATACTAGCAGTAGACATGCATACATAAATTAAAAAACAGACAATCATCATCTACCTCGAATCAAGCTTGAATGCTCTAGAGAATTCGAACTTTTTTTCTTTTTAGTGTCTTGGCTTGTTTTTGGTCTAAAACAATAAATAAATACAACAATCAATCAAAATGACCTAACAATATTCGGATTATAACCAAATCCTAACCCTAGGCCAATTCATGATCATTCTATCCAACTCGGGGCTTTTCCCACAATTAAGTCAAGTCAAAATTCTCCCCCAAGAGTGATATCCTAGATTCTAAAGCTTAAGAATCAATTTACAAGATAGGGGAGTAATGAACTTACCTTTATCAATGAATTTGATAGAAAATCGAGTAGAAACTGTTATAAATCACCCCTCTCAAACCCAAGAATGAAGTTGCAGAAAAATGAGAGTTTCTGGGACTTTTCTACATAAAATTCTGACTTATCTCGCTATAGCGATCTGTCCTTCTATAGCGGCGTCACCATAGCGGCTTCTCCCCGCTATAGCACCTGCTAAGTGCTCGCTATAGAGGCGTAACACCCGCTATAGCGGCTTGCACAATCTTCAGAGACTAGGAAATCCCTGCAAAGCCTCCATTTTGCAATATACTTTCGATCATTGACGTCCCAAACTATCTCCATCACGCCAGGTTTGATTCCAAGAGTTTTACTTACTCGAATTCGATTTCGTAAAAATCTATGGGTTCCTTAATGTCTTGGCTACTAGAAAATATAAATCAAGCCTAGACATATCACCCCACTCATTCTTGGATGTCCCTAGATCTTACCTTGCTCAGATTCCGTCTGAGACTGCCTAGCCTATAATTTTTAAGTCACTATCCAAAAAAATTCCTGACTCAATTTTTTCACCATTGGTCCACTCATAATGACCAGATTAGATCATCACAGGTTCGAAAGAATTGGTATATACACAATTTTATTCCTACATTATGCCTTCAATTTAGGTAAAACATTTAAAGTAAATATGAAAAAAAAAAAGAATAGTAAAGAAAGTATAATGAAAATATTGGAGAAATAAATAATAACAATGGTAAATAATATGATAACTATTAAAAGAAAAAAACAGGTTATCATAAAAATTGAATAATAAGACAAAACGAGAGCTAAGAGAAAATAGATATTGATCTGCTATTATTGTTGAATTTTAAAAGGTGAGAATGAGAAATGAAATATTTTTCGTAAACACAACATAGAAAGAATGTAGTTTGAATAACACATTTTCTCATTAAATGAGTTGTGACTTTTCTGATAAGGTATAGTAGCACACGTTCATGTTATATATCCTTTTTTGCTATAAATAGTGAGGTTTTCTCTCATTTTTTTCAGTTCGGTTTTTTCTGAATTTCTTCTACATATTTTCCTACAAATAAAAATATAGAGTATTTATATGATTTGTTACTAACTTTGAGTTCAATGAAGTTATTGGTGTTTGAGATACCACTATACCAATAACAAATATACTTGTTTTTATCATGTGAGGAAGTAATTTATAACCTCGAATACAGTGACGGATTTAATTTTTTTTAAAACACACAATAAGTTTTGTGGTCTCAAATATTTTATATATAAACATTTTAATTTTTGTTTTTCAATTTATTTTTAAAATCTGATTTATTATTTCTAAATATAGTAATAACATTTATCAATCTCATACTCTAATTCTCGACCTTTATATTCCCTAAAGTGCTGGAAACCTCGATAGATGGAGTGAGAGAATATTCTTGAATGTCATAAATTAAGGATGAAACTCGTGTCGTTTCTCCATATAACCCAAAGTCTTTTTGAATGATTAGTTGAAGAAATAGAATTTTTTTTCCAGAATAGTCAATTAATGATGATTAGGAGAATAAAAACTTTGTATGTTGTCTGCCTCATGCTAGCCATTTGCGTATACACAAAGAATTTAAATTCTCTTCTTATCAAAAGCTCCTTTAATTTCCTTGATTCCCCAATAATGGTTGAGGGTTTCCCTCTAATATTTATTTAGATTTCAACTTTATGATAAATATAAATAATTAATTAGATTTCTAGGGTTTTCTTCTAATAACCATTTTTTAATGATGGAGTTAGTTATACAACCTGTCTAAAATTTATCAAATGAAAGAAGCAATATTTTAGATTTCACATTTTTTAGTGTGTTTAAAGTTAAATTTCTTAAACTTCGTGTTGATTTAAAATATGTAACATATTATATATTAAAAAGAGTGTGTATATTTCATATTCTTAGTCTTCTAAAACTTTAAACAGGGAATTAATAGCCTTTTACACTTGAAGTGTCCTCTAACCACCAGTGTGATTTGGGTTGGATTATAAGAAAAAATCAGGTCAAGTATTCTGAAGCTTTTTTAAATGATTGACAGTTATGTTATGAAATTATATAGACAAAGCCTTGTTTGTTTCGAATTAAATTAGGTTTAAAGTCTATTTTCTTTAATAAAAAATTACTTATCCGAATCAATTCTATCCTAATTCGAGTTAAATTACTTATTTTATATTGTCTATGCTTCAGATATTCAATACTATTTATAAACACTAGGGAATGTCGAGTCTCCCGATTGACTCTTTAATAATGGACTGAGCTCTTTGTATGATTTTGACAATCTTTTAATTTATGAATTAATTCTATAAAGACTTTCTAATAATGTAGAAGAAAAAAATATTCACCATTGGTAAGAAAAGAGAATCCTATAAAGAAGGAATATTAGACAATAATTTATGAATTATTAACTATAAAATTCTTACTTTGCGTAGGTATAAAGTATTATACTTTGAGTGGTTCCGTTTTAGTGTTTTTTTTTTTTATTTGTGATTTCTTTTACCCCCACTATTTTGGAGAATAGTCAATGAGGTAAAGTAAATATTCAAGGTTGAAACTTATAAATAGTACTGCGCAGACAACGTGTAGAATAACGAATAGAAAATACAAAATTAGCGACCGATAAAATTCATAAGTTAAGAGTAAAATTTCATGTTAATTTTATTTAGTTATGAATTAATGACAAATTATAAGAAGATTCAATTACTTAGGAGTATTTTTGGGATGAATTCGCTAAAAGTTAGTGATAAATTTTATAGCTAATTTCATGATTCTTTGTAGTTGTACTGAAAGAATAGATCTAACTAATTACCCTAATAAATAACTTATCATCTTTTACAGGTTATTATTATCTGTTCACTATAGAAAGTTTAGTTTTTTTTTCATTTGAAATTGAAAATTCTTTGCGGAATATGGTAGTTAAATATTGGGGATAAATAATACAAAAAAAAGAAAAGTTTAAGGTTTTTTTTAATTCATGTGATATTGTTTGAAACTTGAGATTCAAATTTAAAATTTTGATACTAAATTCAAATATGAATTCTATAAGTTTTGTGAAATAAAATTTATATATTTAAAAGTTATATAAAAAAATATTATAATTACAATAATTAATAATTTAAAATATTTAAAAAAACATAAAAATCATAATAAAAAAACTTGTTTAATTTTGAAATTCAAACGATACGACATAAAATCGTTATCCAAGAGAGGGCAAAGGATAAGGACCACACACACTAAATTCTTATGCACAACTCAATATATTATATTTTATTAATTGGATTTCCTTACCCACTCTGCTAATGAGATTACGAAAGTACACTATCACTAACAAACAACAAATTAACTAGTAATAGTGTTTAGTGGGGAAGGCCCTTTAGAAAAATCTCATTTCATTTAATTATATCTCCACTTGTTGCACTTTATGTGTTTTTTATTTAAGTATAATAATATTATAGACTAAAGTTGCCAATTTTGAAGTTGGAGTAAGATTTGACCTCAAGAAATTAAGAATCTTATGACCTAATTACAAATCAAAATTAGTACACCACTTTACTTCTGACAATTATTTTTTTCCAAACACTTCTCACTAATCACAATGGATAAAAATGATTGAAAGATATAAAGGGGCGTGAATGTGTAACACACTCTCAATACTAAAGAAATTAATTTTTGATATAAAAATGTCTCATATGATCAAACTTCTCGATTTTTCTTCTATTATTTAGTATTTACACATGTTAAATATTTACTTTAAATTATATTTGCACCAAATCAAATTTATTTATAATGGTTATATAATGATAATAGCTATCGTCAAGTGATATATATACGTATTGTCAAACAAACATATGTATTGTTTTTATAAATTTAATGTAACTATTGAGTATTGGTAAAAGAATTCCTTCTAAGCTCACTCGTAATATATGTGTAAGACAAGAGGGAGTTGCTCGGGTGGTAAGCACCCTTTATTTTCATTTCAAAGATTGTGAGTTCGAATCAGGAGCAAAAAGGGTGGGAGCTCCTAGGGTACTGGGGTAAAAAAAATAATATGTGTAATAACTCTTTTTTAGTTGCACTCTGTGTTTAATTAGAAGAATGTAAGCTTAAATCGTTTTGAAGTAGGATGAAAAAATAACTAACATAAAAAAGTAAGATGAAATGACCTAATCACTTATCAAATACTCCAATCCACTTGTCACACACAATGCGAAAAAATACAAAGAAGATGATTGACATGATTTATTTATTTCTCATTAGATGATTGACATGAATAGTACATCGAATTTATAGCAAAGAAAATGATTGAAGTTTGTGGAGATTCTTCTAAACTTTTTTGAAAAACCTTTAAAAATCAATTGTGGTTATTTTTTGGGCATGCAATGAATAGACTCGCTCATATGCAATAGCTTGTAAATAATCCAAGAAATATCAATCACATTAGACAAGTCTTACGCAACGAGTTATGTATTACAGAGAAATTGTTGAGTCCCACGTCAGCGAACATTAATAAAAACCCTTGATCTTATTAAATGATCCCCTAGTGAGTTAGAGGTTTGAATTAAGTTTAATATTCTTTTCTTTCTAATGGTATTAGAGTTAGGTTCAATCCAATTGAATCATAAATTTGTCTATATTAATTAATAATATGAAATATTTAAATTGAATAAGTCAATAGGGAAATGACACGTTAGCACATGATAGGTTTTCTTCATGACTAAGCTTTAAACCCCTTGGCCCCAAGGAGCTTATATCACACCAAATCTTCTTTTAAATAAAATAAAAAAGTAGATTTTTTTTTTTTTTGGTACAAAAAAAGTAGAATTACTTGTTACTACCCCACCCAATAATGCCACCTGACTCAAAAGTCAAGAGTTGTTATACAATGACCAAAATACCCTCAAATAATCCTTTCCCTCTTCCCCTTTAAATACTACACTCTTCACCGAGTTTCATCCCTTTTCTCCTTCTACCTTACCACCCACCCCCTATATAAGCATTTTTCCGATCATGTTGTCCACTATTCTGTCCTCCGACGGGCTTTTCCCGAACTCCTTTCCTCCTTTTTTCGATGATTTCACTCAATGGGATTGCATCGAACCGGCTTTTACATTCCCTGAACAAGGGGTAGAATCGGTATTTTCACCGATGCAATCCCCAATTCCTGAACCTGTAATTTCACATGACTCCGGTTCAGGCTCTGACAAATCTAAAACCGATTCTCCTAACGATAGCCCGAATTCCGGGTCGGATGATTTGGCTATAAACGAGAAAAAACGAAAGCGTATGATATCGAACCGCGATTCAGCCAGGCGATCTCGCAAGCGAAAGCAAACACATTTGGAGAACTTGAGGAACCAATCGAACCGGCTTAAAGTTGAAAACCGGGAGTTAACGAACCGGGTTCAATTGGTAACCGGTCATTACCAACTTATCGAAAGAAACAACGAGATGTTACGAGCCGAATTGATTTTACTTCAACAAAGACTCGAGGGCATACATGACATCTTAACCGCACGACAACTTCAGCAGCAATTGTACAATTTCGCCTTTACATGGCCATGCAATAATTTATACGTGGAACAAAGACCATATACCGTTAATCAATCTATCATAAATCATCAATAAAACATGTTTTGCGAGAGGGGCATCTTCGAATCTATGTTGTTCGAACATTTTAAAAATGTTATCATATCTGACGACATTTTTAAAGAATATGAAAAACATAGTTTGATCAAAGGACTATGTACCTCGAACATGGATAGATGGACCAAAAGAGATTTCTTTCTCTCTCTCTATCTATTTCTTGTAAATTAAAAGATGTTAATAGAATAAAATCGTCTATAGACTCTAGGAGTTTTTGAGTTTGTGGGAAACCAAATGTTGGTTTTATTTTTAAGCAAAAAAACCAGACATTATGGTGTGTACTAAAAGACTTTATGGATTGTTTAATTTGTCTTTATTCCAAAAATATATACTATAATGTCTTTTTATTTGTCTTCGTCTTTTCAGCTATAGCTTCGTTTACTTTTCCACAATATCAAACGCGTGCGCCTCTTGAATCATCATTGCGTCTTCATTAACTGATTGTTGATAATTAATTTGCTGTCCAAATACAAACCTATTTAGAGATTAAGTTTTACTTATATAATATACTATCGCATGAGAATGTGGATTCATATTATTGGATTCCTTAGTGTATAGTTATCTGATGTTCAGTATTAGTATTGGAGTCTGACTAATTAATGATGTTATGCATTGCAACGTCGATTTTAAGGTTGGCGTTTCCAACATGATATTTCCATTCTCAGGACTCGAACTTGAGATCTCTATTAATTAAGGATGGAATAATCTCAATTATTGCACTACAACCTATGTTGGTAAAATATTTTTAATTGAATGTATCATTTGTCATATACTACTCGAACAGATGTTTTTCACACTATAAATCAATATGAATTTTGTACTATGAAACATGATTTTCTCATCACATTTCCATCGAATTTGCTAAGTAAGGAAACACATTGTGGAAAATAGATTCCCACTTAAATATTGGGAATAGTCATTGAACATTTTTTCTTTTCTTACTTATTCAATCAAAATATATATGAAAATAACCACTAAACATTTTTCAGCAAAACTTTTCCGAAAAATAGTGATATTTTCACCAACCAATCAACAGTCAATGCGATAACTATACCACTTTATGTTATAGAAAACGAGTGAGATGTGACAAACTTATTACTATTGTTCTTTTTTTAAAAAAGCTACTGAACTGTGGAGATTTTTGGATAAAGTAGAAAGAAGAAAGGAGCTTTTACGTATAATAATCAAGAGAATGATGACTTATTGTCTCTTTTTATATATATATATATATATTGGTTATTATCATCTCTTACCTATCGACCTTTTTTTACCAAACGTACTTGATACTACTACTACATTTTAGTATCAATTTCAATCTTTCTATCGAACAAATAATTTACTTATATAAAATATTAATTTCAACATCTGGAATTTTTTTTTGGACACTTGATGATTATCAAATTACTTTTAATCAACTAATCAAAATGAATTCCAATAACCTAATCCAATAACGTAAGTTTTCTTCTTCTTCTTTTTTTTGTGTTTATGTCACACCCATCATCATATCCCTTTCAACAAAGTGTTTAATTTATTTATTTATCAAAGATAATAAACATTTTTTCATTATTATATGGCGCAAGTTGAATAGGCATTTCTATTATTCAAAGGATATTCTCTTCCTTATATAAAATTAGCAAAATTTCAGAATAAAGAATTAATTTGATAAACAACTTTGTCTCTGTAATTAGTTGGCACGTGTAATTTTCGAATCTTTCTTTTCATTATATTTATTTCATCACTATTTTTTTTTTCTACTATTAGAAGCAACACAAACAAAAAAAAGTTACAATAATTATGACACATGCTCAACCACTTAAGTTGAGTTTATGTGAATTTTTTATTACTACAATAGAACTCACCAGCTTAGACATAATTATGACATAACTAAATATGTATAGTCTAGGATTGTTTGATTCATGGAATAACGCGAAATATTTCAAAAAAAATTTTATATTTTATTTGATTAAAAATATAATTAAAAAATAAAATTATATCTCAAATTTAATATTATTTTAATTGACTTTGGGGATAAATGGAGAAAGGGTACAGGGAAGATCGAGATCCTAGAGTTTGGGACTATTTGGTTGGCGGATAAAATTATGCTGAGATTATAGTTTTAAAGTTATAGTTCAAAAATTATTGAGATTAAGACTTCTGAATTATAATTTCAATATAAGCAAATCAAATTGCCCGTAACTATATATGTTAAAATAATTAAACGTTTTTTTTATGCCTAGAGTTCATAATTAATGTAGGTGGCTTAGAATCATAAAATTAAATATGATGACATCGATCATAGACTAGATACACTAATAATTCATGTATGTAGTGAGAGTGGACTTTAAAAAAAAAGTTACAAATAATAAAGTCGACCATCATGAAACACGATCAATATCAATTCATTTTAATCAAGTTTATTAACATTATTACACTAACAAATATGTTTCTTTCTTAGTTCCTATACACTATGCGAACTTTAATTTGTGAACTTTTTCTTATTCTTTATAATTTTTTGAATTTAAGTTATTTGCAATAAAATTCACGTCAAAAAAATAATTAACATAGAAAAGTATCGCAACAATCATAGTACTTGATTTCTATATAGTGAATGTTTGATCTTTATAAATATCCTCTTATTTTTCTTTTCGAAAATATATATATTCAAGTGTTTTTGAGCATGCTTTTAAATTTGGTGGACTTAATATATCTTTTTATCTCAAATTGTGTGACATGGTTTCTTTTTAGTAGTCCATCCAAAAATAAAATTTACACATATTTTTAAATTTAGTGGGTACTCCCTCTGTCCAACAATAGTTATTCACTGTACTAAAAATAATTGTCCAACAATACTTGTCCAATTTAGAAAATCAAGAGATAATTTACCTTTTGGGTCTATTTTTCCTTAATATTAAATACTATTTATCATCTAACATATTTTTCAAAGCATTATATTTAATAAAGTCAAAGGATAATATAGTAATATTACCCCTATTATTTATTGTTTCTTAAAGGGTATGCCAAGTCAATAGTGGACAACTATTGTTGGACAAAGGGAGTAATAACTAGTACTCCCTCCGTTCCTTTTTGTATGTCACCATTTTAGATTGCACTTCTATTAAGAAATCAAGTAACTTTACCCTTCTACCCTTATTTAATGTTTTAAGTCAACTTTTCAATAAATAATGAATATGTTAGATTTCAAAAATTAAAATGCATTTGGATGACTATTTAAATTTTTGAGTTTATTTTTGGAGCCAAATTTTTTCACCAATTGATCTAAGATTTTAAAATTTTTGTTAAAGCTTCAACTTATTATTTTTGATCTTTTATTTTTAATTTGTTTGTTGAGATTTCTTTTTCAAAATAAGATTTTATAGAATAGTGAATGGAGAGAGTAATTAATCAATGTATGAAGTACTCCAATGAATATTAATTACTTATTAGTTTTCCTAGGTAATTTAGCATTGATTTTATAAAATGACAAGTATTATGGTCCAACAATTTATAGAAAGGGATGACATATAAAAAGGAACGGAGGGAGTGACAATTTAAGTTTAAACTTCTAATTTTATATTTAAATAGATGATTTGTAATCACACAAAAAGCTAAAACTTATTTAAATTACAAGTTTTAAAAATCTACCTTCATATAAATTGTGACGAGATGAATAGTATGTTTATGGGCAAGTTAAATACAATAATTGCTAATTCTTCCGATCAAATCAAACCTAATATCATTATCCAAATATAGAGTGAGAATATTCTATAGTCTATCGAATTAATTACACTAGTGGTCATGTATTGAATATTCTCTATATTAACGGTACATACAACTTAATTTATAATTTATTTTATGAATTTAATTCATATACACTAATATTATGACATTTTAATTTGTTATAGGAGCTAACATATATATTTTCATGTTGCTGATATCTTTTACTTGTGATTAATTATCTATCTTTTATAAGTGGCAGGATATTATATACCCCTACATCTCAATATAATTATATTAATCATATGTAATGCGTTTTAATTAGATACATAATTATTAAAACAATTTATATACTAGTACTTTTTGGCTACAAATTGATTTTTCAGAGTAATTAAAAGTTTGAAATTAAATTGTTTTTAAATATAAAAAATATTTATATTATTTTTTAAAAATTAAATTAAAAAAAATACATCACATAAATTATAACCGATAATTGAAGAATGAAAATTAATTGATGCAAATAGAACAAGACAGATAACCTACTTTTGTGGAAAAAAATGTTACGCTGGTCTACTATTTTTTAAAAAGAAACACGTGCTGACTTGAGGTAGGTAAGGACAAGGACGGCTACTTTACATTCCCTTTTACTCACTAACATATGAGTTTTACGTGTATTGAAATTTGATTAAATTTATATATTGCAGAATTTGTTTTGAAGGATAACGTTCTCAAAAACCTTTCTTCCTTTTCTACTTGAGAATTCAAATGCTTTTAAAAAAAAAATAATACAGAAGTTTTGAACTGAATCATCCTATCGCAATTCATATTTGATCGTCTTTTTACTTTTAAGTGTATTTTATTCCTTTTTAACTTCTTTTTTATTTAGAAGATCTCACATGCCTCTTTTAATTTTTCTCTTCTATTTTCCACATAGCAACTTCCAAATTAGATGTCAATAAAGGTGTCAAGAAATTGGAAGAGACCATGTGTCTCTTCTTTTAAATAATTTTCTTCACCTCTAAGTTTACTAAATTGATGAATACTTAGTTAGATGTTAATTCCAATTTAATAATAAAACTAGGGACATATTATCAAAAAGAAAAATATATATTAATTACGAGAAATTTAGAAACAAAGTGCTAAATTTTCTTTGTTTTGCACAATAAAAAAATGACCTGATTGGTCATATTTGGTTTTAAGAAAGTGATGAAGTTAGTAGCAAATGCTAATTTATTTATTTATTGTAGTGGCCACAAGACTAATCTTAGCATAAAGTTCTATACAAATATAAAATATCTAAATGAAGTTTGTTTAGATATTTTTGAACTGTTTGAAACTCTACATTTATATTTTTAAAAGGAGTTAATTTTAAAAAGTAAAAAAATATAATTAATTCTATTTCAATAAAATAAATTATCAAGTTATTTAATATAATATTTTTAATAATGTGAATAATTAATAGGAGACAATAAAGTAAGAAGTAAGTGATTCAAGATTTCAAATTAGGTCAATGCATTACTGTTGTGTAGTAGACTAGTAGTATCCAAATTAGGTCCACCAAAAGTTTGATTGATTATCCAAATCTTTGGTTCATAAAAGTAGATTCATTGAATCTTTAAGAAAAAATGATAAATTGATACCTAGTATTTTTTTCGATTCATATTATATGATATTTTTAATTTTATATTTTATTTAAAATAAATAATTTTTTACATAATTAAAAAAATATTAGTATTTTCTTTGAAATTAACCTTATTTAGATAAATACATTTTAATATATAATCAAAAAATTATATTAAAAAATATTTAATTAAGAGATTTAATAAAAATATATCTTACTTCTTAGGAGCAGTAGTTATAAAAAGGAATGTCGGCAACATATCATCATTATCTCCAACTAATTAACCTTGACACTATTACATTAATCGACATAACTTCCAAAAATAGTTCCAAAGTATAATTAATTCTGGTTAATACTATTAAATTTTTGACAAAATTAATTGCAAAACTTATGTGAGATCCAATAGCTCATCATCATATGTATACACACCAACATTAATTTTAGAACTCAATTTATCATTTTAAAATTTAAAATTAATAAAATTGAAATTCTGACTTCGCAAATTGCATTGGCTTGGAAATACCAGATTTGAAAAATAGAGAATTAATTCCAAGAGAATTGTGTTTTAATTATCAATCTTTTTTTAATAGTAGTGTGTTTTCTTGTGATGAACTATTGTTGAGACGCTTTATCATACTTGAAGGTATACACTTAAAAAAATTATATCCATCAATACCAAGTCAATTAATTTTTAAATAAAGATTATTTACTTGTGATTAATTTATGAAAAAATTACATAAATACATAACTTAAGATATCATAATTTCTACAATTTCCTATCATTTAAAAAAATTACAAAATTTCCTCTCGGATACATCTCTATCTCCTCTTGGATACATTCTTATCCCCATCTCGGATACATCCCTCCCATTAAGTAATGTATCATTTGTAATGTATCGGACAACCAAGAAATGTATCCGAGAGCAATAAAAAATTTAATTTTTTTATGATTAGGAAAACTTTCAGAATAGGATATAACTAGCCCCAAATGTATGAGATTTCTGTACTTTATATTTTGTTCAAAGAAGAAGAATTCGTTGAAGATTCAAATAAATATAAGAGACAGAATATTGTATGATGAAAATTATGAGAAAAAAATATAATCAATTAAGATTATTTCCACCATTTGAGCTCCAAGTTTAATGGAAAGAATAACATTTGAAATATTTAAATTTCAAATTTTGAATAATGTACTATAAATCTATATCTTAGAATGAAGGAAAAACTTGAATCTAGGAGAAAATCTACTACTTTATGATTCATTCAAACTTTTTTAAAAGAAAAAAAAGTTGCGTGTTGGAGGAAAATTCAACACAAGGAAGATGCTTACTTATAACATTCAAGAAAAATAATAAAGAGATTCAAGGTTGATTTTATTTTTTTTTAACTAAAGGAAGGATCATGATTTATAGAGTATCAATATATATTCACGGGTAAAAAGTCACTATTTTTCCTTTAAAAAATATTTAGTGATTATTTCCATAATATTTTGATTAAATCGATGGGAAAGGAAAAAATTATTGATGTTTCCATATAGAAAAATTAGAAAGTTTTTTACTGTATCATTGAAAATTTATTTCTCAACTTGTATTTTTTAAGTGAGCTGATTCAATGAAAATTGAGTAAAAAAATTATGTTCTACAACATAAATTTTTCACTGATTCGCGGTAGAAAAAAACTTTGTTTCTACTGGTGGTTTAGAAGTTAGTCATATCAACATTTATTCAAGTCAAGTCGAAAAAGGAGTTCACATTTAAAAAGATCAAGCCAATAAAAGGTCCAAATTCAAACTTATACCAATCAAGATCCATGATTAAAGGAATAGAATCTTGAAATTCTCTTATGTTACTTGAGTAAGAGCTCATTTTATAAATTAGAAATCTTTTAATAAGAAAAAAAATTGAAAAATATATGGGGGAAAGTACTAGTTACTGTGGAATAAAGATATTATATGAGATGTTGAAGACAATTACAAAATGGGAAAAGTTCAAAATTTCTGGCTAAAATTTCGACACCTACTTCGGTAAAGAACAAAGAAAAAAAAAATAAAAAAATATTGAACTTGACACATTTGGTGCAATCAAGAATAAATTATTCGGCGGCGTATCAAGTTAAGACGAGTCCGTCTGCTACTCAGCCATGAGCTCGTCGGTGGGACTTGCCAAGTGCGGTTTACATCTCCGATATGATTTTTGAGCTATTGCACAATAAGAAGGTTACCACAAAGTGCTCACCCGAAGGGCAAAGATTGTGAATTTCCCCGGGAGTTCCAAAAAAAAAAAGAAAGTTAAGAAGGGAAGATCAAGCAAGGAATTGAATATGGCAAAACACACGCGTCTTATGTGACAAGTTACGTGAGATACACTCGAACTTATTCATCTTATGCTATGTAAGATATGTATGTCTATTTATTCAACTTTATACAAGTTTAAATATTTATTTGTCCGCACCCAAAGTTGGAGTCCCTAGATATCAACAGAGACCAAGTCAAATGATACGTTTATGTATTATGTCAGTTTAAAAAGTGAATAAACATTGTCCATTTTGTTTAAAACATGATACTTTAAATATGTTTTATGTTATGAAATTCATAATGTAAATGTGAATATGTGTATATTGTTGCTACAAGATATACATATCATTATATCAACATTTGTATTGCAGGTCCACAGATAAGCTGACAACATGTGTATATCAATATATATATGTTAATGTATACTATGTATATTACTATAGATTTTCTTTCATTGATAGTTTCATCATTGATGAATAGTAACTTAAAAGATGTGTCACAGGCCGCATTCTCACAACAATTGTGTATTTGTTGATGCAAAATCAAGCTAGCCGTGTATACATTATATGACTATGAGTGTATACACTGATATACATGTATACATATTTTACTATCTCACAATAGGCTATAAGCACACAATTCTAGCATGATATGTGTGCTTGGGTTGAAGGGTGATTTGCTCGAAATGTGTGTGGCCCACTTTGGCTAGAAGTAGGTAGTTGTTTGTTGACATGTGCTTCTAAAAGAGGGTATTTCAAAAAATTTAATTTGTTTCAATTTATTTATCTTACTTTCCTTTTAAATCTGTTATACATTTGAAAATTACGTTAAAAGTACTATAAATCACAATAATTAACAACTTCACATATGTATATTTTTCTATTCTCTTACCTTGTCTTTTGATTTTATTTTCGTGCATAATTAATAACTGAATAATCGAATCAAATTGAATAAAAATCGATAACAACAAAATCTATAAATGTATATTATATTTGATTTGATTTGATTTAGTTTTAATAATTTAAAAGTCGATTAAATTGATTTGATTTTAATTTTGTCCAAATACCAACTGGATAACTGTGGAAGCCTACTTCAAGCCTTTGGCAGCCTAATTCAATTTGTTGGGAAAGCCATCACCGTTGAAGCAATAGCAATTCGTACAATATTGAAAAATGTTATGAAAAAGAAATGGTCAAAAGTGCAAGCCTTATTAGATGCAAAAATAATAGTGGATCTGGTACTAAAAAGAAATGTAGTCTCATGCATGGGAGATATAACTACATGTAAAGACATTTTGAAGCTTATGAGGTTCTTGGAATATAGTTGCACACAATTTTAAAAAGTTTTCTATTTCGTTATTACATAAAGTTTCTTGGATTTCTGCTTTTCCTAGTTGGAGTGTAATTGATGTTATCTCATCATTTAACTCTTTAATACCGTTTATGCATTAATATAACTAAATTATTGGTTGCCAAAAAAACACCCCTGATTGAAAAAATATGACGAAATCTCCAAAAATTTTGAAATAGAGACCACCGGTTAGTTAGATTAAAGTAAGGGTTTCTTACCAATATGAATAGGCAACAAAAAAAAAATCCAACAAAACGGCCATATGTATATGTAATATATCGATATTGTATAAATAGTGTATATTCATATACAAATAATGTATAAATATGTATCAGAGATGTATATACATCTACTTAAAATATCTATGCATTGCAAATTAATATTTTTCAATCCCAACCAAGTCAAATCTCCTCTAAACGATCCCAAAATTTAGATATAAGCTCCTCTCAATATTTTGAGTATTTTGATATATTATTCAATAGAAATGATTCTCATCTGTGGCACATCAATTTTTAAAGTCGAGCTTTGAGCATGGAAGAAGAAGGAGGAGGAGGAGGAGGAAATTAGAAGGAAAACAACGAATAAATAAGGAAGAAGAAGGAAGGAGGGAAGGAAGAAGAACGAAACAACCATTAATGCCCGGAAAAAAATCAAAGAAGGAAAAAAAGGAGGAGAACAGTAAAAGAAGGCTTCAAAATGCACTTCGTATACATAGTATTGGTCGAATGACTATTTTATATAATCAGTGATAATATTGTGAAAAAACTAAGCTGAAGATCTCAATTCACCATTGAAGGTTCTAGAGGAAACAGAATTTCGAAAAGAAGAAGAATAATTTTTTTATTCCATCATGCTTGAGTGTTACACTTGTGCATCATTATATACTTACATCTCAGATCCAATCAATACAAAAAATGTGTACTCTAACCGACTCTGTACAACTAACAAATGACAGCTCATCAACTAACTACATTTTGACCAACTAACTGATTCTAAACAGTTGTAACCAACTGAGTACAGGAATAACAGAAAGTGTGAACTCAACACTCCCCCTCAAGCTGAAGGGTGTAGTATGTTAAGCACACCTAGCACACCTAACAAGTACAGGTGTTGAGCATGGCTCAACCCTTTGGTTAATAGATAAGCTATTTGTTGTTGTGTGTGTACATACTCTGTTTGGATCATACTAGCCTTGACTTTGTCTCTAATGAAATGGCAATCTATCTTAATATGCTTGGTTCTTTCATGGAATATAGGGCTTGCTGCTAACTGAATAGCAAGTTTGCTATCACTCAACACTGTAATTGGCATCTGAATAGACACATCAAGCTCCTTGAACAATCCTATCAGCCATGTTACTTCTGCAACAACTGATGCCATACTTCTATACTCAGCTTCAGCTGAGCTTCTAGACACTGTCTGTTGTTTCTTTGACTTCCATGACACTATAGAATCTCCAAACTTCACTATATACCCTGTAACTGACCTTCTGGTATTAGGACATGCAGCCCAGTCTGAATCACACTAACAAGTCAATGTTGTGGCAGGCTGAGCCTGTAGCCATATGCCTTGGCCAACTGTTCCTTTCAAATACCTTACCACCCTGATAGTTACTTCCCAATGGGACCTTTTTGGATATTGCATAAACTGGCTAAGTGCTTGCACTACATAGCTGATGTCAGGTCTAGTGACAGTAGCATACATTAGTTTACGTACTAGCCTCTGATAAGCTGAGTAATCTGATAATATATCATCTCCATGTAAACCAGTATCCTGATCAAATTCCACTGAGGTCAACCTCAAGTTGGATTCTAATAGGGTAGCTGCTGGTTTTGCACCACTTAAGCCAAGTCCTTAAGTTTGAATTTTTGATGCAATGTCTCTTTTGCTTCCTTGATCAATAACTCACTATCACCAATAATGAGTAAATCATCAACATAGATCAAAACAATAACCATCTCCTCTTGCTTCTTCAAGGTGAATAATGAATAATCATGAGAACTCTGAATGAAGCCTGCAGCTAACAAATTGCTGGTTAGTTTGATATTCCATTGTCTAGAGGCCTGCTTAAGTCCATACAAGGACTTAAGCAATTTGCAGACTTTAGTTGATCCCTGAGACCTGAAACCTTTAGGCATCTCCATATAGACCTTCTCATCCAAGTCTCCTTGCAGAAAGGCATTGTACACATCCATTTGGTAAAGAGACCAGCCTTTTGAAACAGCCAATGCAATGACACATCTGACAGTGACCATTTTTGCAATTGGAGAAAATGTGTCATGGTAATCCAATTCTTGTTGTTGACTGTAGCCCTTGGCTACAAGTCTGGCCTTGAATCTTTCAATCTCACTATTAGCCTGATACTTAATCTTGTAAATCCATTTAGAACCAATTGTATGTTTGCCTTGAGGTAAATCAACTACCAACCAGGTCTTGTTATCTTCAAGGGCTTTGATTTCCTACTGCATAGTATGAATCCATCTAGCATCTTTATTAGCTTGTCCAAAAGTTGAGGTTCTATCAAGGCTGAAAACTTGGCAAGGTAGCTGTGATATTTTGATGACATATGAGTGTAACAGAGGTGATTAGCTAGAGGGTACTTACTGCCAGGTCCCTTTGTATGTGTTGTGTAGTCTTTCATCCATATGGGTGGTTTGGTGGTCCTGATAGATCTTCCAGTGGAATGTGCAGGCAATGACTCAGCTGTATCAACTGATAATGACTCAGCTGTATCAACTGAGATCTCATGGGTAGGCAACACCTCTTCATGTACTCTAGGCATATCTGTAGGGCCATGAGTAACAATAGTTGGACAACCCTCAGGTACTACATCATCTAAAGAAGCAAGATCTTCATAGCAATCAAGTAAAAAAATAGGAGCAGGAGCTTTAGGAGCCTGTGGAGAGCCAAAAGGAAAGATGTGTTCCTGAAAAACAACATCTCTACTGACCAGGAACTTTTTAGTGTGCAAATCTAATAACAAGAAACCCTTCTATGTCTCTGAGTACCCCATCAGGACAACATGCTTTGCCCTCTCAGAAAACTTGTCATTCTTTGGAACAACTGATGCATAACCAAGACACCCTATGACTTTCAAATGACCAAGATTAGGAGGTTTTGAGAACAACATCTCAAATGGACTCTTGATGAGGGTAGTCTGTTGATTAGGTACACTGCTGCTTTGACACAAATACCCCAAAGTCTGGGAGGCATAAAGGACTGGAATCTAAGGGCCTTAGCTACGGATGTGTCTACGTTTCTTCTCTACCACACCATTTTGCTGAGGTGTGTGAGTACAACTACTCTGATGTAAGATGCCCGAACTCAAAAATAACTCATTGCAGTGAGAGTTGAAAAACTCTGTGCCATTATCTGATCTCACTGTCTTGATGTTTTGGCCAAACTGATTCTTAATCAAGAAGATGAAATTCTTTATAGCTACAATGGTTTCAGATTTAAGCTGCAGTAAATAAATCCAAGTATATTTGCTAAAATCATCTACAATTGTTAGAAAATAGTATTTCTTATCAAATGTGGGAACCTTATATGGTCCCCAAAGATCCAGTGTACAAGTTCAAAAGGCAAAGATGCTTTTGATTCACTAATAGGAAAAGACAATCTAGTCTGCTTAGCTAGAGGGCAGACTGAGCAACTAGTAAGTATTTCAACATCCTTATTACTATGTAGTAAGTCTAAACATTTCAATATATGAGAAGAAGGATGACCAAGTCTTCTATGCCATAATCCACAATCCCGTAGTGACACTCCTACAACTATCTTCTGATGATTCTGAGTTCCACAATTGTCTGTCAAGTCAGACTCATTTCTGAATATGTATAAACTCCCTTCTTCCCTACCAATCCCCTCCATCCTGCCACGGTAAAGGTCTTGAAATACGCAAAAGTTAGGGTAAAAGGAAACAAAACAAGAGAGTTCCATGGTTAGCTGTGAAACTGACATAAGTTAAACTTAAAATCAGGAACACACAACACATCTTTGACAGCTTCATTGTTAAACAAGCATATCTCTCCTATGTGTGATATAGCAACCTTATCACCAGTAGGTAAGTTCACCCTGTCTTGGTGAGAATTAGCTATGCATCTACTGTTAGTCAACAAATGTCCATCTGCTGTTATTTGATGAGAAGCACCAGAGTCTACTATCCAACAATGTGATGCAACATTGGTTGAAAAACAATTAGCCATACCTATCATGTTTTCCTGTTTCATGTCCTTATTGTCCTTGCCGAGCATGTCTAGTTTCTATTTGTACTCTCCATCAGTGAATGCATGTCCCTTGGCAACAAAAGAATTATTCATTTCATGACTTGTAGAAGCCACATGATTTTGATCTAGATAATCTTTAGAAATGTTGTTAGCTAGGTGATGACCAATTTGATCCCCAAAGTGACTAGAACCGTGATTTCCATATCCTCTAGAGTGAGAATGAGCTGAGCCTGCCTTTGAATTATTAAAACCAAATTTCTTCCTGTGTTTCCAGTCAGCTGGACTGATCTGAGGCCAAAAATATATTTTCTTATTATTAATTGCCTCATATTTATTACTTATATTTGTCCTTTTTTAGCATGGATTTTATGGATTGTGCTAAATAGTGTATTTTATTTGTAGGATTAAATTGATACAAAGTTGAAGAAGTTTGGAGCTAAAATGAATTAATTATGAAAGATTGAAGAAGGAAAATCAAGCAGACAGCTTAATGGATTAAATTGAATATTATATTAATATTTGTATATATATGGAAAGGTTGGTTGTGGCGGCACAATTTCTAGGAATCCAATTGCTTTTGGTTTTGGATTCCTATTTGTTTTGGACTCAATTATTTTATTCAGGGTTTTCTACATCTATAAATAGTCCATAGAAATAATTATTTAGGGGGGCTACTTTTTGGTGATCAAGAGCAAGGGATTACAATTCATCTTTGGGTTCAATTCTCTATTTTTTTTCTTTAGGTTTGAATTTTATGAAATTTATTATTTTTGAGTTTATGGATATTATGTGTGGCTAAACGCCCTTGTTCTGGGGCTGTAGCTACGGGTTATTGTTGAACATCGAATTGCTTTGAATTGATTATTGGTTATCATATACATTACTTTTACATTCTTGTTTTAGTATTTCATGCTAGGCCACCATAGAAATAAAGCTATTGTCTATTCTTGGACTCGAGAGATGAAGAGGTAGATAGACCAGAGAATGTAAAGAGCTTGTTCTAACTTTGATTAGATTCGTGTTTAGGAGTGACGCCCGGACGAACACCTAGCTTTGTTACGAAACAGGATGAAATATAAATGCTCGCCAATTAGGACTGCCTATCCCCGCTCAACGATGTAGTTAGACAGCTAGTTGGAGTAGGCGATTAGAGGTCGAGAGATCATGATCATAATATTAACCCTGTAAATCAGTAATGTGATAACTAAAATGGATTCTTTGCATGAGATGTGATACATGAAACCCAAAGCATGCTGCAGCCCTGGAATTGTCCCTTAATTGATTAAAACACCGAAATTATAGTTATCCTAGTCAGCTAGTTTATTATTTAAATTGTTCTTAGTAATAGTAGTAATCAAAACCATATGTTAATACAGTCTTTAAATTATAGATTTAATTGAATTGATATACATTGATCATAAGTCCCTTGGGTACGACAACCCGGTTCTTAAAGAGCCATTTATTACTTCTGCAACCACGTACACTTGCGTGTGCATTTGGGAGCAACAAGTTTTTGGCGCCGCTGCCGGGGACTTAGAAATTAATTTATATTTAATTCTTTTGAGTCTACTAGTGATTATTCGAAGTGCTAACAACTTGATCTTAGCCGTTCTGTATTGCAGGCAATTCGGATCTGAAGTCTGGCTCGCAAAGGTGATCTTGTTGAACCAGACGACGAACCTGAACGAGCCCTTCGACAACGAAGAAAGCTGGCGAATCTTGGAAGACAACGAGAATTAGGATTAGATCTCCCAGAAAACCGGGAGGAGAACCCGGTTGATGATCGTGGAGAACACGTGGAAAGAGAACACATGGAGATACCTGCAGGGATAGCTCCGAGGCCAGTTCGTGATGTGGCAGTCCCACTCACCACTAGTATGACCTCGAGCATTCGAAAACCACCACCGGGTGGAAGATTTGAGTTGAAACAATCCATGGTGCATCTCCTCCATACTAATGGGCAATTCACTGGCCTACCCCATGAAGATCCCCAAGTGCACCTCAGAGGTTTTCTAGAGATAACCAGCACTTATATTCCACATGGGGTATCAACTGATTATGTGCGATTGACCTTGTTCCCATTTTCACTTTTGGGAGAAGCGAGGCGATGGTTAGACTCTAAGCCTCCCAACTCTATCACCACATGGGATCAGTTAGCAAAGAAGTTCCTTAATCGATTCTTCCCCTCAGGCAGAACTGCAAAACTGAGAAGTGAAATATTGAGTTTCAAGCAGAGAAGCGGAGAGAACATGTACCAAGCCTGGGATAGATTTAAACAATTGTTGCTTGCGTGTCCACATCACTATCAGGCAAATGAGGTATTAGCTCATACCTTTATTGAATGCCTTGAATATAATTCTAGGGTACTATTGAATACTGCAGCAGGTGGGCAAGCTCTTGAGAAGACCTATGATGAGTTAGTGGAGCTCTTGGACAAAATGTCTGAAAGCAACCCAGATTGGAATGGTGATACGCAAAGGAGCACAACATCAAAGGCTGCAGGTGTTTTGGAAGTGGATCAATTAACTGCACTGAATGCAAAATTGGATGCGCTAGCAACTAACTTCACCACTCAGCTCAAGAAGTTATCAGTCGGGCAGCAACAAGCACATGTAAATGTTGTACACCAACCGCAAGGATGGTGTGAAGTTTGCGGAAGTGGAGACCATGTGTCTGATTTTTGCGGTGAAAACCCAGACTCTGTGAACTATCTAGGGAATGCCCAAAGAGGTGGAGGTACGCAGAATTATGGTAACACGTATAACTCAAGTTGGAGGAACCACCCCAACTTCTCATGGGGTGGAAATCAGAATCAACACCAAAATCAGGCTCAAGGGCAGAACCAATACAGATCACAAGGTAATGGACAACAATTTCAACAGCCAAGTAATCAAGGTGCGAAGCAAGGGGGCATGACTAATGAGGAGCTGTTCCAAAAACTAAGTACAGAAAACAACAAGTTGGGAGAAGAGTTGAGAAGCACCCAATTAGCACAGAAAAATCTGGAAAGACAGTTTGCACAATTGGCTAATGCAGTCAATATGCGTCCTCCTGGAGGTCTTCCGGGTGACACGGATCCTAACCCAAGGCAACTGAATGCGGTGAGTACAAGGAGTGGATTACAACTGGAGGAACTAGCTCCAAAGAAGAGAAGTTCTGAGGCGGTGAGAGAAGAAAAGAAACCCGAAGAAGTGGTTCAAGAAGCGAATGTTGAGAGGATTGTTCCTCAAATAAAACCACCCCCTCCGTTTCCTCAAAAGTTCAAAAAGCAGAACGAGGACGAATGCTTCGGTAAGTTTCTGTCTCTCCTTAAACAAGTTCACATTAATCTCCCTTTGGTTGATATTTTGCAGGGAATTCCTAAGTACGCCAAGTATGTGAAGGATATAATGGCGAATAAGAAGAGATTGACTGAGTATGAAACAGTGGCACTCACGGAGGAGTGCAGTTCGAGAATTCAGAATAGACTACCCAAAAAGTTGAAAGATCCGGGCAGCTTCACAGTCCAAATCACCATTGGCCAAAGTGTTCATGCCCGCGGTTTGTGTGATTTGGGTGCTAGTATAAACCTCATGCCGGCATCTTTATACAATAAACTTGGGTTGGGTAGTCCAAAACCAACCACAATCATTCTCCAATTGGCCGATAGGTCGGTGGCAAGGCCGGAAGGAGTAGTAGAAGATGTCTTGGTGCAAGTTGGGTCACTGATCTTTCCTGTGGACTTTGTTGTCCTAAATTTTGAGCCCGATCCGGAAGTTCCATTTATTTTGGGACGACCATTCTTAGCTACAGGGCGAGCATTGATTGATGTAGCGGCTGGGCAGTTGACTATGAGAGCTCATGATAAGGTGGAGGTGTTTGATGTCTATCGCGCCTTGAAGTTGCCATCTGTCTATGAAGAGTTGTCTGCCATTACAGTAGTAGACCTTGCTATAGAATTGCATTGCATAACTCCCAACGATCCCTTGGAAAGAGTTTTGGTGGGGCATGACATAGATGGAGATGCAGAAGCGCAAGAAACTGGCCACTTGTCTTAATGTAGCACTAGTTGGTTCACAAAAAGGTGTAGTCGAACCATTAGATCGAGTGTTGGGTCTTCTTCCCAAACCCTCAATAGAAGAAGCACCAAAGCTGGAGTTAAAATCACTTCCGTCACACTTGAGGTATGCATATCTTGGCTCTAATGAAACTTTACCTGTTATACTTTCTGCGCATTTGTCTGCAGCACAGGTTGATGCGGCTTTGGAGATACTGAAGAAAAGGAAGAAAGCAATAGGCTGGCAAATGTCGGATATTCATGGAATTAGTCCGGCCTTGTGCATGCACCGAATTTACATGGAGGACGACCATAAACCGAGTACGCAACACCAACGCCGGCTGAATCCTTTGATGAAGGAGGTCGTGAAGAAAGAAGTGATCAAGTGGTTAGATGCAGGAATTGTGTATCCTATCTCTGACAGCAAATGGGTAAGTCCTGTGCAATGTGTACCTAAGAAAGGAGGTATGACAGTAGTGAAGAATGACAAGAATGAGTTGATCCCAACAAGAACTGTCACTGGATGGAGAATTTGCATGGATTACCGAAAATTAAATGATGCCACAAGAAAGGACCACTACCCTGTCCCTTTTATTGATCAAATGCTTGACCGTTTAGCAGGACAGGAGTATTATTGCTTCTTGGATGGGTATTCTGGATATAATCAGATTTTAATCGCACCTGAGGATCAAGAGAAGACTACATTCACATGTCCCTATGGCACGTATGCATTCAAACGCATGCCATTTGGGCTTTGCAATGCTCCTGCCACATTCCAGAGGTGCATGATGGCCATTTTCCATGATATGGTGGAGGACTTTGTGGAAGTATTCATGGATGACTTCTCCGTTTTTGGGAATTCTTTTGAGGTATGTCTTCGAAACCTTGATAAAGTACTTGCTCGCTGTGAAGACACTAACCTTGTGCTTAATTGGGAAAAGTGTCACTTCTTAGTCCGAGAAGGTATAGTTTTGGGTCATAAAGTGTCTAAACAGGGACTCGAGGTAGATAAAGCAAAGGTGGAAGTTATTGAAAAATTGCCCCCTCCTATTTCTGTCAAAGGGGTAAGAAGTTTCTTAGGACATGCAGGTTTTTACCGGAGATTCATCAAGGACTTTTCCAAGATTGCTAGACCTATGTGCAGTCTTTTGGAAAAGGAGGTGAAATTTGATTTCGATGCAATGTGCTTAGAAGCTTTTGAGATGCTGAAGCGGAACTTAATTGAAGCTCCTATCTTGGTTGCTCCTAACTGGGGGTTGCCATTTGAACTCATGTGTGATGCAAGCGATGTAGCAGTGGGTGCAGTATTGGGACAGAGACAAGGCAAAGTGTTCCATTCAATATATTATGCGAGCAAGACCCTTGATACTGCTCAAGCTAATTACACAGTGACTGAGAAGGAGATGCTTGCCTTAGTGTTCTCCTTCGACAAGTTCAGATCATATTTGGTAGGTACCAAAGTTATTGTTTATACTGACCATGCAGCTATTAGGTACCTATTCAATAAGAAGGATGCTAAGCCGAGACTAATTCGGTGGATATTGCTTCTCCAAGAGTTCGATCTTGAGATCAAAGACCGGAAGGGTACTGAAAATCAGATCGCTGATCATCTGTCAAGATTAGAAGATTTCTCTCATGTGCATGAAGGGGAACAAATACGCGAGGAGTTTCCGGATGAGCAGTTGATGGCTTTGGATATCTCCCAAGTGCCTTGGTATGCGGATATTGTGAATTTCTTGGTGAGTGGATTGTTTCCACCTGGCGCAACAACCCAACAAAGAAAGAAGCTGTGCATGATGCTAAATTCTATATATGGGACGAGCCATTCTTGTTCAAACAAGGAGTGGACGAAGTGGTGAGGCGATGCATTCCGGAGAATGAGGTCAAGCAAGTGCTCCAGAGTTGTCATGCAAGTCCTTATGGAGGACACCATGGAGGAGAACGCACGGCTCACAAGGTATTGCAATCTGGCTTCTTTTGGCCCTCTCTTTTTAAAGATTCTATGGCTTATGTGAAGGGGTGTGATAATTGCCAAAGGTTGGGAACGATATCAAGAAGACATGAAATGCCCTTAAATAATATTCTTGAGGTGGAAATCTTTGATGTGTGGGGTATTGACTTCATGGGTCCCTTCCCACCATCTAGTGGAAACCAATATATTCTTGTGGCTGTTGATTATGTGTCTAAATGGGTTGAGGCTGTCGCTCTTCCCACGAATGACTCAAGAGTGGTGATTAAATTCATTAAGAAGCACATTTTTACGCGTTTTGGTACTCCAAGGGCAATCATAAGTGATGGAGGTAAGCACTTCATTAACCATCTTGTGAAGAATCTTCTGGCTAAGTATGGTATACGGCATAAAGTAGCTACAGCTTATCACCCTCAAACTAGTGGTCAAGTAGAAGTTTCGAATCGTGAGGTGAAGCAAATACTGCAGAAAACAGTGAATGCACAGCGCAAAGATTGGTCTGAGAAGCTTGATGATGCATTATGGGCATATCGGACTGCATACAAAACACCTATAGGGACTTCTCCCTATCACTTGGTGTTCGGCAAAGCATGTCATCTTCCGGCGGAGCTAGAGCACCAAGCATATTGGGCTATAAAAAAGTTGAATCTTGATCCTGAGCTAGCCGGTAGAAAGAGAATTGGTCAATTGCATGAACTTGAAGAGTTTAGGCTCCATGCTTATGAGAATGCAAAAATTTACAAAGAGAAGACCAAGAGATGGCATGATAAGCACATAATCCCTCGCACTTTTGCTCCGGGGCAAAAGGTATTACTTTTTAACTCTAAACTTCGGTTGTTCCCCGGAAAACTAAGATCTAAATGGAGTGGACCCTTTGAAGTGGTGAGGATGACTCAACATGGCGCGGTAGAGCTTAGAGAAAAAACTGGCCCTTCGTTCTTGGTGAATGGGCAAAGGGTCAAACATTATTTTGGAGAGGATACGGATCGAGATCGTGAAGCTCTTGAGCTAAATGATGAATGATCCAAGCTGTGTCGTGCCGTGACGTTAAATTAGGCGCTTATTGGGAGGCAACCCAATTGGTAGTGTAGCTTCTTATTTTTTTTTATAGTGTCATTTTTTTTTTCTTCTTTTCTTTTGGTCTTGTTTTTGCAGATTAGGGGAAGTCTGAGTACCCAAAAATTTGGAGCTAAGGAGCATGTTTGAGCATCCTTGATGAAAATGAAGAGAACATGCTACTAGCTAGGCCTAGAGGCCTCAGGGAGTTTTCCTAACCCTTGTTTTAAATTTTATTTGATGCTTTGGGGACATAGCATCTTTTTAAGTGTGGGGTGGAGGAATGAATTCCTAGTTTTTACTGCTTTATCGAGTTTTTTGTATTTTTAGGTGGGTTCCTCGGCTTTTGTTTTCGGTACTTTTCCTGAGGATAGTCCCTTTGAACCGATAGGGAGTAAATTTTTATTTATTTTTTATTTTTTAGAGAAAAGAAAAGACCCTTTTGAGTTGTGTGATACTTGTTATTTAGGCCTAATTTTAAGTAGTACGTTCTTGTGAATGCTTGATTGCTAATGAAATTGCAGACTCTTTGACACTTAGGCTCATGGTTATGACTTTGTATATAACTTATTTTATTTTGTAGTTTGTTATGATTCTGTCTCTCTTAGAAGTGGAATTGATCCATCTTGATTGATACTTGTGCCATGTGTGGTGAGAATTTGTTTATTCCATGTTTTGCATCTTAGTCTAGAACTTGCCCTGCATGTTATTGAAGCGAAATAAAAAGTGTTGCTCAGTTTAGGAGATGATAATAGGCTTTCTTTGATTTGTCTTGTAAATTTTAGCCTTTTCAGATATTATATCACTAGTTCGCCCTTTTGAGCCTGTAGCCTTTTGTTGGTAGCCATATTTTGCCCTTAACTATTTTGTTGAATCCCTAGTTTTTGCACCTTGCTTTCTTGAGCACTGTAGCATAGACTGATTATAATTGTTTTGTCTGGAAGAAAAACAAGGGATGGTTGAGTGAAAAAAAAAAGAAAAAAAAAAAAGAAATCAATGATAGCTACAAAGTGTGAAAAAACCCTCTTCGAAAGAATGTGACATGAAAAAAGAAAAAAAAATTATTTGAGAAAAAAATATATTATTGTGAAAGAAAAAAAAAATGATTGAAGCATTATTAAGATGATGAGAATTACTTGTGAAATAATTGTTGAAGAGAGGGCTGAAAATAAAGAGAAGAAAATAATGGGTGATGAAATCTAAAATTGCAAAGTGCTTAGGGAAGTGTGAGTCACTATTATATAATTTTCCTACCCGTCCCCTAGCCTACATTACAACCCGTTAAAGTCCTATTTGATTCTATTCGAGCATGCTTAATTAGTGGAGATGTACATAATGGGCAAGCATATGGTTCTTTGAGCATACATGTGAATTTTATTGGTGAGTATGAGATTTGATCTTTGATGTGAAGTCCTTAATTTATATTCAATCTTTTGAATTGAGTGTGTGGACTATTTTCTTCTTGTGAGGGCACTTGTTTCATGATAGATAGGTGATGTTATTAACTTTCTTTGATGAGAGTAGGTGAGCAAGCTTAAATTTGATGAGTTCAGAGTCTTTCCTTGAGGTTAGGAGGTTAGAGGTTTGTTGTTTATTTGGATGTCTTGCATAATGAGCGGGAATTGTACTTGATGTTTTCAAATTTCAATATAGCCTAATTGTTTGTATCAACCAAAGTGATGGCTTCCTAGTATGATTTTTGAGATGAGCTTTAATGTTTGCTCGAGGACGAGCAAAAGTTTAAGTGTGGGGTGTTGATCTGAGGCCAAAAATATATTTTCTTATTATTAATTGCCTCATATTTATTACTTATATTTGTCCTTTTTTAGCATGGATTTTATGGATTGTGCTAAATAGTGTATTTTATTTGTAGGATTAAATTGGTACAAAGTTGAAGAAGTTTGGAGCTAAAATGAATTAATTATGAAAGATTGAAGAAGGAAAATCAAGCAGATAGCTTAATGGATTAAATTGAATATTATATTAATATTTGTATATATATGGAAAGGTTGGTTGTGGCGGCACAATTTCTAGGAATCCAATTCCTTTTGGTTTTGGATTCCTATTTGTTTTGGACTCAATTATTTTATTCAGGGTTTTCTACATCTATAAATAGTCCATAGAAATAATTATTTAGGGGAGCTATTTTTTGGTGATCAAGAGCAAGGGATTACAATTCATCTTTGGGTTCAATTCTCTATTTTTTCTTTAGGTTTGAATTTTATGAAATTTATTATTTTTGAGTTTATGAATATTATGTGTGGCTAAACGCCCTTGTTCTGGGGCTGTAGCTACGGGTTATTGTTGAACATCGAATTGCTTTGAATTGATTATTGGTTATCATATACATTACTTTTACATTCTTGTTTTAGTATTTCATGCTAGGCCACCATAGAAATAAATCTATTGTCTATTCTTGGACTCGAGAGATGAAGAGGTAGATAGACCAGAGAATGTAAAGAGCTTGTTCTAACTTTGATTAGATTCGTGTTTAGGAGTGACGCCCGGACGAACACCTAGCTTGGTTACGAAACAGGATGAAATATAAATGCTCGCCAATTAGGACTGCCTATCCCCGCTCAACGATGTAGTTAGACAGCTAGTTGGAGTAGGCGATTAGAGGTCGAGAGATCATGATCATAATATTAACCCTGTAAATCAGTAATGTGATAACTAAAATTGATTCTTTGCATGAGATCTGATACATGAAACCCAAAGCATGTTGCAGCCCTGGAATTGTCCCTTAATTGATTAAAACACCGAAATTATAGTTATCCTTGTCAGTTAGTTTATTATTTAAATTGTTCTTAGTAATAGTAGTAATCAAAACCATACGTTAATACAGTCTTTAAATTATAGATTTAATTGAATTGATATCCATTGATCATAAGTCCCTTGGGTACGACAACCCGGTTCTTAAAGAGCCATTTATTACTTCTGCAACCACGTACACTTGCGTGTGCATTTGGGAGCAACACAGCTCCAAGGTGAAGCTTGCGTGGATGATTAAAAAAGAAACATGATGTGCTCTTTCTATCATCAATGATGCCTGTGTAGTCACTATCAGTAAAGCCGGTTAATGTGAAATATGTTACCTTAGAATACCAAATCCCAAGATCTGTTGTCCCAGCGATATATCTTATTACTCTCTTTGCAGCTCCAAGGTGAAGCTTGCGTGGATTGTGCATAAATCTTGATATGACGCCAACAGAGAAAGCAGTATCTGGTCTTGTATGAGACAAGTAGTTCAAACCACCAACCAGACTTCTAAAATAAGTTGCATTTGCCATTTCAGAACCATCATCACGACACAACTTCTCATTAATATTCATTGGCATAGTAACAACTTTACAATTTACCATAGTAAACTTTTTCAAAAGATTTGTTGCATATTTTCTTTGTGAAAGAAATATGCCTTCAATTCCCCATTTCACCTTAAGACCAAGAAAAAATTGCAGCAGACCCAAATCAGACATCTCAAAATTCTTCATCATGCAGTCCTTAAATTCAGTGATGATAAACTCACTCAAACCTATATATATCATATCGTCAACATAAAGACATACCACCAAAAAATCATATTTACCTTCTCATTTTACATAAAGAGTAGGCTCATTGTCACTCCTTTCCATTCTCAAGGAAATACAAATCAATCTTGAAGTACCATACCCACGGCGCTTGCTTTAAGCCATAGAGTGCCTTTTTAACCTGTAGACGTTATCTTCTTTGTCATTTACTACAAAACCTTCAGGTTGTGAGATATAGACTTTCTCTTCCAAATTAACATTTAAAAAGGCAGATTTAATATCGAAGTGGTACACTGGCCAACTTAAATTAGCAGCCAAGGCTAAAAAAATTCTCACAGTTTCAAAGCGAGCAACAGGAGAAAAAATTTCTTTGAAGTCAATATATTGTTGTTGGGAATAACATAAGTATGATACTTGGTTCTAAACACTCATTTGAGCACAATAGCTTTCTTTCCTTCTGGAAAATTTACCAAGTCCCTGATTCTTTTGAATAGCCATCAACTCCTCTTCCATAGCCTTGCACCATTTATCCTCTTTTTCAGCATCTTCAAAGAAGATAGGATCTGAAACAAGTAAAGCAAAAGTACAAGATGTAATGTTAGCATATCTAGGATTATGTTTCCTAACTCTTGTTGATCTTCTTAATGGAGTTGGCTTTGCGAAAGGTTTTTTCAATATTGAAGAAGTTATTGGTGCAATTGATGAGGTAGTCAATGGACCTGCCAAAAAAGGATCTGCTACATACTCTTGATCAACAATATCATCAGAAGACAACAATTGAATGTTTGAACTTTCATTTGCGGAATTAAAGTTCCAGCTTGCATCTTCATTAAACATGATATTTTTATTGACTGTAATTTTTTCACTCACTGGATTATATAGATTATAAGCCTTGGATTATGTGCTATATCCAACAAAATACATTTTTCACATTTTTAGTAGGCTTACGTCGAGCTTGTGAATTTATCAAGGCATAAGCTATACAAGAAAAGACATGAAAGTGGCTTACCTTGGGCTTGTTACCTCTCCAAGCTTCATATGGTGTTTGATTAAACACTGCCTTAGTGGGAGAAATATTCAGCAAATAGATAGCAGTGACAACAACTTCAGCCCAAAAACACTTCAGTACACCTCTACCTTCCATCATGCTACTGCCCATCTCTACAAATGTGCAGTTCTTTCGTTGACTACACCATTCTGCTCTGGTGTATAAGGTGCTGTGAGTTCTTTGTGTATTCCATTTTTCTCGCAAAAGAAACTGAATTCTTTTGATATAAACTCACCACCTCTATCTGTCCGAAGAGTTTTGAGTCTACATCCACTTTGCCTCTCAACAAAAGATTTAAATTTCTTGAAATTGTCAAAAATTTCAGATTTAAATTTCAAGAATTATATCCAACTCATACGACTATAATCATCAGTAAAAAGCAGAAAGTATCTCCTTCCCCCTAAGGACTCAACACTCATAGGACCACACAAATCAGCATGTACTAACTCAAGACAAACAGAAGCTCTCCAAGACTTGCCTTCAGGAAAAAACTTTTTACTTTGTTTTCCATAAACGCAACACTTTCACAAAAATCAAGATTCTCAACTTTTGGCAACCTAAAAATCATTTTCTTTTGGCTCAATAACTTCAATTCATTAACATTTAAATGCCCATAGCATAAATGCCATAGTCCAGTTTCATTATCTCCACTAGCTACCATAGCACATCTCTCAACCATTGAAACTTCTAAAGAAAATATTTTATTGTTAGCCATTGAAACTTTAGCAATGATTTTCTCATATTTCTTATTTTTAATAGTGTAAACACCATCGTCAAAGAAAATTAAGTATCCGCTAATCATTAGTTGTCCAATGCTAAGTAAATTATGAGATAGACTAGGAACAAACATCACATCTTCTAAAATCTTAGCATTATCTTGGCTCGTCATAATGCTAACAGTACCTCTGCCTTCAACCTGAATATTCTTGTTGTCTCCTAGCCTTACGTCTGATTTTTTGGACTCATCGAGCTCCTTGAACAATAATCTTATTCCAGACTTATGATTGGAACAACCACTGTCCAAAAACCAAAAAGCATTAGGAGTTTCTTTTTTCGCAATAAAGGGCCATGAACAACTTACTGTCATCATCATTTTCCTCTACAAAGCTTGCTTCTTATCCTTCTATTTTTGCCAACAATAAGCTTCTTTATGACCTAGTTTTCTGCAGTAGTTGCATAGAAACATCCTAATCTACTTCTCTTCATTTGATCCTCCTCTATCTCGATTTCTTCCTTGGCCTCTTCCACAGCCTCTACCTCTGGCTCTTCCACGATTTGCAAAGTTTTCTAGCTTATCTTTCTGATGAAAGGACTCCCCCTTCACCTGAAATGTCTTTTCTTCATTTTTTTTATCATGTGACCTTAGGAGCCTCTCTTCATGAGCTTGTAAAGAACTCATTAGTTTATCAAAAGTATAATCAGATAAATTATGAGGTTCCTCAATCGCAGCAACAATATGTTCAAACTTTGGAGTAAGACTCCTTAAAACTTTTGCTACAACAGTTCTTCAGATATATTTTCACCATAAGACTTCATTTGATTAACAAGAGAAGAAACTCTAGACAAATAAGTTTGAACAGATTCATTAATTTTCATACAAAAAGTTGCAAAGTCATGATGATAAGTCTACAATTTTACAGTAATCATCTTAGTTGAACCTTAAAAAAAACTTAGTTTAACCTTGAAATTCCTTCTTCAAAATCTTCCATGCCTGCGAAGATGTAGTTGCTGCTACAATTCTTGAAAAAAATGTGTCATGGACTGCTTGTTGAATCAGGAATAGCGCTTTGGCGTCCTTCTTTTTGATCTCTTTCAATTTTTCTGTCTCTTTGTTAGAGTTTGCTTGATCCACGAAGCCTGCTTCAACCAACTCCCAAACTCCTTGTGATTTGAAAAGAGTTTTCATTTTGATATTCCAAACTCATACTTTTCACCAGTAAAAATGGGCATGAGTTACTGGGAAGATGATGAAATACCATTTACTGTCATTTTTCCTCACAATTCACTCAGCTTCCAGAAAGGAACCTTACTCTTGATACCAGATTTGTTGGAAAAGTGAACAGAAAAATAGAGCAAAAAAGAAGTAAAAACTACTACAATCTTTTTTTTCTAATTAATAATGGAAGCAACAAGACCTGCCTATAATTAGGCTGACCTTAAAACTGAAAATACTAAAATCTAGGTCCACTTACCCACTAACTACTAAATTGCTACTAATTTTTCACAATATCTAAACATGCTAAGATAAAGGAAACTAACTAACAAACTCCTGAAGACTTGATCAAGTATCTGTTGAATCACTTCTCAACACAATTGAGACAGTAAAAACAAGTTAAGATATTTAGATATGCATATTCAAAATTGAAGTGTTTATTTTTTTACTACCAAACTAGTTAACTTGGCCGCGCTTCGCGCGGTCATGATCGACCTTATTAAATTTATAAGTTATTATTTGTATAATATTCAAAGTTATAAATGATTTTAATATATTTTTCTTAATTTTCATATTTATAAAAGGTCATGTTTCAAGTTTTAATACATTTTATTATTTTCACGTTATTTTATTTTCATCGACTGTATCACCCAAAATTTGGTTCCTGGTTAATTATATCAATCAAAAATGAGAAGAAAAAAATAGTACCCCCTAGTATCACTTCTTCCTTTTTAGTTGGAGTAATAATATTCTTTTGATGTTGCATTTCCTTATTTTTCACAATAATAAATAATTTTATTTATCAAAAAAGTTCTATGAACAATTATTTGCAGCTTACCTATTAGTAGTATTCTGAAGTGGTATTATTATGTTTTGTTTCCTTTTCTATTGTAATACATTTATAGTTTTAAGATGCTGTGTTTAAATATTTGTTTGCGAGATTTATTTCTGATAAATTATATATTCATTAATCTCAATACTTTTTCTCCTATTTGAATCTTAGATAATCAAATCAAGTTTATAAGTGAAAGTCATAAATTTATAGAATAAAAGGAAAAATGAAGAAGTAAAAATAAAATAAATTAGAGGGGAAAATGAATAAATTAAAGCCTATATTTACTTGTAACCTCAGATATCTCATGAAAATTATTGACCTGGAAAAAAATACCTTCTATAAGAGATCAAAATTCTAAAAAGTTACAATTCTTTAAGCACAAAGCAAGCATATTTATAAATATGAAAAATTGGAGTGGTAACAATTCATATTCGATTAGTAATAAACGACAAATAAGAAATATGATAATTTGAATAATGTCTAATAACTAAAATGTATACATTTAAATACAATAACATCAATAAGAAAAAATAGAAAGAGAAGGCAAAAGAGAGAATCTTTTTTCAATACTTCTTTTTCCTAATGGTTACAATGTTGAATGGAATGAAAATATGTTACAGCATAATTTAAAAATTAAATAAGTATTACAATTTTAAAAAAAACGTTCATACCTAATCTTATGTAGGGCCTTCAGTGGAGTTATGACTTGCACTCTATAAAGTCATCATTTGCCTGTTATAAACTTACACTATAATATGAAGTTGTAAATATTTGAACAAAAATGATAAGAAATTAAGGATCAAGCACACTATTTACACTTAGTGGCGGAACCAGGACTTTCACTAAGGGGGTTCAAAATCTGAAGAAATAAACACACGAACTAATCGAAGGGGGTTTGACATATACTATTTATACATAAAAAAATTTTAACCATGTATAAATAGTGTAATTTTTTACCGAAGGCCCTGACCATAAGGTGGCTCCGCCACTGTTTAATCTAACACTGCATATGGTGTCTTCATTCTGAATTATACGTTATGTCAACTACAAATTCTAATGTATATCTTCACTTAAAAAAAAAGTTTCAAAAGTAAAAAAAATAGGTAAATGATACTCACCAATTCGCCATTTAACATGTAATCTGTAAAGATCCACTCACTCACGACTTTATAACTCCATCGCCCAACAACATTGCCAGTGAGAAAGAAATGATATCTTAGGTTATTCAATGCCTTCCTTTGCAAAACATAAAAACACAACCCAACAAAAGAAATAGTATTGACAACACTATTTATAAAGATAAAAAATTTCATTTTGTATCCCATACGTCATAGTTGTTTAGGTGCACCAAAAATCATAATGAGAAGAATTAATGCAATTAATTTTAGGAATAATGCAGTTATGTTTTAGTGTGACGGTTTATCATCAACTATAATTGCTACTATAATACGTGGGTTTTGTTGCTATACTTCTTGTGAGGCATTTTCTTAATTCATTTAGTGGTAAAAAGGAGGTGTTACATTATTTTGTTTATGTCAAATTTTATATAAATAAATTCATGTTTTCTTATTACATAATGAATGATCACTTAATTAATAACAATGAATATGTAAATGACAATTATATGTAATAAAAGACAATATATTATTGTAGTGAAAGGTGAAAAGTTGAGTAATTAAATTAAAGACTTTTTGAGATATTAAAAATAAAATAAATAATTAAATAAAGGAAAAAATGGTCAAAAAAGGAGAAAAAAGATAAATATGAATGGAGGCCATAGAGAGGTGCCACATCACCTTCTCTATGTTTCTCCTTTATATATATATATAGATTTGAACGTCTGTATTACTATTTACTTGCCCGTTAAAATCAAATTTAAGCATGAAACATAATATTGCAAAATTGACTAATCATATCATATCATATATTATACTAAAAGTGGGAAGAATTTTAGGCAAAAGTTAGATTATGATTTTACCCCTTCAGTAAATTTAAATGTTATACATTGTTTTAAAAATTAAATATTAAATATTAAATAGTAAATTCTCATATTAGTACATGGATCAACCACAATAAAGTCTCTTGAATATGTATTCTTTGTATTAATTTCAAGTTAGGAGTAAATTCATGAACCTTTTGTTTTGTTCATCTTCCAATTGGAATATGAATGGTTATGTTTGCCCTTTACAAAAAGAAAAAAAATCATACAAACCTATATTATTCTTTTTTTATATATAAATATTTGCATTAATGTGAAGTACATTACATAAATTTTATTACCACTAACTCTCCATTATGGGAATATATGTAACTCCCACTAATTATATACATTATGATTTTTACTCCCACCTCTCATCCTCATCCATGATCTCAAATGGATTAATGTCATATTCATGACAACTCTTTGTGTTCCTCAATGCTATCCTATAAATAGTGACATTTGACACAATATTATACACACTTAAAATAGTTGGAAAAAATGAGAAAATATCTATGCTCTCTTCTCTGGTCTCTTTTTATTTGTTTTGTTTAATGTTTATGTTACTTGTTTGTTGTTATTGTATAACTTTCTAATGTTTTGATGCTATTATTATTGAGAATTTACAGTGATTTGTTGTTTTGTATACATTAGCATAACATGTGGTATTTTATTATCCTTATTTGAATATTGTATTTGTACAATAGTTATTTATTTTTACTTTATGCATTTTTAGTCAATTTTATAATTAAGGATGTATTCTTTTTTATTAGGAAGATATAATATATGTACTTTTTATTGTAAAAATGATGAATTTTTTTTAGTAAATACCAATAGATTTGAAGAGGATAAAATATGTCATTTGTAATACAAAATTTACATGAAATATTTTGAGATAAACGTGCAATGCACGTTCCCAAAACTAGTAGAATAAATAACTCGAAAGATAACTTATAACTCATGGTTAATTCTTCATTAGAAGCAGGAATCTCTTATATTAGTTGTTTCTCATTCACCATTCGGTGAAAAAACAAGCCAAATTGACTAAAAAAATCAACATGTAACGTGTTGCTTGCTTTGATTTGGTTCGATTTTGAATTTTAAAAGCTGATAATATTTGATTTGATTTTGGTTCTATTAAAAATAAAAACCAAACCAAGACAAATGTATATACACTAATTTTACAAGTAATTGGATTTTAGTCTACTTATTTTATAAGTCTCAAATTTTCACCAAGTATTTTGCTATAAATGGCTATGTTACCTTGTCAACTCATTCAAGTTAAAACTTGACCATAATAATTTGCGCAATAAGCAAATTCTCTCTAAAGAGAAGCGAAATCCATCGCTTTAGGCATACCATTATTTCGAAAAATATATAAATGAAGTTGCATCTTGGCCTAAGTTGGTTGGATTCTTTATTTTTGGTGTCACATTTGTGTCGACCCGATATGGATGTGGGTGTGTGGAATCTGTAACGGATTTGATCAATCGATTTGGGATACTTTGACTAAAATTGATAGAGAAATTTAAAACACGTACAATGATGTTTGTAATAACGAACAACTAAAAACAAAAGCTAAGGTGGAACTGAAGAAAATGGAATAACTTGTTTATATAAATTTTTATGTCAGTCCTTTTTCCTTTATTTCCTTCAAGAATTCTCCTCTTAATTAATATTCTCTCCTCGAAACACCTTCTATAATGTCTCATAATTTAGACATATAACTTTATTTTTAGATATTTGAATTATTTTTAGCCGAATCCTAGCATTTGTATCCGTTCCTAGATCCGTACCCTCCAAATCTTAGACCACTATAGATCCAACCTCTAGATCCACACATGTATACCCACGGCCTGTATTGACCTTAAAAGCAGTCACAATTTCGATTAAGTAACTAAAATAAATAAGGGATAGTCTTACAATTAGCAAAATTGTGCCTAAATTAGAACTTTTAGTGTAATGTGTCATTCTTGTGGTCTCTCCAAAAAAATGACTAACATTTAATCTTTCTTTCACGTCATATCTCGATATCCTATAATCGAGATGACTTTAAATGGAGCAACATAGACGAGCGACCCTAACTTATTTGTGATTGAAGAGTATTAAATTGGAGTAACATGGTCCGTTAAGGTTCACATAGTCGAGTCTATCTTATTTGGGATTGAAGCGTACTAATTTATTGATGTTGATGTTGTTTCAGTATATATCAATGCCTCTGTTTTGATGTTGGGTTCAACTCCTCTTCCCTCCCTTTTTAACCCTTTCATGTACAATAGCTCGCAAATCATACCGGAGATGTAAATCGTTCTAGGCAAGTCTGGTCTGATGAACTCGATTAAGAAGGTGTTGGTAGGGCAAATCGATCTCTGACCTCCTTTATGACATACCATTTGTTGCACCAACTCAGTCACCCTAAAGGTTTACCCCTTTATTACTTGCTATTCTAATCTCTTACTGTAATTTGTACATTTCCACTAGGACATCAGTCTCTTCAACAGCTTATGTTATACATGTACTTTGCAAATTCTCTTTTTATTAATTCCTCATTTAAATTATTATACCAAATATAATCGTAATTTTGTATTGAATTATGTTTTGTATAATATGATGTTATTTAGTAATTCGTTTGTTTGCTTGTTTCTTTTGACAATGACGTCGATCATTTAAAAAAAAATTCTACGTACGTCACTGATAATAAACCAGATGGCCAATTATGCGCTAGCAAAGAAACAAACTTTATGACAAGGAATGTTTAACTCAAACTACACGTCTAACTAATTTGACTAACTTGAGAATTTAATTCGAATAATATATGTTTAAGGTTAGGAATGTTTGTTAATTTCCTATGTTTAGGTATTGGTCACTAACCTATCTAATGGGTAACTACTAATTAGGAATTTGGATCATCTCCTTGTTTCTAACCTATTTAACTTTAATTTAAATAATGATATTTGAGTGGGCACGAATTGAAAGAAAAAAAAAAGACTTTTGAAATATATAATATAAATAAGATAGAGATATATGTGTGACTAATTATCATCACATTAAGAACAAGATAAGAAATATAAAATTAATTTTTTTCGAAATATAAAAATGAATCATTCTTTTTAATTTTTTCTCTCTTTTGTTTCATGGTATCAAAGCCAACATCTACCGGTATATTATTGGTCCCCGTGAACTCATATGTTTTACTTTAGATCCGTCTCTACGAACATATACCTCTTAACTTTGCAAATAAACCTCTGGACTTTGTAAAAATGATCAAATATACTCCTAAACTTTGCGAGAATGGTCAAATATACCCCTATGTGACTTTTATTTAATAAATAAATTAAAATTGATATGTTCACTTCTGTTAGTCGAAAAGGGTATAACTATGTCATATTTATAATGATAAGATATAAGCGAGTCACTTTTAACTTGGAGTATATCAACTCTAAATCGTATATTTAAGGAGTATATATATTACTATATTAGCACATTTTCCCTATAAGTTATGCTCGTTTGGTTTATACAATACGCGAATTCGAATTTAGTCAAATCCCAATATAAATATCGAATACCGGATATTGAACATGGGACGAAAAACAAAAAAATATATCCAAAGATATATTCTGATACAACGATTCTTATAAGGTGAATAAAAATATATGGAGTGTTTACACAACTAAACAATAAAATGAAATAAAACATTGACTCGTTCATAAATCTTAGGTCCAACTTCTCTATCGAACACATTCTAATTGGTAGAATTAATTATAAAAAGAACCACTAAAAAAAAAAAAGATTTCTAAATTTTGTATTTTTGCAAAAGTCAAAATTGCTGACATTTTTTTTTGGGTAAAGTTATCTTCACTTTTGCAAACTAACATCCACCAACCAAGAAATTTCTTAGTTTTGTAAATGCATTAAATAACATTTTTTTATGACCACACCACACTAGGACTTGCAAAATGGGTTTAATAAACAAGTAATCATTCAGTTCGACCCGTTAGTTATGGGTCGAATAACCAATTTTTCATCCGTGTAAAATATAAGCAGATCAAATATTTTATCCGTTTAATTTATTTTCAATCCGTTCATATCCGATCGGATCAGTCCGCTTGTCACTCCTACATCACACCTTATTGAGTATTTTCGTAGAGTGATGCAAAAGAGATACATTACAACATGTCAATGTTGAATATTTTAAATGTCTACATAAATTGAAATAATTCCAATGTAAAATTTGAATTAATAGTCAAATTAAATCTTCATTGTAATTTTTCGTATTAATGATGCCTGTAATAATTATGTACCTAATGAACTTCATATTTTTGAAACTCATATCATATCAATGTTGAAAGGAGGGGTTAACGGTAAAGTTGTCTTTGTGTGACTTATTGATCACGAGTTCGAGCCGTGAAAGTAACCACTAATACTTGCATTAGACTAAACTATCTGTATCACACCTATGAGGATTGCAGTCTTTTCTCAAATCATGCTAACATGGAATGTTTTATGCACCGATTAACTTTTTCTTTTTTCATATCATATCAATAGTGTCATATTCATTGAAACCACCGAATTGTTCACCGTTACGTATGGCATACTTTTTTAGTTTATTTAAAAAAAGTTTTGAAAAGGACAACCTAATTGTTAAATGTTAAATAGTATAAGGTAGATCAACTAACTATAATGCATGCCATGTTTAATTTATCTTATTATAAATAAAACAAATTAAAAAAAACAACAAAAAATGCAGATAGAAAATTTTGCATCCCAACTAAAACCATACTCCTATTCCGTCCCAACTTATATGTAATTTTCCCCTTTTCAAGATTCAATTCGATTGTTCTTTGAAACTAAGTTCGATCAGATTAATTCAATATTTTTAAAATAAAATTTAGATATTCGAAAACTATACGAAAATTACTATTTTTGGGGGGGAACAGAGCGAATGAAGAAAAAAAATGCCTCATGAATATACGTCGCCCCTTGTCTCCCCCTTTCCTTCGTTCTATGATTCTCATTTCTACCCTTGTTTTTACTACTTGTCTCTTGTCTCATTTGATTGGCTTTGATCCCTACCTTATTATGGACAGTTCTTCTCATATTAGTTATATTAGTATGGTGAAAATTTTACATCTTAAAATATTGATCAAAATTGATATAGTTTAAATATCGAGAAGCGAAATATGACAGATATTTTGGGATAGAGAGAATACCATATATTTTTATTTTTTATGGTAGTTCTAAATAGGTAATGTTCCTACTTGAAACCAGAAAAATTATTTGTTGAAGAAAATTTCAAACATTAAAAAATTAGTGAGATAGCTTTCACTGCTAACTACTTTGAGAAAATGTATTATAAAAGCATGTCTTAAATTTTATTTACACACATAATCATCCTTTTCACACACACATAGTGCCATTTCACTTTGAATCTTAGACAAAAAAAATGTCACTAATAGGATTTGGCTACATTGAAATTTTCCTAGCTTTGTTCTGTTTTCTTTTGTTTTATTGCTTTAGACATTCAAATTATCCAATAAATTTTCCAATTTTTGGTATGATTCCAGGATTACTTTACAACATACAACAAATTCATGAAAGGTGCACTATTTCAATGAGGGCCTCAGGGGGCACATTTTTATTCAAAGGTCTATGGTTTGCAAATATGGACACATTAACAACAGTTGATCCAGCCAATGTTCATTATATCATGAGTGCAAATTTCATGAATTTTCCTAAAGGTCCTAAATTCAAAGAGATGTTTGATGTTTTAGGTAATGGTATATTCAACGCGGATTTGGATATGTGGAAGGTTCAAAGGAAGATGACTCGTGCCCTCATCACTCATCATGAGTTCTACAAGTTTTTAGTCAAGACTAGTAGCGATAAGGTGGAGAAAGGGCTAATTCCAGTTCTTGATCATGTTTGTAACAAGGGTTGTGTTGTGGACTTGCAAGATTTGTTTCAAAGGTTCACTTTTGACACAACTTGTATATTGGTTACTGGATATGATCCTGGATGTGTATCGATAGATTTCCCTGATGTTCCCTTCTCGAAAGCAATGGATGATGCTGAAGAAGCCATTCTTTTTCGTCATGCATTGCCCGAGATTGTTTGGAAGTTGCAAAGATGGCTTAGAATTGGAGAAGAAAAGAAGATGATTAAGGCTCAGGAGGTATTGGACTATACTATAGACAAATACATTTCCAAGAAGCGCGAAGATTTGAAGGAAGGAGGGAATTTGAAAGAAAGTGAAGAGGGATTCGATCTCTTGACATTTTACCTAAAGGATGAAAAAAATTTGGGAGTTAAATGTGTTGACAAGTTCTTGAGGGACAATATATTGAATCTTATGATAGCAGGGCGTGACACGACTAGCTCTGCTCTCACATGGTTCATTTGGCTTGTGTCAACAAATCCACAAGTGGAAAAAAAGATTAGGGATGAAATCAACTTTGTTATTCCCAATGAAGAAGTCGAAACATTTAGGCTTTTCAATGTTCAAGAATTGAACAAACTTGTTTACTTACATGGTGCATTGTGTGATTCACTAAGGCTATATCCACCAGTGCCATTCCAACACAAGGAGCCTCTTGAGGAAGACATACTTCCAAGTGGACACAAAATTCATCCAAAGTTAAAGATTATGTTTTCATTGTACGCGATGGGGAGAATGGAGTCGATTTGGGGGAGAGATTGTTTGGAATTTAAGCCAGAGAGATGGATTTCAGAACAAGGGAAAATTAAACATGAGCCATCATACAAGTTCTTGGCTTTTAATGCTGGACCAAGAACTTGTCTTGGTAAAGAAGTGGCTTTCACTCAAATGAAGGCTGTGGCTGCTGCTATTATTCACAATTATCAAGTTGAACTTGTTAAAGGGCATATTGTTGAACCAAATGCTTCTATTATTCTCTACATGAGACATGGTTTTAAAGTTAGGATTAATAAGAGGTGGACTTAATTATTAGGGATAATATGTTATGTATCAAGTATAAGTGTGTTTTGTTTGTTCAATTTGCTGCTATTAATTCTTTTAATTTCATATAGGGATGTAAAATTTCATTAATGAATTTGTTGTATGTTGGCTTGGTATTTGATTTAAAGTCTTCATTTATTTCTTCTTAAACTTCGTGCACAGTCAAACATCTTCACATCAAATAACCGACAGGGGTATTGTTATATATATCAAGATGGGATTCTGTAATTCTGAATCATTACAAATATAATTGCTGCTCCACTAAGATAGGCAAAAATAGAGTAAAACAATTAGTTCTAGATATTCCAATTCCACCACATGACTATGCACATATCCCATTAATTTGAAAACCCTTTATATATGAGTTAGGCATGAGTTAACAGTGAAAAACACATCTAAAGTATCCAGTGGCGGAGCTAAGAATTTCGAGATAGAATGCAAATTTTCTTCTCACCTATGTTAAAGATGTACAAAATCAAATATACACTCATAATAACTAACATTTAACCTTTATACACTATATAATTTTCTGGCGAAGGATGTTCACCGGAACACCCTTTGCCTAAGGTGGCTCCGCCCCTGAAAGTATCTCGATTTTTTTAGTTCAATACTTATTATTATTAGGTGTGTGAGTTTTCTATCCTGAACTATTATCAAATGTTATTGAAACACACTTCAATTAGTAGTTGTTCGCTTTTACTATCTGACATATCACCGTCATTCAAGTAGAAAAAGAGAACAACTGATAGTTGAGGTGTATTTCGATAAACATTTGGTGATAGTTCAGATATGAAGCTCAAAAAATGGAGATACTTTAGGTGTGCTTTTGATATTTTCACTCTTTATATATACAGGGCTGTCCATCAACTGTATGAAGAAATGCCTCAAAGAGAAATTAAACACTATATTGAAAATGGCTTTCACTTCTCTATTGGCTTCAATAGGGTGCCTTGAAATCTTTATAGCAATATTTTTCTTTGTTGTATTCTGGTCTTTAGCAGATAACAAACATGGCCTACCAAGAAATTACCCGATTTTCGGAATGTTCCCGAGCCTTCTTATCCATAGACATAGAATGCATGAAAGAAGTACAGAGGTTCTTTCAAGAACTGGAGGTACTTTCTTGCTGAAAGGCCTTTGGTTTACTAACATGGACATTCTTGGCACAGTTGATCCTGCAAATGTGCACTATATCATGAGTGAAAATTTTCCAAATTTCCCGAAAGGGCAAGAACTTAAGAAGATTTTCGATGTTTTAGGCGATGGAATTTTCAATTCCGACTTGGAATTGTGGAAGAATTAGAGGAAACTCGCGAGAGAAATGATCATTCATCATACATTCCACAAGTGTTTGGTGAAAACCAATGTTGACAAGGTCGAAAATGGCCTGATTCCGGTTCTTGAATTCGTAGCTAAAGAAGGCAGAGTTCTTGATTTGCAAGATGTGTTCATTTGATACAACATGTATGCTACTCACAGGCTTTGATCCTGGCTGCCTATCTCTTGAACTCGCGGACATTCCCTTCTTGAACGCCATGGACAATGCTAAAGACATATGTTTCATACCCCATTTGCTGCCCGAAAGCGTTTGGAAGTTGCAACAATGGCTTGGGTTTGGCCCTGAAAAGAAACTAAGCAAAGCAAGGGAAGTACTTGACCAAGTTATAGACAAGTATGTATCGATGAAATGTGATGTGTTGAGCAATGCAACGAAATCCACGGAAGATGAAGAGGGTTATGATTTGCTAACATCATACATAGTCAATGATGGAGAAACAAAAACAGGTCTAAAGTTTGACAACAAGTTCTTGACGGATACCAAACTAAACTTCATGTTCGCGGGGCATGACACATTTGCCTCGGACCTTACTTGGTTCATCTGGCTAGTTGTCATGCACCCCGAGATTGAGAAGAAAATAAGGGTTAAGGCAATGGTCTTGCTGGGAGAAGGCAAAAAATGGAGGCTTTTTAAGGCGGATGAAGTGAAAAATGCAATATATTTACATGCTGCATTGTGTGAATCGTTAAGGCTATATCCCCCTGTTGCAATCCAGCACAAGACTCCACTAGAACCCGATATTCTCCAAGTGGACACCATGTTCATTCGAATATGAGAGTGATGATTCCGTTATACGCAATGGGGAGGATGGAATCCATATGGGGACACGACGCGTTAGAATTCAAGCCAGAGAGATGGATTTCTAAGCGTGGAACAGTTAAACATGATCCATCTTACAAGTTCTTTTCTTTCAATGCAGGGCCAAGGACTTGCTTAGGGAAAGAAGCATCATTTACTCAAATGAAAATTGTTGCTTCTACGTACTATGATTCATAATTATCAAATTGAAATGGTGAAAGGCCATACTGTTTGTCCCAATTTCTCTGTTATGCTCTACATGAAACATGGCTTTAAAGTTAAGATTAAAGCTATGTTCAAATGATGTGAAAGAATAATAAACGTATGTTTTCTATGTCAATGGTACGGTTCGATCGGACATTGTCTTAAAATTTATATCCTAATAATTTTGGTTACTCTAGTGTATATAATCAAAATTAGACTTTTCGAAACCATCTCAATTATCTCAGTTTCTATTCGATATATATCGATGCAGTTTGATTAATTCTAGATACTTCAACTTAAAATGAGACGTAAGAATCACCCTGTTATAATTAGGATGTCTCACTAGTTATTTAAGATAGGCATAATACATAAATATGTTCTTTTACTTGGCTTCCGCTAGCATCTATGTCCTTCGTAGGTACTTAAACTTGTATAAAATTGAAAAGGTAGACACATGCGTCCTATGTGACATAATACACGTAGGACAGAAAATTGCCATGTAGGATACCACGTAGGACGAATGTGTCTATTTGTTCAATTTTATATAAGTTTAAGTACCTACTTATGCACATCCAAAGTTAGAGGGCATAAATGTCAGTTCAGGTCAAGTTCAGGGGCGGCTCAACATAATTGGATGCCTAAAGTGAAATTTCAATTGAGGCCTAAAAATTTTCATATGTATTTATTTAAAATTTATTTTTCTAACTTTTTAGATGCAAATTATTACTTAATTTTTTTATAGATGATTTTTTCGAATACCTTTTTAAGAAAAATTATTAGTTTTAGGTAAGATTTTATCAATTCAACGTTGAAAAACATCCTTTTATTGAAGCAATCATTATAGAAATTGTTAACACAATTTTATAAGTAATAAGTTGATAAACTTTAAATAAAGATAAGAGTTAGAACCATAGAATCTGATTCAAGAAGTTGATAACTTGATATACCTTACTTTATTATGTTTGTTGTAATAATTGAAAATTTAAGAAACTATGAAAAAAGAATTTGCGATTCACTTTGTTTAACATTTTTCAACTAATGATTCATATTTTTGACAGAGTGTTACTCTAACTTATCAAAGATTTGAAGAAAAGGAGTGCAAAAGGAGTTTAAAAAAAATAAATAATGTGAATATTAGCAAAGAAATGTAAAAAGGCAGAATAACGTTTTCTTGATTTCTTCTATTTGAATGGGGTTAAGAAGAATAAAATAAAATAATATATATACACACACCTTTTGGTATAAATAATTAATTTTTTTATAAAAAGATTAACATATAATTTTTCTTGGTAAAAATTTGAGGCCTTCCAAAATTGGGGGCCTAAGGCGTATGCCTTAATTTTTATAAGTAAGAGTTGCCCCTGGTCAAGTTAAAGTGCATGTTTATGTATTACGCCTTAATAGAAACAAAGACTTTTTTTTAATCTCGAATTAATAAAAAAAAAAGTGATAAAGTATGATTTTTTTACTCATTTCCCACCGAGTAAGTTTACTGGGATAGCGCATGGTGCATGAGAAACAAATTCTCAGTACTGAAATACTAGGAAGCTTCGTAATTTTTTCTTATAAAAACACTATTATTATTTTTCTCAATGATACAATCAAAATATTTATGGAACAACAACTGAACATTTTTCAATGAAAAATTTTAACGAAAAAATAGTAATTTTTTAATAGTGATCAGAGTAATTTGGTTTAGATCTCAAAGCAATGACCCTTAGATCTGAAAGTAGTACAGGCACCGATTGTCGAGCAAATTGGAGTTCCCTCAACTCCAATCCAAATTTAGTATTGCACCTGAAATATAGGTGAAGCAACACAAATAACTACTAAAATAAATTATGGAAAAATTATTGGAACTAGCGATTTCAGTTCATATATTATTTTTTATATTGGTACTTTGAAAAAAATTAATAACGTAGCGAGATTATGTAATTTTATAGCATATGTACGTACATTTATACATGTATGTGTGTAAGAATTCTAGTTGTTCTGTCCACACATGCATATATATACAGTTGATCACTCATACATCCAACTGTTTTTGCTTTGAAAACATATGTATGCATATACAATTGACCATGCATAAATTACACTTATAGTTACAATCAAATACTATATCCGTACGATTTTTAGTTAGAATAAGATATTTTATGCGCGTAGATATATGAATTCTGCTATGTTTTGAAATTAAAGTGCTTTTACTTATTAAAATTTAGCAAAAATTTCGAGAACCCTAAAATCTCGCCTTTTTTTTTGTGTGTGTGTGTGAAAATAGGTGCTAATAACGCTATAACAAGACAGATTACCTGTTGTAATAAGTAAAGGTGCTCTCTGATGATCCTATGGTGCATAAACCATAATTCACATGTAATTACCCAATTATCGACCTGATTAAATAAATACGTTTTACACGGTCAATGCATATAACTTAAACTCTCTATAAAAAGACTAGAGAGTTTATCCATAAAGAAGGAAGTAAAGACCCCAAGTAGAGTAAACACTAGGCAAAAAAATAGCTTGCAATTTTCTATTTTTAGCCTCAATAAGTTGCATTGAAATCTTTGTAGCAATTTTTTTCATTTTTGTCTTGGCTTTTGGAGGAAAAGGTGATTTTGGGTGGAAATGGCCATTTCTTGGAGAGTTCCCAAGCCTTTTTTTTCCATATAAACACAATCCACCAAAGACTTACAAAATTATTTTCAAGAATTGGAACTACTGCCTTGCTAAAAGGTCCATGTTTTGAAAATATGGAATTTTAGGCACAGTAGATCCTAAAAATGTAACTATATTATGAGTGAAATTTCCAAATTTTTCAAAAAGGGCCAGAATTCAAGAAGATTTTTGATGTTTTAGGTGATGGAATTTTCAATGCTGACTTTGATTTGTGGAAGAATCAAAGGAAAATTGCTAAAACATTGATCACTCATCATGGATTTCACAATTTTTTAGTGAAAACTAGTTGTGACATGGTGAAAAATGGACTTGTCCCGGTCCTCGAATTCATGGCTAAAGAAGGTAGAGTTTTCGATTTACAAGATGTTTTTCAGAGATTCACGTTGGATACGACTTGTATATTAGTGACAGGGTTTGATCCTGGCTCCCTCTCGATCGATCTTAACAACATTGCCTTCATGAAAGCAATGAATGAACGTAATTTGTTGCCACAATGTGTTTGGAAGTTGCAAAAATGGCTTGGAATTGGGCCTGAAAAGATACTAGGCGATGCTAGGGAAGTCATTGACCGAGTTATAGGTAAGTATATATCGATGAAACACGATGAATTGAGAGCTAAGGGAGAAAAATTGAAGGAAAAGAAGAGGAGGAGGGTGTTGATTTATTGACATCATACATAGTCAATGAAGATATGGAGAAACAAAAACAGGACTAATGTTTGATGACAAATTCTTGAGGGATACCATATTGAACTTTATGCTCGCGGGGCGTGACACAACTAGCTCAAGACTTACATGGTTCGTTTGGCTAGTTGTGACACACCCCGAGATTGAGAAGAAAATAAGGAAAGAACTCAAGGCAATTATCCCATTGGGAGAAGGCCAAAATCGAAGACTTTTTAAGGGGGAAGAATTTAAAAATGCAATATATTTACACGCTGCATTGTGTGAATCGTTAAGGCTATATCCCCCCGTTCCGTTTCAACTAAAGACTCCACAAGAACCCGATGTTCTCCCGAGTAGACACTGTGTTCATCCCAAGATGAGAGTGATGGTTATTTTGTACGCGATGGGGAGGATGGAATCGATATGGGGAAAAGATGCATTGGAATTCAAGACAGAGAGATGGATTTCAGAATGAGGAACGGTGAAACATGAGCCATCTTACAAGTTCTTTTCGTTCAATGCAGAACCAAGGATTTGTTTAGGGAAAAAAGTGGCTTTCACACAAATGAAAGGTGTGGCTGCTGCATAATCCATAATTATCATGTTGAAATGGCCTGGTGAAAGGTCATGAGGTTTATCCTAATGTATCAATCATCCTATACATGAAAAATGGATTTAAAGTTAGGATTAGGAATAGGTGGACATAGAACATTTATGTTTCTCCCTCTTTTTATTTTCTTTTGAACGAACAGTCAAAAACACACCTAAATTATCTCGAATTTTTGAGTTTCGTACCTAAACTAACATTTATGTTTGTCCCTCCTTCTTTTTTTTTTGAACGAATGGTCAAAACCACACATAAATTATCTCGAATTTTTGAGTTTCGTACCTAAACTATCACCAAATACTTATCAAAACACATCTTAACTATCAATTGTTTCCTTTTCCTAACTGAACGATGATTATTTCAGGTAGGAAAAGATGGAGAGCAATTGATAGTTAAGGTCTGTTTTGATAAATAGTTGGTGATACTTTAGGTACGAAATAAACTCGTACACCTAATAGTTTATGTATGAAATTCAAAAATGTGAGATACTATAGGTGTATTTTTGACCATTAACTCTTATTTTCCTGTTTTTTAATGTACCTAAAATCTGTCCAAAATTAACATGTCGAAAATGTTTTTGATGGATTTTTTATTGAAAACCTCTTAACGACTAGCTAATTTCCTACCAAACGTCCTTCAAAAAATTGCATTTTTTATAGTAGTGAACCCTTCTTCATGAATAGGCAAGGTATAATAATGAAGATGTCATTAGCCCAAAAACGTAAAGAGCAAATGCATTGTCCTTTATAGCAATGTGCTATAATATAATATAGTTAGATCTTTCTATAGAAATTGTTTGCTATAAAAAATATCTCATTATGTTAGTCAAAAAAAATTTTAAAAATAATTTTTGTGTTATTTTATATTATATATTTTATATAATAATATTTTCCTATAATAAAAAAATATAGAGAGAAACGACAACTTCATAAAAAGGTATGATTATATAAACAATTATGGCACAAGTCAAAGACTTTTTCTTATGTTGTGTTTTCTACTTTTCTAAATAGTGTTCGGTATTTAAATTGGGGTGCGATTAAATCTGATTTCTCACATTGTAGGGTCCATTTCTAAAGGCAACACTCACAATAAAACAAATATTCATTTTCAAAAGCTTAAATGCTGAATCATTTCACCACTTTCCTTTTTGAACTAAATTATAGCTTTTTTTAGTTGGAGCTATACAAAAGAATTTTTTTTAAAAAGTAAAAATCACTCCTAAACTTCCTTCTCTTTCCATTACCCTATCCAAGAGAAAAAAAAATATGAATATACAAAATGATTTTCTTACTCGATACAAGTTTATTTTCTCATATATAATAATAGAATAAATAATAACTACGTGCCGTATTTATCAGTACAGTGTTTATTCATTAGAATAATAATTAATGACAGTATCTCCACATTGCCAAACTTAATTTGTTCCCTACAAACGAGAAAATAAAAATAGAAAAAATAAAACATGGAGAGAAATTTATTTAACAACTAGACAGTCAAACTCTTTTTTTTCCGAGTTGACCAAAAAACAAATTTGAATTTCTTATAAACACATAACAATAGATTTTGCATAATGTTGAAGGTTTGACCAATTGAGAGACTTTAGAATATTCAATAATGAGAGAATAAAAATAATGAAAGGAGAATAAAAAAAGTAAATATAAAAATAATAATGTTAGTTCATGATAATAGTTAGATAGCCACATAAGAAAGAATGTTACAATTAACTAAACATTATTTCATTTCTCATTGGTTACAACGATCCTTATATTAAATGAGGTAAAAAAAAACTATTGTATTTCTACCCAATTTTTTTTTTTTAAAAAAATATTAATTCATGATATATATATATATAAGAAAGTGGGGTCTAAAAAACTTAACCCCAAACGATTGCTTTAGTGGTCTTATGGTCAAGACAGCCCTGCATTATATATAACATAATTTTGTTGATGTGTAGTGAGTTTGTGAATAATTATATTAATATCCTTATATAGTCACAATGCAAAAAAAATTACTGATTTTTAACTTAGTCAAATCAAAGAAAGATTTCGTAGTACTATATATAGTATGATGGGTCTGGAGGAGTAAGAAAATGAATGATTTTTTTTAAAGTCACATAATAATTTTGAAATTCAGTTCGTTAACGAAGATGGTAAATATACATGATCTTTAGATAGCAAGTGTGTATGTGTGTGTATATATATATATATGCTCTAAATTGCAAACCAAGGGATATATTTGCCTTTTATTTTCCTTATAAAAAACTAACCATCAAAAAATCGTTATGATATATAATCAAATATTAATTTGAAATACGTATTATAGGTAGATAGTGCTTGCAAGTAATTAATATTTTAAAAAAGATTCACAGCTAGCATTGAGCCTTGTAAATGTCATCATAGCCAGTGCAGCAAGAAAAGGATACCAAAAGGGCAAAAAGACATAGTAGATGGTGTGCACTCATCTTTTTATATTCCAATCTTTCTTGGTGGCAACAACACATCCAATTTGTCTCAACGTTCAATACAACTCCTCCTTTTTTGGTATTCGTGTTTGATATTTATATTAAGGTCTGATTAAATTAAGATTTACATATTGTAGGATCTATTTTTGAATGCTTTCAACATGATTTGTATTATTATTAAAGATTTGAACTCGAAATCTCTAATTAAGGGTAAAAAATCCCAACAAAGGGTGAATTTATATGATAAAAATGGGGTACATAAATGCATGATTTCTCTATTAAATTAAGTATATATATATTAAAATTGATATAATTTTATCTGCTAACACCTATACTGCAAGAAGGCCAAATTGTGCACTTAGTTGATTGTTGATGGTGTGCACTTTTATCTCTTCGTATTCCAATCTTTCTTAGTGGCAACAAACATCCAATTTGTCTCCATTCAATAAAACTTGTTTTTTTTTTGTTTTTTCATTCGATATTTATATTAGGGTCTGATTAAATTTAAATGCATGCATTATAAAGTCCATTTGTATTGACGCGCTTTCAATAAGATTTTTTTTCATTCTCAAAAATTCGAATATAAAACTCTGATATACTTCTTCCGTTCACTTTTACTTGTCACTTATTCCTAAAATATATTTTCAATTTTACTTGTCACTTTTGACATATCAAGAAAAAACAATAATTTTCCCATGTTTTACTCTCAGCATTAAATACTTATTTTTCAAATCATTTTTCAAGACATCATTTAATAGGAAATACTTTGATAAAATATCTATATCGATCTTTAATTATTTTCTTAATGAATATGCCAAGTCAAAATGTGACAAATAAAAGTAAACAGAGGAAATATTTATAAAGATTTTTTTTTTCATTCTCAAAAGTTCGAATCCAAAACTCTAATATATTAATGAGGAGAGATCTTAACCCTCCCATTCATTATAAAATAAAGCAAGCAAAGCACTTGTCCTTGTTCTATAAAAACTTAATCCCCAACAACATAACTTCTCTCCAACAAAAAAAATTCCCCTCTTTCCCCTTCAAAAATAGTTTCTTTATATTTTTTTTCCTTGTTCATACTCTGACAATGGAATATCACAAAGAGGTAATTAAGAGGCTATCTTTGTTAATTAATCTTTATATTATTGGCTGTCTTCTTTTGCATTTTGTTGCTAATTTATGAATTTTGTTTGTGTCAAGACTTGTACCCTTCTTCAAGAATTAATCTAAACATTAGGTTTCCTTCTTTATTTTCTTGTTCTTAATCTTTCTTGTTTTCCTAGTATATATATATGTCTTTATTTGTGGCTTATAACGGTTCTGTTTCATCAAACTTCTAAAATTTATTTATTTTAATTTGTTAGGTCTGTTTTTTAAAAGTACTTTTAAAAAGAAGCATTTTATGTTATGATTTGACTAATATTAGAATAACAAATTGTGTTTGATAGCATTTGCTACTGTTTAAAAGTATTTTTTTTCTTCTAAAAATTTGGACAAACACATCAATTTTAAAATTAAAAAAAAAACTTTTTAACTTCTCAGAAATTTTGGCCAAATAAACTATTAGTCTACTAGCTCACTACTAAAAAAACATGGAATTAATTACTTGGTCGTTAGTCCGTCGCTATTTTATTCATAGCTAACGAAAATCTTTCGTTAATTCATCAGAATTAGCGATGGATTGAGCTGTTTAGCTACAAAATTTGTCCATCGCTAAATCCAGTTTTTTTAGTAGCGTAGGAGATTTATTGGTGGTTCAACTTTTTGAAGAAGTTATATATTCATCTTTTAATTAATATTGGTTGTAGATTAATCAATTTATGACATATTTGATATTTCTAAAAATAAAATATGTACATATATATTTCTTGATTGTAAGTTTCTCTATTGTGCAGAAGAAGATTGGACCATGGCTATCTGTGCCACAATTTGGACATTGGGACCAAAAGGGTGTCTACCCTGACTACTCAATGGATTTTTCTAAAATAAGAGAAAATAGGAAACAAAACAAAAAGGACTTATCAAGAGCTAGTTTTGGAAATGAGAATGACCTCATTTCCTCTACCAAAAGTGATGCAAATTCAGTTTACTTTCCCAACAGTAATGATCATCATTACCATCACAACCAATCTCCAACTGTAAGATTTTTAATTTTTTTTTATTCTAGTGCGATCTATAGGTCATGCGTTCGAGCTGTGATAACAGCAACTGACATTGTGTCATGATAAGTTGTCTACAACCCACTCCTTTGGATTATGGCCGTTTCATGTACCCTATGTGAATGCAGGATGCGTTGTGCACTAGGTTGCCTGTTAGTTTGTTTTACTTTTGAAGAGGAGAGTCTCAGAGCAATAGTAAAACTGTCTCTATGTGACTTATAGATCACAAGTTCAAATCTTAGAATTAACCATTGATATATATATATATTTGTGTTAGGGTGGTTGCCTATGTCGACATACCTCCTTAGGATGCAGTCTTTTCAACAAACTCTGTATAAACGTGGAATGCGTTGGGCACTAATCTACCTTTTAGTTTGTTGTGTTTTTACTTATAGGGTTTTTTTTAATTTTAATTAATATTCCAAGATGTATATGGTAAACAATATATGAGTCAGATAAATAGTTGGCATATGTTTGGGAAAAGATATAGTGGGGTACATGTTGTAGGACCATTGTTAAGGACAATGCTTCGTTGTCCATATAAAAATGTTGACCCTGTTTATCAGTAGGTGGCAATGAACCAAATAGTCTTGTATAATTTGCTTTACTTAGTTCTAATTATGAGCTATAACAGTTGGTTTACTAATTAAACAGAATGAATAATTGTTCTCTTAACATCTAAGAGTGTGGCCTAACGAATAACGATCAATGACGTGGGTGAAAATCATAGAAATTGTATATTTTTGGAGGATCCGACAATATTTTTGGAGAGTCGAAACAAAACTGGATATGAGGGTTGCTATATTCTTCTTTGCTTTTTTTTTTTTTAGCATAGTGAACTATAAAAGTAATTGTTAATTTAATTTGTCTTTGTTTTGACAGAGGATGAGAAGGATCTTCAGATATTTCAATTGCTGTGGAAAAGCTTGAAGTTCATGGAATTGATTTCTTCCAATTTCCTTTGTAATGATAATATAGCAAAATGTGATTAATTTCTTCGTAAGTTTTGAGTGACTCTTATAAGAAATATAGGAAAATGCTATGAATTTTGAAATTGTGGTGATTGCTTCTTACTATCCTATGCTTCTCTTGGGTACATTTGAGATTGATCTCAATGTAATTTGACTAAGTAGTAAATATACATGTCAATTTTATGATTTAGAACTAATATATCCCTCTTTAAAAAGTGACGAATATATACTCTGATAGTCTAATATCCTTTTTTGTTAAAAATAATCTAATTTTTTTTAATTCTAAAATTACCACATGGCTTTAAAATTAACTCACCCATTTTTTTAAAGGTTGGATTGGGTCCGAAGGTTTAAAGAAATGGGTAATATAATTTTTTAAATTGAGTTGACATTTTTTAGTAAAGAAAAAATTCAATAGCTCAATTGATTGATTATAACTGTCATCATTAATTAATCACGATGATTCAATTTCTGATAATCCCCTTCGCCATTTCTCCTTTTTTTTAAAAAGTATTACTACTGAATTTGTTGTTTGGTGGTTGAAGCAACACGCCAAACCTTATCAACAGCTTCTTGTTATCCTCAAATATCTCCCCAACTGTTTTTGAGAAGGAAAAAAAAAAAAAAAGAAATGTCAAATTCTACATCATCTCTTTTCACTACTCCTTCTCAATTTTTAGTACAATGTAGTAATCCATTAATTCCTTCTGGAAAATTTAGCATCAAAATTCGAGCTTCAGCAGCTTCTTCTTCTCCTCCTTCATCAACTGGTGTTGATTTGTCCACTCTCCAAACAGCAATTTCTAAGGTGCATTCCCTGTTTTTTTTAATCGAAAAATTTGATCTTGTTGGAAATAATAATTCAAAGTTGGAGTAGGAATCTAAGTTGTTTAGGATTTGTTATTTATGTTTAATTAGAATTTGTTAGTTAGATTGATTCCTAGTCCTAGTTTAATTTGGTTTTTATTACAATAAATAGGGATGTTAATTACTAGATAGTTTTCAATATACAGAAACATACAGAAATATACAGAATAGATAGAACTTGAAGTAAGATTCGAGAACTTTTGAATTTATAAATAAAATATTTTCCTTCAAATTGCTTTTAGGAAAAGGAAAACCTATTTATAGTAAGATACTCAGGACAATTACTACCCAACAGATCTTGTCTCCTTTTTGTGCGTATAACTGTTTAAAATTAACTGATTTCATTGCTCATATGGTCACTTAACTATTGAAAAATAACAGTAAAGTCACATTTCTATAGTCTTTAAAAAAAAATTGGGGGCTAGGGAAGGAGATTACAACGTGGGAAATCGAACGCTCACCAACAAGGTGAAAGTTCAGATAGTCGACCAATTAAGCTATTGAGATTTATTTTTTTTACGGTATTTCACACAATAAATCATTCTGACTGACTTTGTGAATTTTTTGCACCTAACTCTGATTTGACATTTATATTAATCCAAATGGACTTGATTAATCCCAACACCAAAAATAAAAATGATAATTATCAAAAATACACCTGAAATATCCTTCTTTTCTTTTTCTAGTTTCCTACTTGGACTATTTGGTGTTTGTCTTTTCTTACATGAGTTGTCACCAATTATGTATCAAAAAACAACTCTAATTAAATTAACTAGTCAGTTGCCATGTGGACGAAATTTTATGGGTGAATGAAGTTATCACACACCTTTAGGCGATTGTATTAAAACACTTGGACTAGTCATTTTTGAGGAGTGTTTTGATAAACAGTTGGTGATAATTGAGATATGAAACTCACAAAAAAGATCCTTCAAGTGTGTTTTGACCATTATCTATGTTAGTGTCAACGATTTTGGAGCAGGTTGGGCTTTCTTTTCGGTTTTGGGATTTTTATGTCCATGTGAACGAGCTCTAAACGCCAAATGCCAGAAAATCGGTGGTATGAAATGACTTTTCTGTGACAAAAATAAAGAAAAATGACTTTACTACATAATTTTCAATAATTGAGTGATCGAGTAATGAACTCAACTTTGACATGATAGGTTTTTACTAACTTCTTTTTGATTCTTTCTACTACTAACACAATACATTAATTAGCATCTTGAACTCTGTCTCTGGGATTAATATGATCATATAAGATGAAACGGAGGGAGTATTAATCGAATGTGGAAATGAATGCTTAATATGGCACACAAAATTGAGCATTATGTCTAGTCATCTCTGTGATCGAAAAGTTATAGCTATTTTGAATAGACCTGGTTAATTGGAAGTCGTTGTTTTACCATCATACTTTTTGAAATTAATCCCAACTGTTTTATGCACATATTTTCTTCATTGTAGAAAGATAGTAATGCCGTCAAAGAGGCACTTGATCAGCTAGTTGAAGTTGGTTGGTCCAAAAAGTGGAGTTCTCAACCATATGTGTCACGTCGAACGGTCAGTTTTCATTTAAAATGTGAAGCTCTTAGAAAGACCAATATGTATCTATCTATTATCTAATTTATTAGCTTAGCACACATTGTGGCAATAATTCTCTGTAATGGTCTTAAAATTTTCTGCTGCAGACATCTCTTAGAGAGCTGACAACTCTCGGAATAAAGAATGCAGAGAACCTTGCAATCCCAAGTGTCAGAAATGACGTAAGTTTCTTGATGAAATTTGTTTCGTTATTACACTGATGACAGTAGCTCTCAATTCGGATATTGTTCTGTATTCTGGTTGAAGAAAACTATATGTTCACAAGGGTGCGATAATTAAGGGGAATATTTGAGCTAATGTCTTGTTTTTGGCACATATATTGTTCGATCTGTTTCGTTCAGCAGAACATTTGTATCTGTCCGGTCATGAAGTGAATTTATGACTACACATTTATTACATTTCTTTCGTAGTCCCTACAAACACATTTCATGGCTCCAATTGTTGTTACTTGAAACATAAAAAGTGGCTTAACAAACAGATGATTATTCATTTATGTGGTTATGTCTTTTTCATTTGACTGTTTTCAACTCCGTGATTAAATCTGTTTGATACTGATTTCCTTCAGTGATGCAGGCAGCTTTTCTGTTTACGGTGGTAGGCACAACAGGGTTTTTGGGTGTTCTTGCTGGCCAACTTCCTGGTGTAAGTTCTCTTACTACCCTACTTTTCTGCTGTTTATTGTCCTTTTTTTTCCCTCCGAAGTTTCGTATTACATCTAAATAAATAGTTACTCTTAAGGAGCAGAGTACTCTGGTGTATAAGCCTCATTCTCCCTGTTAGGTATGCAGATAACGCCCTGGATATGGGGCCTGAGTCTTTCATTTGGTTCAATCGTTATAGTCAATCTAGATAACTATATCTAGTTTGGTTTCGTGGGATTACAATCTCTCGATTTGTTATCTGGTCAAAACCCAAGTTAACAATCCTAAGAGGCATTGGGGTGGGATTTTACTCCAACACCCCACCTATTTCTAACTACTGGTCACTTGTTTAATAGTGTGAATCACCTCATCGAAAAGGTTAATTTGTTAAACAGACGAAACTTTTGTTTGTTCATTATTGATAAGAACATGTCTCGCACCCAACGGTGTGGCATAGTGGTCAATGAAGTGAGTTGAGAACCATGAAGTCTCGGGGTCAATTCCAAATGGAGGCAAAAAACACTAGGTGATTTCTTCCCATCTGTCACCTAGCCTTGTGGATAGAATATCGATCCAGTACCTGCGCTTGTAGCAGGTACCCCGTGAAATTAGTCGAGAAGATCAACAACTTGTTCCCATATGTCTGCATCTGAACATTTTTGTTCGGAACCTATATGAAAATATTATGGATATATGTGGCCTCAACACAGAAATACTTTTAGAGGTTATTTGTACATTGATGTTACTGTGTATCTGTATAGAAGTTGCAATTAATAAACATGAAGGTCACATTGTTGATTCCTTCTTTATTTTTAAGGATTGGGGTTTCTTCGTTCCATACTTGATCGGAAGCATATCTTTAGTAGTTTTGGGAATCGGAAGTACTTCCCCAGCGTAAGTCAAGATTTTAGGCGTTCTTCTGATTCTAATAATGCATTATACTATATATTCAATAGAGCTTTTTCTACTGCATGCAGGTCGTTATGGCTCATTCTTTTATTCATTATGTAGGCTCCTTCAGGCTGCCATTGATGGATTTTCATCATTTTTTCCTGATTACCAGGAGAGAATTGCCAGACATGAAGCAGCTCATTTCTTAGGTGACATCCTGTTCCAGTTTACAATATTCTTTTGTTTTATTTTTATTTGGTTACGTTGGTCACATGAGTTAATCTTAAATGAAAAATTGAAGATTCATATAACGGACCTAGCCTTGTTAGGGACTGAGGCAGAGTTGTTAATGTTTGCGCTTACATCGACTTTCTTCAATTTCAGTTTCCTATCTAATTGGTCTTCCCATCCTTGGATATTCACTGGATATTGGGAAAGAGCATGTCAATTTAATTGATGAAAGGCTGGAAAAGCTTATCTACAGTGGGCAGCTTGATTCAAAAGAACTCGACAGGTATCAACCTCAAAAGAATCTCATCTACAACCAATTAATTACTTATCAGAGGTGAATGTAATGCTTTAGTTGCGGGTTCATCGGTATTGGCGGAGCCAAAATTTTCATTAAGGGGTTCAAAAATGAAGAAGTAAGCACTCGAAAAAGCCAAAAGGAGTGGTTCAATATCTACTATATACCTAAAAAATAATTTTAACCATGTATAAACTATGTAATTTTCTGCCGAAGGGGGTTCGGATGAATCCCTTTGGCCCTACCAGGCTCCGTCCCTGTTCATCAGAACACAATAATTTTGGTTCAAACTAAGTACAAATGATAGGTACTTTGTACTTACTTCCAAAGTAATATCAAGCTCGAACCATAATGTTCAATTCTTGTATCTGCCTCTGCTTGCTATATCTAGGTACTTTGTCAGATATCTACAGCTAGTTATATTTCGCGCGAAGTAACATTGCTTCTGAAATCCACACCGGAGAAATAAACTATTTACAAGTTGTTGCATTTTTCAAATCTCAGGTTGGCAGTGGTAGCGATGGCCGGGCTGGCAGCAGAAGGGCTAAAGTATGATAAAGTAGTTGGTCAATCAGCTGACCTTTTCACTCTTCAGGTTTAGTAAACACTATCTAGGAGTTAAAATTGCCCTTTTTCTGGAACCATTAATAAAATAACTGTTGCGCTTTGTCTTTACAGAGATTTCTAAACAGGAGCAAGCCGTCGATTAGCAAAGATCAGCAACAGAACCTCACAAGATGGGCGGTGAGTCTAAAATGGAATACATACTGTATTAAATATACACAAACTATTGAAATATATAACATAATTAAGTAAATTAAAAGTGTGTTTGTCTCTAGTACTTTAAGCTTTCATATGAAATCATCACACACTTCAACATGGGATCAGAGCATGTCACAGGACATGGTGAGACATAATATAACTACGTAATTAAAAGTATGTTCTCTCTAATAGATTAAGCTTCTAAAATGAGATGGTCATATACTTCAACATACAAACATATACAAAATTCAAGATGCATACAAACACATAGATTGTTGGCTTTGCCACTTTTAAGCTACCCGAAGATATCGATTATAAAGTTGCAAGTGGATCCAAGCATGACCATTATATTGTCTAATTAAAATTTTGCAGGTTCTATTTGCTGCTTCACTACTGAAAAATAATAGCAAGCTTCATGAAGCCCTAATAACGGCAATGACAAACAAGGCATCGGTTGTAGAATGCATAGAAGCAATTGAGAAGGCAGCTTGATCTTACTCCACAAATGTGACAATACACTTGTACATGAAAAAACATGTGAATTTTTTCTCCTAAATTTGAAAATATATCGAAGAACAGAAAGAAGTATGTATATATATAAATATGCTGAAAAGAGAATGTATTCTATTTTTTGACATTGATGTTGAACATGTGAGATGTCACCAGAAAAATGAAATATTACATGTACGAGTTGTAGAGTTTTTGTATTTCCTACCTGAACTATCACCAACTAACTATTTAGATGAAGATAGAATAACCAAGTGATTTACTCTATAATAGAGAATATGATATGAAGCAAGCATATTCAAGTGTACATACCCCATAGACAATGCATAATAAAAACCTTATTCATTTCGAATTATCACATAACACAAAATAAATACTACTATTACAGTACATCAATAGTTATCATTTACAAAACACTAAATCACCAGTGGGAAAAACATGCATTAAACATGCTTATTCCTTAAAACATATTATTTAACAACTGATTATAAGAGCATAAAAGAAACACTTTACTTTTCAAAGTATATGTTAAAAAGTTTCTGGTTTTAGCACAAAAAAATAATTTCTTTGACTTTTCAAAGAACTTCATAAAAAGTAGGTAAATAAAAACAAACTGAAAAAGTAGGTAGTTTCCTTGAAATTTCTTTATATTTGATGCAATTCAATGCTTTGTATATGAAAAGAAAAACTAATAATGTCAAAATTCCACATATTGATGGTGACTGTCAATAATGTAGTATCATATTTCTTCTCTTACATATCCAAAAATACTCCAATCCTTTCTTGTTCATCCTTTTTGAGTATTAATTTGATGGCAGCTTATAGTGCTGTAATTTCTCTTCTTCAAACTCTTGTTGATCAACAAAATATTCCAGAACTCTTTCATGATCACACTGCCAAAACACTCGATTCTCTTCATGCTACTGCTGAATATTTTCAACATGTCCTTGAAAATATTAGCAAGAATAGAAGATTTGACCATGAAAAGATCAAATCTTTGGAGGAAAAAATAAGAGTTGCTGTTAGTTATGCAGAAGATGTTGTTGAGATGAAAATTTCTCAAATCATCAAAGGCTTAAGCTGGACATTTGGAATTTTACTACACCATGATTTGCTACCACTTGTTGAAAAAATGGATACAACAAAGAAACAAGTGATGGACATTGTTTCTCCTGATGCTGATCAAGTTCTGGAATTATCCGGGGATTCCTTGATTGCCACTTCTTCTACAAGTTATCCAATGATGAAAGATGATATTGTGCACGGACTTGATGATGACTTGGAGATCATAATTAATAGGTTGAAAGGACAAGAACGGGATCTAGACGTTGTCACAATATCAGGCATGGGTGACATTGGTAAAACAACACTAGCTAAAACAGCTTATGATCATCTTACAATCAGGTATCATTTTGAAATTCTTGCTTGGGTTACAATATCTCAAGAATTTAGACGTAGAAGTGTATTGTTAGAAGCTTTATATTGCATTTCAAAGTCAACAGTTAGTTTTAACACAAAAGATTATGATACGATAGATGAAAATGAGTTAGCTGACCTAGTGCAGAAAAAACTAAAGGGTTCAAGATACCTTGTTGTTGTTGATGATATTTGGAGTACGGATGTTTGGGATAGTATAAGAAGAATATTTCCTAATTATAACAATGGAAGTAGAATCTTATTGACTACTAGGGGAACTGAGGTAGCGATGTACGCAAATACTTGTAGCCCTCATGAGATGAGCCTTTTGAGTTTAGAAAACAGTTGGAAGTTACTTCGTGATAAAGTGTTTGGAATCGAACTTGATCATCCTCCTGAATTGGAAGAAATTGGAAAGAATATAGTAAACAAATGCCAAGGACTACCCTTAACAATTTCAATGATTGCGGGACATATCTCTAAAATGGCCAGGACATTAGAAAGTTGGAACGATGTTGCCCAAACCTTAAGCAAAGTCATTTCTAGTCATCCAGATAAATGCTTAGCAGTGCTCAGTTTGAGTTACCACCACTTGCCTAATCACCTCAAACCTTGCTTTCTTTCTATGGGTAGTTTCCCAGAGGATTTTCAGGTTGAGACTCAAAGATTGATCTACTTATGGATTGCAGAAGGTTTCATAAGGACTTCCGAAAATGGTAAAAGTTTGGAGGAAGTGGCAATAGATTAATTGGAGGACCTTATTAGCAGGAACTTGATACAAGCTAGAAAAAGGAGATTCAATGGTGATATAAAAGCATGTGGAATACATGATATACTGCGTGAGTTCTGTTTGGTAGAAACTGAAATGACAAAGCATATGCATGTTGAGAGAACTTACCCTCCTCTTCCAACACAAAAGCATAATGTTCATTGCTTCAGTTTTCAAACCAAATCTTATTCAGTTGAGGATTATTATAAGTTATTGACCCCTATTGCCAGATCTATCTACTTATTTTCTCTATTGAATCTACCTCTTGATCCCCGTATTAAAATTTTCTGGAGAATTCCCAGCTACAGTTGTGATCCTAATATAATACCTGAATTTTTCTCTCGTTTCAACCTTCTCAGGGTACTGGTCATTTTCAATAAAGTTGTAATATTCTCATCATTTCCACTTGTGATTACAAAGTTGTTTCATTTGAGATATCTTCAAGTTCCATTTCACCACAATATTCCTGAATCAATCTCAGAGCTTCAGAATTTGCAAACTCTAATTTGTAGTGGTTATCCTTCCGATTATATAAGTTTACCTGTGAAGATATGGACGATGCAGAACTTGAGGTATATACGTCTAGGGGGAGCCACTTATTTACCCTGCCCTAGAAGAGAAAGTATTCTAAATAAGCATCTTATGACAAGGATGCCAAATCTAGAGGAATTTTCTGGCCTTTCTTACACCAGTTGTACAAATGAAGTCTTTTCTGGCATTCCCGATCTAAAACTAATGTTAGAGGTAAAACAACATAAAAATGAACAAAATGATAATATATATGTGAAAATCAGAATGAAGTCATGTGACTTATGAGATGACAAAGGTGTGTGGCCAAGTGTTGTCTCTAGTTGTCTTTAGAGACTTGATAAATAAAAATGCCTCCGATTGTCTACAGAGACTTGATGGTGAGAGATGGAGCCGTCTGGTTTATGATGATGAGGCCGTATGGCCGATTGGTGTCTCCGGTTTTCCTCGGAGACATTGTAACAAATGATATCTCTGGTTGTTTTCACAGAGTTGACGATAAATGATGTATGTAAAGTTTAAGGTAAAGTCATTAAAGTAGGTAAAGTAGATTAAAGTAATTGGTAATGTAGAGAGTAAAGTAAGAGTGTAGCCGTTTGGCTTATGCATATGATGTAGATAATGTCTCCGGTTGTCTTCAAAGACTTGAATGATAAATGAGGCCACCGATTGTCTTTGGGGTCTTGAATGATAAATGAGGCCTTTGATTGTCTTCAGGGTCTTATGTCTATAAAAAAGGTAAAGTTTTTAATGACATCATAAAGTATGAGTTTTATATGTGTGTATCCTATTTTAGGGTGGATGAACCCAAATGTGTGTATATCCTATTCTAGGGTGGATGAACCCATGTTTTATTTTAGGGTAGACGAACCCATGTCCTATTTTAGGGTGGACAAACCCAGAATATCCTATTTTAGGGTGGACAAACCCATGCCCTATTTTAGGGTGGACGAACCCGTGTCCTATTTTAGGGTGGACGAACCCAATATGTCCTATTTTAGGGTGGACGAACCCAATATCCTCCGATTGTTTTCGAGGACTAGTTGTAATGACACCCCCGATTGTCTTCGGGATGTGATGAAGTGATGCCTCCGGTTGTATTCGGGGCTAAATGTTGATTGTTGTAAACTTTTTGTAAAATTGTAGAGTAAAATTATAAATAAAGTCATGATAAAGTAAAATAAAAAAAAGATAAGTGAGAAATAAAGTCGTGTGACTTATGACGGTGGAGCCATGAGGCCAAATAATGTCTTCAATTTTCTTTGAAGGCTTTTGTTGATTCCTGTAAAATTCAAAACATAGTCGTTAAAGTGGATAAAATAAATCATACAGATAATTAGTAAAGTAGAGAATAAAATAAGTGAATCCATTTGGTTCTTGTAAATGATTATGGTTGTAATTGGTTGAATGTCATCGCTGATCTTTCATTTAAGCCGTGGTATGCAATTCGATGGATCAAGTGGCGGATGTAGTGGACTTGATTTTTATTCAATAAATTTCAAAGTAATGTCACCTGCAAATTTTGAGTAAAGACGTTAATAAGGATATAAAGTCGTGATGGAATAAAAGAAAATGAAGTCGGAGATAAATTAAAATGTGGGGTTGTTTGGCTTATTAAGGCAAGGCCCCGGAGGCAAATGATGTATTTGACATAATCCAGTATCGACATCTTGTATCCTTGTCATTCCTGCACTCAAAGAAAAAGTCTTAGTTGGGAGGGAGTGTTGATTCGCGTTGACTCGAAGCTTAACTTTGTTGGCCCTCCGTCCATCCTATTTGTTCACACCTTGTGATCTTCGTTTGAGACTTGGTAGATGAACAATAAAAGAGTATTTTTTATTAAAAAAAATAAAAAAATAAAAATTTATCATTTAAAAGAGATATATATAGAAAAATATGTAAGTATATATTTATAAGTTGTAAAAAAAAAAAAATTCTACCAACTCTTGGATTGTGACAATTTTGAAACAAAATGAACGTCCTTTGTCTGTTACTTCTTGTCAGGTAACTTGAATCCAATGTAGCTTGGCAATATCCAATCATTTCTTGTCCATGTCTTTCGAAATCTGCCCAGACTTGATTTCAGAGAAATGTACTAAATTTATGTTATGATGAGACCGAACCTTATATAGGTTGCCTACGTATCTCGCCAAGAGAATCAGGTCAGGACGTAGTTCAAAGTGCATAGAAATGATTTGGAATTTTCTAATAAAGGGACCGAACTAGATATGAGTTGCCTATATATCCCGCCGAGGGAATCAGGCCATGTGAAGTTCAAATTACATAAATAGTAAAAGGATTTTGAATTTCTATCCTAAAGTGACTGAACCGTATGTGGGTGGCCTACGTATCCCGCCAAGGGAATCAAGTCAGACGTAGTTCTCCTGTTACAAATAAGGAAATTTAAAATTTTTCTATGGTAAAACCGAACCCTATGTGGGCTGCCTACGTATCTTACCAAAGGAATCAGGTCAGAATGTAGTTCGTAATTACATGTAAAGTAGAAGTTACATTTAGAAAATCTATCTAAAGTCGCTCTTTGGTGTAGTGTCTTGACTTCTCTTGAATGGGAAAACTTCATGCTCAAATATTGCGATGTTGTCATGTTCCTTGGTCGATTGTTCATATTGGATTATGATCTGATCATATAGACTTTTCACTATCTAAATGAATTTGGCCGATAATATGAGTTCAGTTCATTGCAAATCTTCAATTTCTTCGAACATTTTGGAGTAGGAAAGAAAAAGTTCTTTTATAGTTAAATAACATTTGCATAAATTAATAATAACTAAGGGAATTTACAATGACATAACTAAGAAATTGAAGTGTTGGACTTCTAATTCTACATTTACATAAATAAAATATGACTATTAAAATAAATTTACTATTTAATTAGATTTTGATTTAACATAGGGGCAAAATGGTAATCCAACTTTGAAGTTTGGAGCTTCCCACTCTTAGTAGAATGATATGATATACTAATATCTGAGCACGTGCATTGCACGTGTACTCCATAACGATGATTATGAACTATTAAAAAACACATAATTTCTTTTAAAATTGTATTTGAGTTACAATTAAAATATGAAAAGTGAAATGATAAATGTTTATAGTATATAGTTAATTCAAAAGAAGAAACTTTTTTGCATTTAGTCCTCTCCTAATTATAACTTCGATATATAAGTTTTATATTTGTTTTAAAAGACAATATAAAGTAACAAAAATAACATAGAGAGGCACACTACCGTATGATTAACTTCCTTAAAATGTCTCTTGTCTCATAGAATAGAGTAAAAATGTTGAAATTAAATTAATAGTTACAGGATACATATTTCAAGAAGATAAAATGTTGATATTAATGAGTAGAAGATGAAATTCTCCTTCTCATTAAATTGAATGTAATTAAGTAATTCAAATTTATAACTAAGGAAACTTAATTAGAAGGCAATAATTAAAGAATTAAAGTGCAGCTGTTGGTATTTAAATTAATTAAAATATCAATATTTAATTAAATAAATCAGATTTTAATTTAGTAGAGAGCCAAAAATGATAATATTAATATTTTTACAATTAAAAGCTTGTTAAAATATATTTTACGTTCTTTTGTTAAAAATATAATAGGAGTAATATTTGGTTGGAGGTTAAAAGATCTTCTAACTTCTTAAGCATTTTGGTGTATCATTTTTTTTTTTACTTTGGAATTTGGATCTCATGATAATTTTAATAAAAATTGTCCAAAAATATATAGATTTTATCCACAAGCACATGTAGGAATAATTCTTTACAAATATTTAAAATTTAAGGTGCAAAAAGTGTAATTGTTAATAATTTGAAATTAGAATATCTTGTAGTCATTAATTGTCTATTTATACATGTCTTATACACTATTAATATGATTCTATTTGTTTTATTTGCTATAGCGAAAAATACTCCCTTCAATCAAATGCATTCTTGATATGTAAAGTTACAAATACAAAAAAAAAATATCCTAGGAGCAAGCTTAGGATAAGTCTACCAACGAAAATAGAAAAAATTTAAGACAATCTTAAAAATCTTGGAAGGCAAGTTAACGGAAGTGACATCCAACTACATAAATGGAGGGATCTCATCATAGTTCTAATCTTGGAAAATAAGTAAAAAAACAAATACATCAAGCTCGGATATTCTAGTAATTGAAGTGTTATTCATCCCTGTAATAACATTCTGCCTTGTAATTTTGACACAAATCTTCTTGTCTTGAAATTGTCTTCGCTTGATTAAAGTTTCTCTATAGTCTTCCACACGCAAAAATTGTATCACATAGAAATCTTTCTATGAAAATACTATTGAAAGATTTGTATTTATAGGAAAAGATTATAGCTTTAGAATATGAAAATTCACTTACAAAGTTGAAAGGTCAAGTGTTACAACAAATTAAAGACAAATAGATTAATTAAGAACATAAATTAATTTGGAAGATAGAAACACATACAGGTATCTACTTAAAGGGATAATTATTACTTTTAATTTTTTTACTATTTAATTTACTCACATGTATACCAACTCAAAATATTATACAATTTTTTACTATTTACTATTTAATTAATTGAATATTTTAATAACATTTGAATTTAGTATAAGGGTAAAATGGTAATTCAACTTTTTACTTTGGAGCTTCCCACTTTTAATAATATAATATATATATATATATATATGATGATATATGATGATGATGATGATATGATGATATGATATGATATGATGATATATGATATGATATGTACTACTTTTTGTGAATCACATTTATTCCAAAAATAAATGATATATTTTAAATAGTACATATATTATTAGATTTTCTTTGTGCTATAAAATAAAATTAAAAACACACAGAAAAAAAAAAACAACTTGTGTAAGTTGAGGTTTGTAAATCTTGCCAACTTGATGCTATATGAATTTTGCTTCGACTCAAACACATGAATATTAAGAAAAAGTTAGAAAAAAGGAAATGATTGAATAGTAATTATTGCAAAGAATAAAAAATAAAATACAATATCGCGCATAAAAATATTAGTATTGCAACCGAAACCTAAATATATGAAAGAGTAAGCTACCAATTGTTATGCTTCATAAAGTACCTTAAAATGAAGATGATGGAGGAGAAGAAGTGAGTTAAAGAAGAGGTGGTCATGAAGATTATATCGTAAAAATATAATAACCCATAAGTACAAACAAAAATCTTCAATTTTGTAGTAATTATGCAGAGCTTAAAAAATATTCAATATCGCACATGAAAATATTAATATATATATATATAGCATCTGAAACCTAAATATATGGAAGAATAAGCTATTAATTATTATACTTTATTAAGTACCTAAAACTAAAGATGATGGAGAATAAGAAGTGAGTTAATTATAAAGAGCCCTATGGAAAGAGCAAACAAGAAACAAACAATATAACACTTCATATGCAAACCAAAAAATAGCAGACATAATTAGCAAATGCCCCACTAATGACGCTTTTTAAAATCATACTGATCTAGATTCAGAGCGGACAATATCACTAACGGACTACCACGTTACAATGATATGACACCTTTTTATTATCTTTTTTTTCTTCTACTTTTTTTTAAAAAACAAGGGTATATTCATTCTATCATGAGAGGAAGTACCCCTCTTGTCATAATCTACACCCTCCGGTCTAATTTATTTGGTCTTTTTTTTTTTGCTTAACAAGAGTAACTTATTAATGTGGAGCTATGTGAGTTTTAACAAAGGGAAAAAGCTCAAATATGTCATCAAACTTTGAGAAAAAGTATATCTATGTTATTCGTTAAAAGTTTGGTTCATTTATGTCATCCATTAAAAGTTTGGCTCATCTATGTCATTTTAGTTTGAGAAAAGGCTCATCCATGACATTATTTGTTAACTGAAATGGCATAAATGAGCCAAACTTTTAACGAATGACATAGATGAGTCTTTTCTAAAAGTTCAATGACATATTTGAGTCTTTTCCTTTTTTAAAAATTGATATAATTAATGATGTGGACGAATCATAATTAACTACGTGTAAAAAATGATTTTACAAAATCGAAACTATTTTCAGTTAATAAATAATGGCATGGATGAGTCTTTTCTCATACGAAAATGGCACAGATGAGCCAAACCTTTAACGGATGGAATAGATGAGCCTTTTCTCAAAGTTTGAACGCATATTTGAGTCTTTCCGTTTAACAACTAACAAATGAAAATACAAATCTAAATTCAAGTTATTTGTGCCTTAGGCATAAATAAAATTTTGTGTTACCAAGTTGGCTGCAGGATACTAAAATTACAGGATAGAACAACTAAAGCATCAAGTACAACACACCATAATTACTTTACTTAAACAGGTTGAGAATTACCCTAAAGAAGTTTAGACAACTGCAGTGTGGGGTGAACAGCTCGAGCTCGAAAACAAATCATGATTTTTTCAGGCATTCTCTGATGTGTAGATGGGAAAAGAATACAAATCCGACAACAGCACGTATAATTTAAGTGTAACACTATCATATCACAGGCTCAAGGTCCATTTCTTATCATGTATCAGAGACAGACCTTTCTCAATTCATCGTTTACCTGATGTTGGCCCCATCATATATTATCCACACTCCAAACGTTTAGTCATGGGCGTTCTGGGTATTGATGAAACCGATTTTTTGTGCTTACGATTTATCTTTTTGTTTTTTTGGCGTTAGAGGTATGTTCAGCCACTTTTTTGTTTCTTAAAAGTGCTGAAGGAGGAAATTAAAGACTCCCAAAATAGGAAATTTTGCCCTGGACGTTACGTTGAGCGTCAGGCGTGCTTGAAGATGTTTTGCTATGAGAAAAAAAGCCTTTGGGAATATGCTTAATAATTGTCAACTGTATAGATGCTTTTGTTTTCTCCAATAAGAACCAATAATTAATGCTTTTAAAATTAAGTAAAAGCCTGTCCATATCAGAAGAAACAAGAGAATAATCAAACGAAAATGGATGGGAGATAATTGCACTATATTATATAACTCGACGCCCCACTGGAATTGACTTTGTTTTTTATATTATCAAAAACAATAATTAAATTTTATTGATAAACACTAACATGGTGATGGAAATTAATTATACAAAAGAGTACTATTTGATATCTTGAATTACATCCTCTTTACTCCTTCAAGAATTATTTTGTTTCATTTTCTCTCCATATTAACTTGATGGCTGCTTATAGTGCTGTAATTTCTCTTCTTCAAACTCTTGACCAACGAAATCCAGAACTCTTCCATCATCATACTGCCAAAACGCTCGATTCTCTTCGTGCTACTGCTGAATATTTTCAACATGTCCTTGAAAATATTAGCCAGAGTAGAAGATTTGACCATGAAAAGATCAAATCTTTGGAGGAAAAAATTAGAGTTGCTGCTAGTGATGCAGAAGATGTTGTTGAGCTGAAAATTCATCAAATCATCAAAGAATTAAGTTGGACATTTGGAATTTTACAACACCAGGATTTGCAACCAGTTGTTGAAAAAATGGATACAATAAAGAAACAAGTGATGGACATTCTTTCTCATGATGATGATGCTGATCAAATTCTTGAATTATCTGGGGATTCCTTGATTGACACTCCTTCTACAAGTTATTCAATGCTGTCATATCATTCGGAAGATGATATTGTGTACGGACTTGATGATGACATGAAGATAATAATTAAAAGATTGACAGGTCCACCGTCGGATCTAGACATTGTAACAATATTAGGCGTGGGTGGCATTGGTAAAACAACACTCGCTAGAAAAGCTTATAATCATCTCACAATCAGGTATCACTTTGATATTCTTGCTTGGGTTACAATATCTCAAGAATTTAGAGGTAGAAATGTACTGTTAGAAGCTTTACGTTGCATTTCAAAGCAAACAGTTAGTTTCAACGCAAAAGATTATGATAAGAAGGATGACTCTGACTTAGCAGGCCTAGTGAAGAAAGAGTTAATTGGTCGAAGATACCTTGTTGTTGTTGATGATATTTGGAGTACGGATGTTTGGGATAGCATAAGAGGAATATTTCCTGATTGCAACAATAGGAGTCGAGTTTTATTGACTACTAGGGAAACTGAGGTAGCAATGTATGCAAATATTTGTAGCCCTCTTGAAATGAGCCTTTTGAGTTCATTGAGTTCAGAAAATGGTTGGAGGTTACTTTGTGATAAGGTGTTTGGACAAAAACATGATCATCCTCCAGAATTGGAAGAAATTGGAAAGGAAATAGTAGAAAAATGTCAAGGACTACCCTTAACAATTTCAGTGATTGCGGGACATCTCTCTAAAGTGGCCAGGACATTAGAAGGTTGGAAGGATGTAACCCGAACCTTAAGTAAAATCATTGCTATTCATCCAGATAAATGCTTAGGAGTGCTTGGTTTGAGTTACCACCACTTGCCTAATCGCCTCAAACCATGCTTTCTATCCATGAGTAGTTTCCCAGAGGATTTTCAGGTTGAGACTCGGAGATTGATCCAATTATGGATCGCAGAAGGTTTAATAAGGACTTTCGAAACTGGTAAAAGTTTGGAGGAAGTGGCAATAGATTATTTGGAGGACCTTATTAGCAGGAACTTGATACAGGTTAGAAAAAGGAGATTCAGTGGTGAGATAAAAGCATGTGCAATGCATGATCTACTGCGTGAATTTTGTTTAGTAGAAGCTGAAATGACAAAGTTTATGCATGTTGAGAGAACTCACCCTACTCTTCCAAGAGTTCCAACACAAAAGCATAATGTTCGTCGCTTCAGTTTTCAAACCAAATCTTATTCAGTTGATGATTGTTGTAAGGTATTATCCCCTGTTGCCAGATCTATCTACTTATTATCTCGATTGGATGTACCTTTTTCATCCCATATTAAGCTTCTCAGGATCTTGCCCGTCCCCATTTTTACTCTTGTTCCAACACCATATTATGAATTTTTCTCTCGTTTTAACCTTCTTAGGGTATTGGCCATCTTCAATACAAATGGATACTTCGAGTCATTTCCACTTGTGATTACAAAGTTATTTCATTTGAGATATCTCCAATTTCCATTTCACGTCAATATTCCTGACTCAATCTCAGAGCTTCAGAATTTGCAAACTCTAATTTGTAGTGGTAGTTCTTTTCATATGCATTTTCCAGAGAAGATGTGGATGATGAAGAACTTGAGGTATATACGTATGGGGGTAGCCACTTATTTACCCAGTCCTAAGCATCTTGTGACAGGGATGCCAACTCTAAAAGAATTTTCTGGTCTTTGTTTCACCAGTTGTACTAATGAAGTCTTTACTGGCATTCCCAACCTAAAGAGATTGATCATTCATCAGCCTTTATTCTCATCCAACCATTTTCCCAATTGGCTCATGGATATGTCCAGCTTGACAAAACTCGAAGCATTCAAGTGTTATTGCTCGCTAGATAAGTGGCTCAAAAATATATCCATCAAGAGTTTTGTTTTTCCAACATCACTTAAGAGGTTGAGTTTAAGCAAGTGTTATCATTTTCTTTGGGAAGACATATCATCAACTGTTATGATGTTGCCAAATCTTGAAGAGTTTAAACTTAAAGATTGTGAAGCCGATGATGATGTGTGGAGATTGAGTGATCAAGACAAATTCAAAAGCTTGAAGTTGTTGTTACTGAGTCGCTCAGATCTTATGTGTTTGGAAGCTAGCAGTGATAACTTCCCAAATCTAAAACGCCTCGTTCTGAAGAATTGCTTCAAACTGCAGGAAATTCCAACAGATTTTGGGGAAATTTGTACTTTGGAATCAATTGAGTTACATTATTGCAGCGCTAATGCTGAGGATTCTGCCAGAAATATTGTACTAGAACAAGAGGAAATGGGAAATAATCCCCTTAAGCTCTACATACCTAAAAGTTACTGTAAGTTTTAAATCTTTCTAAATGTTCTTCGATTCTTCACGTTATTAATTACTCCATCTTTATTAAATCTTACCTCCATGTTTTCTACTTGTTATCTTGCATATGCAGGCAATTGAAGCTTATTTTGAGGGACCATCTAATGCTATCTTCCAAATGCAGAACCTTTAAGTTTATATTTTGGAAAGTAAAATCTTTCTTTTATGTTCTGATCGTTTGTTAAATTCATGTTTAAGGAATAAGCATGTTTAATACATGTCTCACCCTTTCTTTATTTTGTAAACGGTAATGATTGATGTACAGTAATATCTATTTTATGTTATGTGATAGTTCGAAATGAATGAGATTTCAATCTATTATGCATTGCCTATGAAGTATAAGAATCGATGGTCACACACTTCGAATTTGTTTGCTCTTTTAAAGTATAATACGTTTTTTTCATTGATGGGCGATGCTTTCACACTTTTAGATGTTTGATATCGATAATCTTTCTCAAGGATGGTATAATACATCTCATAGGAATTTCAGAGTGTATAATCTCCATGGTGTCTGGCAGTGGCGGAGCCAGAATTTTCAGTAAGGGCGTTCAAAATCTGAAGAAATAGACACACGAAGTAGCCGAAGGGGGTTCGACATCTACTATATATACCTAAAAAATTATTTTAACCATGTATAAATAATATAATTTTCCGCCGAAGAGAGTTCGGATGAACCCCTGACTATAAGGTGGCTCCGCCACTGTGTCTGGGAGCATGATAAGTAGACGATGAATGAGATTCTTTTACTTTTGTGAACTTTAACATCTTTTTGATTGTTTACAAACATCAGCTGTGTAAAAATTTGATCCAGTTGATTCTGCTCCTATTAGAAAAAGTTTATGCAAATGTTGGTTATGTATTTGCATCTCTTAGTGTAGTTTTCTTCTTTTACTTTGGTTAGCAGTACTATTTCTTCTGTCAATACTTTTCTCTCTTCAGTATTTAGTTGTAGCTTTCTACCCGTGCATTCTTCTTGCAAATATGCTCTGAAACATGATTTTTCTTGAGATGAGGGTCTTTTGAAAACAGTTTCTCTACACCATAAAGGTAGGGTAAGGGTCTGCGTACACTCCATCCTCCCCAGACCCACTTGTGGTATTACACTAGGTATGTTTGTTGTTGTCGTAATGTAGTTTTCTTCTTTGTTTTCCCAGATGGATTATTTGGCAAAAGAGAGCAAACATTGTGCATTCTCTAAGAAACAGAAGTCTCTACCATTTGCTATTATACTATATATCATCTGATTCTACACAAAAGTATACCTTTTAAAAGCCAATTCTCTTATATAGGTAGTGGCGGAGCTACCTATGTAATATTATTATGGATTATACATAATTTTATTATATACGATCATACATACAGTATACATGGATTATATCATATATCATATATATATATACTAAATCAAAATATTAGTATAAATTATCTATATTAATTAATTATTAATCCAACTCAAAAGTTAATTTTTTTATTTATCAAATATGAGTTATGCCTCTTCAATGGCTAAATCCCATTTTCTAGCAACCATACAACTTCAGCTTTCAAAACCGTATATTATTTTCTGTTTTCTAAGCATTTAGTTAGATTTCTAAGTATTAAATTAAATATTTTCAGTTTTCTAATTATTTATTTAATTGAATGGTATAACTAATGCATGACTATCTTCAGTTTGGAATATGAATAGCTATTTTCATTTTCTATATATATTGTAAATTAATTATCATTTCTTTATTTCTTATCTTTTTTGTAGTTCTCTCTTGTATTTGCTTTGCATTTTACGTTTGCTAATTGCTAACTTTTTTTTTTCTCTGCTTAAGATCTTATCTTGCAATTGTGAACTCACACCATCAGGTACGTAATAGATATGATGTTCACATCATCTGAATTATGCTTAGTCATGAAGAAGGTAAGCATACATTATGCCAATTCAGTAGGAGTCTTTTTAGTTTGTTAAGATGTGTCTCAATAGGAAATATAGAGAACTTGTACTGTTTGAGATCCACAAAATAGTATTAAGTTCTTGACTTTTAATTCATGAATAAATAGGCCAACAATCATGAATCTTTTTTTATGTTTTTCACTCATGTGCAACTTTGACAATCTTTTTGCCTATATTATCACCATTGAATAGTCCAATAAAAGCAGAGGGAATGTTTTCAACACCTTGGAGGTACTCAACTGTTTTCGACTGGAAATCTGCATACACATTCATGTGATCACCTGCTAGGAATCCTTGGATGGTAATCCTCTTGTAGACTATATCCAACATCTCTGGAGCAGCTCGTGTGCTTGTATTCGTGTACTCAGAAATAACCCCCCACATGGCCACTCTGCCGAATAAGTTCATGTTTTCCGCTGCTGCTTCTAGCATACTGCCTCCCACGTTGTCGAAGTAGACATCAATCCCTTGAGAGAAACACCTTTTGAGAGCCGATTTAAGGTTAGTTTCTTGTTTATAATTTAATGCATCGTCGAATCCAAGAGTCTTCTTCAGTAAATTTACCTTTCTTGGCTACCACCAGAGCCAACAACATAGCATCCAAGTAATTTACCATATTGTCTTACTAAATGTCCTATCAAACCAGAAGCAGCAAACACAAAAACTCTCCCCTGGCTTCGGCTTACACACTTCAAAGAATCCAGCATAGGCAGTTTAGGATCAAACTTATTCAACATTGAAACTTCCTTTACTATAGTGTACTCTCCCCAGGTAAGTAGCCCTGCTACTAAGTTTTCTTTCTTGAAGTCGGGTCGATGAGAAACCAACACCCTTCCTACACCATAAGAGTCAATGGACTTACCAGGAGTAATGGCAGTTGAAAAACTTATAGCTGAATGTGACGACCTTTGGCTCTTCATTCGGTTTATCTGATACGGATCAATTGATACAAACAGGTTCTTGACAATAACTTTCTTAGACTCTGACTCAACTATAAGTGAGTCGTTTTCGACTTTTTTCTCAAAGTCTGACTCTTCTGGTGCACCATTGATGTTGGTTTTTATTGCTACATACTTGTTCTTTATTTCCATCTTTGTAAGTTACCTTTTTTTGGGTACAAACTAAGAAAGGGAAAAAAAAGTTCAGAAGAATGTAATGTGAAAATATCATATGGGCTATGGCTCAATCATTTTTAGGTCCTTATATGAGTCTTTTTTGGAAAAGTTTTAGTAGATTAATGTGGCAGGCTGCAAAGTTTGAATAAAGAAAATGATAAAGAACATAGATGCTTTTATGCCGTCTCAACAACAAAGTCTGTCACGCGCACCAAGATTGTCACTATAATAGTAATCATCATCATGTTATATTAAAAGTGGGAAAAAATTTAGGCAAATGTTAAATTATGATTTTACCTCTACATTAAATTTAAATGATATAAATTATTTAATAAATTAATTATTAAATAGTAAATCATCATAGTAGTACATGAATCAACCACCATAAAGTCTCTTGAATATGTATGTTTTGTATTAATTTCATGTTATAGTAAATTCACGAATTTTTTGTTTAGTTCATCTTCTAATTGGAAATATGAATGGTTATGTTTGCCCTATATTATATTCTTTTATATATATATAAATATTTATATTTATGTGAACTATATTACATAAATTTTATTACCACTAACTCCCCATTATGGGAATATATGCAACTCCTATTAATTATATTCATTATGATTTTTAATCACACCTCTCATCTTCATCCATGATCTCAAATGGATTAATGTCATATTCATGACAACTCTTTGTGTTGCTCAATCCTATTCTATAAATAGTGACATTTGACAAAATATTATACACACATAAAACAGTTGAAAAAAGGGGAGAAATCTCCATGCTCTATTCTCTTGTCTCTTTTTATTTATTTTATTTAGTGTTTATGTTTTATGTTTGTTGTTATTGTACAACTTTCTATTGTTTTGTTGTCATTATAATTGAGAATTTACAATGGTTTGTTGCTTTGTATACATTAGCCTAGCTTGTAGTATTTTAGTATCATCATTTGAATATTGTATTTGTACAATAGTTAGTTATTTTTACTTTATGCACTTTTAGTCAATTTTATAATTAAGGATGTATTCTTTTTATTAGGAATATATATGTACTTTCTATCATTAAAATGATGGATATTTTTAGTAAATACCGATAGATTTGAAAGGGATAAAATATATCATTTGCAATACAAAATTTACATAAATTTTTTTGGAATAAACGTGCAAAGCACGTTCCCAAAACTAGTGTGTGTGTGTGTGTGTGTGTGTATATATATATATATATATTGTTATTTTTGAACTGATTTGAAGTTTTGATGATTTAACAAACTTCTAGATCTAACAAGGGACTAGGTCGAGGAAAGACTGCGTACATGAAAAAGTCAAAAGGCAGCTGTCTAAAAGCTGTCAAAAGCTGTTGAAGTTGGTACATGACTTTTCAGAATAGCAGGCTCTCAGCCAATGGTGTGCCCCAAGGGTTTTGTCCATTTTATAATAGTCTCTTCTCCAAAGACAAAACCCAAGATTTGGCAAACAAAGTGGTGAATGCTGAAAATTCACAAGCTCACAAAGAAAAAACCATCTTCAAGGAAGAACACTGCTCATATTCAACAAGGGACCTGATGGAGTGCTGAAGTGTTTCGTTTTTTGTTGTATTTTGAGCTTTGTGTCTTGTGTTCTTACATTGTAAATCTACTCCTAAGTTATAAAGGATAATAGATCATTTGCTTGTCTAAGTCTTAGTTTGAGTCGGATTAACTAGAGTTAGTTAGTCGAATCATCTATGCTTTAGTCAAGTCTCTTTACATTATTGTTTTGATGTTCTCTTGGGTAGAGTTGCCTAGGAGTGTCAACTAGAGTTAGCTGATGTGTGGGTGCAATGGAGTTGCGGCTTGTCTCTTCTCTTATCTATGAAGATCCAAGTTGGTGGCTAGAGTTAGCGGTCTTGGGATCTTGAAGTGTAGATCAGCTAGAGTTAGTTGGTTTAGTGAGCAATAGAGTTATTGCTTAGTTTCCTTTGTAGTAGAGTTGCTACGGTAAGGGGGAAGGGATTCAAGAGTCTGTAATCTGAAGCATTGCTCTGTTTTGAGTGAAATGGAGTTTGGGTTGAAATCCTGTGAGTACAAGTCGTGGTTTTCAACTCCCTTGAGCAAGGGAGTTTCCACGTAAAATCCTTGTGCCTGATTTACTCTGATTTATTTATTTTCCGCAATTTTATTCTGTTCAGGGACCTAGTCCAGTGATCAGTAGTGGACGCATATATTCCAACATATATATATATATATATATATATATATATATATATATATATATATATATATATATATATATATATATATTGTTAATTATGTCTTGAATTTTTTCCTTGTTTATTTTAGGAAACTATAATTCCTATTAGTTTAGGAGACCCTTTGTCCTAATAGATTTGGAAAAGGAAAATATTGTCCTTATAAGATTGGAAAACTTTTCCTTATAGGCTTAGGATTATTTGGGATCTATATATATGGGATATAATTGGGGATTTTAAGACATAGTACATGATACACAATGTAGTCCAAAGGCTTGAAAGCATTGTAAAACTTGTTCTCTTTCTTTTATAGTGGAAAACTCTCTCTGTTTTTGCTGCAAGGAGTAGGCATAGCTGAACCTCATTACATCCTTGTGTTAATCTTCTTTTCTATTTTCTTTGTTTGTGATTGTGCGTTAGTGAATCCATGATATTTCCGCAACAATTGGTACCAGAGCTTGGTTGGAATTTCTAAACATAATCAAGGGTTAAGGTGTCTCCATCATCTTCAACAAAGTATGAAATAGAGAAACTCAATGAGGGATCTAATTTCAGTCTGTGGAATATTAGAATGAGATCATCATTGGTGTTACAAAGATTGTGTAAGGCAATTGAGGAGTTTATTTAAGAAGGGTTGAAAGAATAAGAAAAAGTAAACTTAAAAAAGAGTTTGTACAATCTTTGAGTATCTGGTGTTCCATATTTGAGTGTAGTTGGTAGCATTGTGTATGTTATGGTTTGCACTCTTCCTGATATTTCACATGTTAATGTTGTGAGTATACACATGGCATGTCCTGGTAAAGAATATTGGCATGCGGTGAAGTGGATCTTGAGATACTTGAAGGGGTACTGCAGATGTGGGCTTGACTTTTTCAGAAGACAAGCTAAGTGAATCAGCAGTATGTTATATGGATTCGAACTATGTAGGTGACTTGGATAAGAGAAGATCTCTGACATGTTATGTTTTTACTCTTTCTGGTAGCGTCGTCCGTTGGAATGCAACTGTGCAAATCCGATGTTGCTTTACGGAGATAGTGAAAGAGGTTATATGGCTGGAAGGCTTGGAGAGGACAAAACATATGGTAGTCAGACATCACTTTATCCGAGATATTGTATCTAAAGGGGTTATTGATGTGAAGAAAGTATCTACACATAATAATCTAGGATATATGATGACCAAGATAGTCCGGACCAATAAGTTTAGGCATTGCCTACACTTAATTGGTGTGAGTTGTACTCAGTAAGCCCTTTGGAGGGCTGGAAGCAAAGCAGGGAGGCGATATTTCAATTGATGAAAAGAATTCAAGCCAAGGGGAAGATTTGCTAATTATGTCTTGAATTTTTTCCTTGTTTATTTTAGGAAACTATAATTCCTATTAGTTTAGGAGACCCTTTGTCCTAATAGATTTGGAAAAGGAAAATATTGTCCTTATAGGATTGGAAAACCTTTCCCTTATAGGTTTAGGATTATTTGGGATCTATATATAGGGGATATAATTGGGGATTCTACGACATAGTACAGGATACACAACGTAGTCCTAAGGGCTTGAAAGCATTGTAAAACTTGTTCTCTTTCTTTCATAGTGGAAAACTTTCTCTATTTTTGTTGGGAGGAGTAGGCATTAGGGGTGTACAAGCTGAACCGTGAAGTCAAACCAAACCGACGAACCAAGTCAAACCGAAAAAAAAAAACCGATTTGTGGTTTGGTTTGGTTTGGTTGGTTTGGCGTTGAAAAAAAAACCGACCACTCTTGGTTTTGTTTGGTATTAAAGGAAAAAAAATCAAACCGACATAATATAAATATTATTTTATTTTATTTTATAGATAAAAAATACTATTAATTATAATCTACTTTGTTAATATATTTTTAATTAGTTTATAGTTTTGAATGTTTAGATATATTATTTCAAATTTGGGCTTGGAAACTTTTGTAAATATTTTATTTTGTATTCATATCGAAAGTTACAATTATACTGTTATAGTTTTTCAGATTCGAAGTTAACAATCTACTTGTAAATATTTTATTTTGTATTCAATGTGATTGTAGCCTTTAATCTTATAAATTTAACATAATGAACGTTGATATTTCAATAAAAACAGTTTGTACTCATGTGAATTTTATAGTCTTTTCAAAGATTTCTATTGACGTTTTTAAAGTTTAGCTTATCACACGGATAAGTAAAAATATATTTAATCTGTTTTTCAATCATCGTATAATTGTAAAAAAAACCGAAAAAACTGAAAAACCTGACTTTATGTGGTTTGATTTGGTTTTTAGATTTACTAAACCGACATAATTGGTTTAGGTTTTTTTAAATGAAAAACCAAACCAAACCGACCTATGTACATCCCTAGTAGGCATAGCCGAACCTCATTAAATCCTTGTGTTATTCTTCTTTTCTATTTTCTTTGTTTGTGATTGTGTGCTAGTTAATCGAAGATATTTCCGCAACATATATATATTATACATCTGCCGGTTATTTTTAGTTTAATCAATTGGTGGGCGGCTATTTCAGTTGGCGTGATAGACACTGTCTCTTCTGAGCTGTTGAGAATCAGTTAGCGCTTCACTCTGGAGGTCCATTACTTATCATGTATCGGAGCTAGAGTACCCTTGTCAGTTTATCGTTTACCTGATGTTGGGGCCCCATCTTATATTATCCATGCTTCAAATGTCCAGTCTTGGGCGTGCAGAGGTGTTGAATTCCACACCTGTCGTGGGAAGAGAAATTGGACTCATTATATTGTTTTGGACTATCTTCACCTCTTCACTAGCTAGTTTTCAGGATTGAGTTAGGTCCAAGGTCCATTTATTGTCAAACAATCCACAATTAACATGTCATTATATGTACTGAATTTTTATCTGAGTGATGCCAGACAAATCAAGTCGAATTCCAGTATATATACAATGTGGAAAAACCAAACTTGTTCAGAACAGGTGTTTTTGCACCATTTCAAACTCAGAATTTCGGCTATAAATAGAGAGGTTTACCGTGGTCTTTGTGTGATTTGAGACTGGCTTTGAGTTCGACGAACTTGTAGGTGTTTGAGGTGGGGATTAAATTTGTTAAGGACACACAATGAATTCTGTGGTTTTGAATTTCTTTTTTTCCTAAATAAAAGTTTATGTTTTCCGGTCTATAAAACTTTTCTGGTTTACAGCGCAGCTTTGAATACAGCGTATTAACATGATTGTCAACTGTATAGATGTTTTTTTCTCCAATCAGAACAAATGCTCGATTCTCTTCATGCTTGAAACGACCCCAAAAATGCCCGAAAATGTGCTTCGGAAACATCTCAAAATCCGTGCATGATTTCGGAAATTCGACTTCATATTCTTATTTGTGGGGTCAAATTGAGTGGAAAATGGGTCTAACCCGAATTTTAGAGCAACCGTATCAAAATTCAAAAATCGCAAAAATTGCGATTTGGAGGGTCAACTTTAAAGGGGCATATCTCTTAGCACACAAGGAACTGGAATGGCTGCAAACTATTAAATTAAAGCTCTTTGAGTTAGCTTTCCAACGCACTTGGTTTCACCTTATTCCGAGTTAGGATGGGGGAGTTATGACCATTTTCGTAAAACCTGTCTGTGCAGATTTGCAATTTCCAGTGAGCTATTTTTTTAGGCGGGTTGGAGACGTTTTTTTTATAAAAAGGGGATATGTCCCATACTTTGTCAATTTTCTTAACTCCAAAAACACTCTCTAAGCCCTCTCCAAAAATTCCACCAAGATCTTCAACCAAATTCAAACATCTCAATCTCTAATTCCGGATTCAAGACTCAATCTCAAGCTTCGATTCTCCATTCCAATCTTCATCAAGGATTCTCCAAAGTTGAGGTATGTGGGTTTGATTGTGGAAACCTTCCTTTCCACAAGTCCAACCATTTATCCTCTATTTCTACTTCAAGTTTATGGGTCCTTATGATTATTTATGAACTCTTGAATTATGGAATTACTACTACACACCCTATTATGGTCCATTTTGCATATTATCATGAAATGGAATTATTATGTGATGTTTATGGTTTACATGCTTCCATGATCAAATTATGAAGGTTGATATATATATGTATGTTGTTGGTGGGCTGATTTATATGGATTTTGGAATTGGTTGGACTTAGTATTCTTGAAATACATGATTTCATTTACATGAACAATTGCCCACCTTGTGTTTGATAAAATGCCCATTTATAGAATTCTTAGGAAAGGGAAGGTCCAAGGTACGTCCTATGAGTCGGATGGTTATGTAATTACTGAAATGATGATGAAATGGACACATGTATATGATTTTCTCTAAATAAGTGTTGTGAGTCGACCAAGCCTAGTACGGGGGGTAGTAGGCCCGTATAACCGTATCGAGGGGTTGGTACCTTGGTTGCCTAGTACGGGGGGTAGTAGGCCCGTATAACCATATCGAGGGGTTTGTACCTTGGTCCCTAGCTCGGGGGGTGGTAGGCCCGTGTAACCATATTGAGGGGTTTGTACCTCTTTCGCCTCTCAAGGGGGTGGTAGGCCTTGGAAATACTATATTGATGGTCACTCGCCACACATGTACTACGTCCCACTAAATATGATTTTTATGTAAGCATCATTATAAATATCATTTCATTAATATGCTATTTATCAGGTATGATTACGCATTTTCCCTATGATGTCCATCTAATGTAGCATTGCATTGCATCCCATATACTTAGTACATTCAAATGTACTAACGCATACTCTATGCCTACATGATGTCACCATGTAGGGACCGGAGCACCGCTTGACCATCCTCCTCCGCGTGGCTAGTACGATTTTCTATAGTGGTTATTGGTGAGTTCTCCATTTCGGGGACGTTGCTCATGATCTTTTGCTATGTATAAAACTTTTCCTTTCTAGTTATGTTTTGACTATGAGGGTGAGCCCAGTAGTTTGTCTTGGCCCCCGCTAAGTACTCATGTTTAGAGGTGGTGTTGGACAAGTTGTGTATTATGCTTGAGCTTGACTCATCTATGGTATTTATGTATCATTTCTTTTTTTTTCTTTCTTGCTCCCTTAGTCCCGATTTCCCCTTGATTATGCTTATCGTTTATGGTCATTTAATTGCTTCCGCGACCAAGGATGTGTAATGATACGCTATGAGGCTTGTTTGGGGTTCCTTCGGGTTCCCCATTCGCCGGTCACATCTAGGCCCTAGGCTTGGGTCGTGACAATGCTACTGCTGAATATTTTCAACATGTCCTTGAAAATATTAGCAAGAGTAGTAGATTTGACCCTGAAAAGATCAAATCTTTGGAGGAAAAAATTAGATATGCGGATAGTGATGCAGAAGATGTTCTTGAACTTAAAATTCGTCAAATCATCAACGAATTAAGCTGGACATTTGGAATTTTACAACACCAGGATTTGCTACCTGTGGCTGAGAAAATGAATACAACAAAGAAACAAGTGATTGACATTCATCCTCATGATGTTGATGCTGATCAAATTCTTGAATTATCTGGGGATTCCTTGATTGACACTCCATCTACAAGTTATCCAATGCTGTTAGATCAGTTGGAATATGATATTGTGCATGGACTTGATGATGACTTGGAGATAAAAATTAAAAGATTGACAGGACCACCGTCGGATCTAGACATTGTCACAATATAAGGCATGGGTGGCATTGGCAAAACAACACTTACTAGAAAAGTTTATGATCATCTTCCAATCAGGTATCACTTTGACATTCTTGCTTGGGTTACATTATCTCAAGAATTTCGCTGTAGAAATGTATTGTTAGAAGCTTTACGTTGCATTTCAAAGCCAACCGTTAGTTTTAATGCAACAGATTATGATGAGATGGATGAAAATGAGTTAGCGTACCTAGTACAGAAAAAGCTAAAGGGTCCAAGATACCTTGTTATCATTGATGATATTTGGAGTAGGGATGTTTGGGATAGTAAAAGAGGAATATTTCCTAATTAAAATAATGGAAGTCGAATCTTATAGACTACTAGGGAAACTGAGGTAGCGATGTATGCAAATACTAGTAGCCCTCATGATATGAGCCTCTTGAATTTAGAGAACAGTTGGAAGTTACTTTGTGATAAGGTGTTTGGACCAAAACAAGAACATCCTCCTGAGTTGGAAGAAGTTGGAAAGGAAATAGTAGAAAAATGCCAAGGACTACCCTTGACAATCTCAGTGATTGAGGGACATCTCTCTAAAGTGGCTAGGACATTAGAAGGTTGGAAGGATGTTGCCCAAACCTTAAGTGAAATCATTGCTAGTCATCCAGATACATGCTTAGGAGTTCTCGGTTTAAGTTACCACCACTTGCCTAATCTGCTCAAACCTTGCTTTCTTTCTATGAGTAGTTTCCCAGAGGATTTTTAGGTTGAGACTTGGAGATTGATCCAATTATGGATTGCAGAAGGTTTCATAAGGTTTTCTGGAAGTGGTAAAAGTTTGGAGGAAGTGGCGATAGATTATTTGGAGGACCTTATTAGCAAGAACTTAATACAACCTAGAAAAAAGAGATTTAATGGTGAGATAAAAGCATGTGCAATGCATGATCTACTGCGTGAGTTCTATTTGATAGAAGTTGAAAAGACAAAGCATATGCATGTTGAGAGAACTTACCCCACTCTTCCAGCACAAAAGCATAATGTTCGTTGCTTCAGTTTTCAAACCTTATCTTGTTCAGTTGATGATTGTTGTAAGCTATTGCCCCTTATAGCCAGATCGATCTACTTATTTTCTCACTTGGATCCTATAATACATGAATTTTTCTCTCGTTTCAACCTTCTCAGGGTATTGGTCATCTTCCAAATAAATATAGATCCAGATCATGTAGAGTTCTCATCATTTCCACTTGTGATTACAAAGTTATTTCATTTAAGATATCTCCAATTTCCATTTCACGTTGATATTCCTAAATCAATCTCAGAGCTTCAGAATTTGTAAATTCTAATTAGTAGTGGTTTTCCTTGTGATATAACTTTACCTGTGAAGATATGGACGATGAAAAGTTTGAGGTATATACGTCTGGGGGAGCCACTTATTTACCCATTCCTAGAGGAGAAAAGTATTCTAAATCTAGATGAATTTTCTCGTCTCTGTAGCACCAATTGTACAAAAGATGTATTTTCTGGTATTCCTAATCTAAAGAGATTGATCATTGAAGTACCTCTTTTCTGTAACAACTATTCGCCCAACCAACTCATGGATATGTCTAGCTTGACAAAACTCGAAGCATTCAAGTGTTATTGCTGGCTACAGTCTTCGCAAGACCCCATCAGTAGTTCTGTTAGTCCAACATCACTTATAGATTTTATTTTTCCAACATCACTTAAGTGTGAAAGCTGTTAGAAAATGAGATATTTCTACATAGCCTTTTGTTTAATGGTTCCTTTTTAAATATTATGTTTAGTTTGTAAAGGAAAGGTAGTCCTTGTTTTGTGGAATATGTTTTGTAAGAAAGTCAATAGTGGTTGGATAGTTATGGTCCTCTACTAACTTTGGAAAAGCTTATGTAGATATATGTGTGTATGCCTTTTGAAATCTGATTATGAATGAAAAAAATACTTCTGCTGAACCTTGTCTTTTTCTTTAAAGTTTCTACTACTAACAGTGGTATCAAGAGCCCTTCTGCTTGAGGGATCTGTGAAGGCAAGAAGGCTAAGGTTTTTTCTCCAGTTCTTCTAAGATGAGAGTTGAGCAACAGTAACATGACGTCCAACGGCTTCTTGGGTACAGGACCTCCTATGTTTACAGGAGAAAATTATCAACATATGGGTGATAAAGATGAAGGCTCATCTCAAAGCTCTTAGTCTATGGGAAACAATTGAAAGTGAAGATGATCCTATTCTTCTTGGACCAAATCCAACAGTTGCACAAATGAAGATTTATGAAGATGCGAAGTCAAGGAAACAAAAGGCTCTCACATGTCTTCATTCAGCACTTTCAGATGTGATTTTCACAAGAATAATGGTTTGTGAAACACCTAAAGAAGCATGGGAGAAGCTAAAAGAGGAGTTTGACAGAAGTGACAGAGTGAAGACTGTCAAACTCTATACTCTCAAAAGAGAATTTGAGATGTTAAGGATGAAAGAAGGAGATACTGTGAAAGATTATTCTGCCAAACTTGTCGAGATTGTTAACAAAATAAAGTTGTTTGGTGAAACCTTTCTAGATTCAAAGGTGGTGGAGAAGATGATGATAAGTTTACCAGCAAGGTTCGAGTCCAAGATTTCAGCAATAGAAGAATCTTGTGATTTGAAGACTTTATCTGTGGCAGAACTTATCAGCAAGTAGCAAGCCCAAGAACAAAGATCAAGTATAAGAGATGAAGAAGTAGCAGAAGTGGCATTTCAGGCAGAACATAAAGGCAAGTAGACTGTGAAGGACAATAGAAGAAAGGAAGGAGATAAAGTAGTAAAAGGAAAACCATGGAAGGAATCTTCAAAGAAAGAGAAGTTTCCACCTTGCAGCCATTGTCAATTTACCAATCATCAAGAAAAAAACTGTTGGTTCAAAGGAAAGCCATCGATTCAGTGTAGATTATGTAGAAAAATGGGTCATATTGAGAAAAATTGCAGGGTCAGGCAGAATCAACCACAACAAAACCATGTGCAGCAGGCAAATTTTGTTGAAAAGTCCGAAAATGAAGAAGAAAGCTTGTTTATGGCTTCTAATGTAGAAAACACTGCCAACAAATCCTCATGGTTCATAGATAGTGGATGTACGAGTCATATGTCACACAATGAGCTCTTGTTTCACACATTTGACAAGTCATTCAAAGCTAAAGTTAGGATGGTAAATGGTGAAATAGTAGATGCACATGGAAAGGGTTCAGTTGCCTTTCAAACTACACAAGGTACAAAGTTTATACATGATGTGTCATATGTTCTTTGTTTAGCATGTAACTTGTTAAGTGTGGCTCAAATGATATCTAAAGGCTATTCCTTATTTTTCAAGGGCAAACATTGTTTGATCTTTGACTGTGAAGATAGTTTGATTGTTAAAGTAGAAATGGTGGATAAAACTTTTCTTTTAGATGGGAAGTTTGATAGCGCAAATTTTGCAAGTACGGATTAGTCATGGTTGTGGCACAAAAGATATGGTCATTTTAACTATGCTACTTTAAAGTCTATGTATGAAAAAGGCTTAATTAAGGATTTACCTGAGATTTCATTGTCTAAAGAAGTTTGTGATTCATGGCATATGGGTAAGGTACACAGGAAAGCATTTCCTAAAAATGCTACCTGGAGGGCAACTGAAAAACTTGAACTAGTTCACACTGATGTGTGTGGACCTATGCAGACATCATCTTTGGGACACAATAAATATTTTGTGCTCTTTATTGATGACTTAACAAGGATGACTTGGGTGTATTTTCTGAGTAACAAGTCCTAGGTATTTTCAGTTTTTAAGAAATTTAGAGCTTTTGCGGAAAGACAAAGTGGTTGTAAGCTAAAGGCTTTGAGGTCGGACAATGGTGGTGAATACACTTCAAATGAGTTCAATAAGCATTGTGAAGATATGGGAATTGATCACAAGTTGTAGTAAGCTATTCACCTGAACAAAATGGAGTCACGGAGAGGAAGAATATGACTGTTGTTGAAATGGCTAGATGTTTGTTGCTGGAAAAGAAACTGCCATAAATATTTTAGGCAGAAGCTATTCATACTTCAGTGTATTTGTTAAATAGGCTGCCAACAAAAGTGGTGGATGAAAAGACTCATAATGCCAAGCATCTAAAAGTTTTTGGTTCGATATGCTATTCTCATGTTCCTTCTGTCAAAAGAAGCAAACTTGAACCGAAAGGTGAATTGGGGATCTTTATTGGTTATTCATCACAAGCCAAGGGTTATAGAGTTTTCAACTTGCAAACAAAAAGTATTTCAATCCGAAGAGATGTAGTCGTGGATGAGCATGCTTATTGGAACTTGGATAAGGAGCAAATTGAGAAAGATAATGCAGATTTTCAAAACTTGAGTTTGCTGCATGAAATAGAATCATTTGGCTCTGAAAATCTAGAAGAGGATGAAGAATCAGACGGGGAATCCTCACTTGATTCATAAGACAAGGTCCCTTTATGAGATATATGAAAGATGTAATGTTGCAATCTCAAAACCAAATAGCTATCAAGAAGCATCAAGACATGAAGTTTAGATTGAAGCTATGAAGGAGGAGATTGGTATGCTAAAGAAGAATGATACTTGAAAGCTAGTTGATAAACCCAAAAACAGAAATGTAATTAGGGTGAAGTGGGTTTATAGAACCAAACTTAATCCAGATAGTTCAGTTTATAAATACAAAGCAAGTCTTCTTGTGAAAGGTTACGCGCAAGTTGCAGGTCTTGATTATGGAGACACGTTTGCACCTGTTGCACGACATGATACAATAAGGCTTCTATTTACTTTGGCAGCTCAGTCAAATTGGAAGTTGTATCATCTGGATGTGAAATCGGCATTCTTAAATGGACAGTTGCAGGAAGAGATTTATGTCGACCAACCAGAAGGCTTTCAAGTTGCAGGAATGGAGGATAAAGTCTACAGACTTCATAAGTCATTGAATGGATTAAAGCAGGCTCCTCGAGCATGGTACAGTAAGATTGATGATCATCTCATTCATTGTGGCTTCAAGAGAAGTGAAAATGAAGCCACTTTTTATGTGAAGAAGGCTAAAGAAGGAGATGTGCTTGTGGTGTCACTCTATGTTGATGATCTTCTGGTAACAGGAAGCAATAAAGCTATGGTGAATCAATTCATTCAAGAAATGGAGACCAAGTTTGAAATGTTAGATTTAGGTGAAATGAGTTACTTTCTGGGAATGGAGATTCATCAAGCTAATGATGGAATCTTCATTTCTCAGAGAAAATATGTATGGGATATTCTTAAAAGGTTCAAGATAGAGAGGTGCAAGCCTGTAACGACCCCACTGGTTCATAATGAAAAGATTTCGAAGTTTGAAGGAGGTGACACGGCTAATCCAACAGTTTATAGAAGTCTAATTAGTAGTTTGCTGTATTTGAAAGCAACAAGACCTGATCTCATGTTCGCGGCAAGTCTACTGTCGAGGTTTATGCAAGCTCCAAGTCAAGTTCATATTGGTGTTCCTAAACGAACATTGAGATATATCAAAGGAACTGCTGATTATGGTATTTGGTTTAAAAAGGAAGAGCAAGGGCAACTGATGGGTTATTCAGATTGTGATTGGGCAGGAAGTGTTGATGATATGAAAAACACTTCTGGATATGCTTTTACACTTGGTACAGGCATGTTCTCATGGAATTCAAAGAAGCAAGAGGTGGTAGCTCAATCTTCTGTAGAAGCAGAATACATCGCCGCTACTGGTGCAACTAATCAGGCTCTATGGTTAAGAAAGATTCTACGTGCTTCGGAGCAAAATGACATTGAAACTACGGTCATTAAGGTTGACAACAAGTCAGCAATATCTATGGCCAAAAATCCAGTGCAACATGGTCGTAGCAAGCATTTAAATGTGAAGTTTCACGCTATCAGGCAAGCAGAGAAGGATGGCAAAGTTCAACTTGTTCATTGCAGCTCAAATCAGCAGATTGGAGACATCATGACCAAGGCTCTTCCTAAGGGGAAATTTGAACTTCTAAGGGCTAAGTTAGAAGTATCCAAGAAAAATCTCAAGGAGGAGTGTTAGAAAATGAGATATTTCTATATAGTCTTTTGTTTAATGGTTCCTTTTTAAATATTATGTTTAGTTTGTAGAGGAAAGGTAGTCATTGTTTTGTGGAATATGTTTTGTAAGAAAGTCAATAATGGTTAGATAGGTATGGTCCTCTACGAACTTTGGAAAAGCTTATTTAGATATATGTGTGTATACCTTTTGAAATCTGATAATGAATGAAAAAAATACTTCTACTGAACCTTGTCTTTTTCTTTAAAGTTTCTAATACTAACAAAAGCAAAGGGGGGGGGGGGGAGTGAGTTAAAAAAAATTCCTTAGTCGACCTCCGTTTGGGGGCAGTTGACTCTCCTGCAAATTAGTAGAGAAATAATAAAGCAAGTATAGAATGTAGAAAGTAAAAGACTTAGAGAATTTTATACGGAACACCAATGTGGTGCCTACTTCCAGTCCCCTTGGGTTTCAAGGGTTTCCTTAAGAGCTTGAAAGGGTAGGGTTACAGAGAAGTTGAATGTCCTAAACCTTTACTCTTTTGCAAGTGATTTACACAGCCTCTACCTGTATAACCTAAGGATATCACTTCTTTCTCTTTTCTTTACGACTCAATACAGAGGTACAGATCATTTTATGAAAGCTAAAAGAAAGATAGTAAAAATGTTTAAGTGAAGTGCGCAGGCATCTTCTAGTTCTAAGGCTGATTTAAATAGAGAAGCTCTTTTGCTCTGATAAGGAAAAACCCAAGGGAATTTCATTCAATCAAGGATTTGTAGGATTTCCTTAATTGAGATCATGTCCTTACCAGATAAGTCCATGATATTCTTTTGTCTTGCCTTCCAAGTTGGATTCCTTGATGTATGCGATGTAATCTCTTAATTTGCTGAGAATCTTTTTCCATTGATTTGAGGCGATCTTCTATTTATCTTCTTTCCTTTCTTGTTTGTGACTGTTGTCCACGACTTGAGGGTTTTCTTGGCTTGATCTTTCTTGTTTAGTCAATGCTATGACCGTTGCCCTTGTCCTTGGTAATTTCCCATAGCGTGAATGTCTGATTATGTGGGTTCTTTTTAGCAGTCCAGATTGTGTTCTACAAATGTGGGTAGATTAATTGTTATTGATCGAAACTCATAAGTATCCTAGGGCCTAACAATTTTCCCCCTTTTGATAATGACAATTAATCGCAAAAAATATGGAACAATAAGAGTAAGAAACTTCCCTGAGAGATTTCACTCAAGCTCCCCTTGTTTGTTTGCTCCCCCTGACTGTGTGTCATGTTTTCCTGTTATTTTTGTATTTTTGTGGTGGGAACATACATTCTCCCCCTTTTTAATAATAAAAATAATAGACATAGCAAATATATGCATAGCAAAAGAGAGGTTAGGGAGGTGCAAAGTTCACCACTTAGAGTAAATAACCAGAGAGTACTGGGGACATATCCCCATTAAAAACATTGTTCAACAAAAAAAAAGTAAATAGGGCCAGACAATTAACGATCACCGAGAAAGTATTTGAGAGTGTTGAGTACGTTGCGACAGAAGGTGTTGTACGAACGCTCAATATTTATTGAGAAAGAGGAGTAGGAAGTCTGAACAGATACTGCAAGGTCAGTATTAGAGGTGCTAACTCCCTTCTTAAGAGAGTCAACTTCTTTGATCAACTTGTTCACAGTGGAGATACCATCCTGTTTGAGACCATCAGGGCAAGATGCAGCTTACCAACATCTGTACTGGTTTCTTTGTTAAGGCGCAGGAGCTTGTCAATGGTTTGCTGGAAGGATTCCATCCCTTCTTCTAATTCCATCAGTTGAGCCTTAATTTCATCAGAGTCCTTTAGTATAATAGCGGCAGAGCCGGTAGAAATCTTGGTAGATTTGACTATCTATGTTCGGACTTTCACAGACTCCTTTTTTAGCCAAGTATTGCCAACAAGCACACACCCCATGCTTAAGAAGGTGCGAGTATCATATGTAGCAGAAATCACTAGAGGCTTAAAAGCCGAGAGATCAACCAGTCGATCTATCAAAATACGAGAAATAAGAAGACCATAGGGCAGACTAGCAAACCCGTGTGGATCTTCAGCACTTTCCAACATGTATTCTTTGAACCACAGAGCCCAATTTATCTTATACTTTTTTAGCAGACAATACAGAACAAATATATCCCGAGTAGTGATATTACTCAGGGATCCCTTCCTAGGAACAAGTGTAGTAGCCACAATATGAGCAAAGATACGATTTTCAAAGCAGAGGGATAGGGGACCAAAGTCAGAGATATCAACGTCGGGTTCAGCCACGACAGCTTTTGCACCCTCCAGAGATACTTCAAAATCCTCAGGCCACACTCCATTCAAATAGGGAACAACCCCAGAGAACTTTGTACCAAACACATCTTCCAACAATTTTTCATTCACAATAAGGCGAGTACCCATAACAAGGGTTTCTAGTTCCCCACTATCAGTAGAGACACGAAGATTTGCATAAAACAGACGAACAACATCTTGAAAGAGTTCATTACCACATAGACTGAAAAATAAGGACAACTTCTGAGCTTTTAGAAAGGTACTTACAGCGCAGTGAGAGTACTTGAGTTGACTCAGATTGATAATCCATCCAGGAACAATGGGTCTGTCATGGAAGACTTCAAATTTGTTTCATTGTTCGACTCCCCAGAAGGTTTGCATGTCCTCAGCAGATAGAGATCCAGATACATTTGAACGAGATTTCTTTGGGTCCTTCTTTTTGGATGAAAAGGGCCGCTTCTTTGAGACTAGTGATAGAGAATCAAACATATCAATAGAGGAGTCTGAAGACAAGGAGATGGTATCGCCTTCAGGGATATCGAAGCTAGAGTTGTGAGAAGCCATGGACCTTGTTTTCGTCATGGAGGGAGAGAGAAGGGAAGAGGATGAGAGAAAGGTATGAAGAGAAAAATAGTAGAATGGGTTTGATAAATAGGAGAGAGGGAAGGCGAGGGAGCGAGGAAGGTGAAAAGGTTTCTGACTTTGAGAGGATGGTTGAAATGAAAGAAAAGACCGAAGAAGGAAAATGCGCCTTGAAGAACTGAAACGACGGAGTAAACATTAATGTGCACAAGATAATAATTATGAAAAAATTAACTAAGAGAGGCAATAAATCAATTAACATTTAAATTGAGTAATACCAAGGCAATCACGGAGAAAACAAAATCTCTCTTCAAGTAGAGGTTTGGTAAAAATATCTGCTAATTGATTTTCAGAATCAACAAATTCTAGCACAAAATCTCCATTTTCAACATGATCTCTAATAAAATGATGCTTGATATCTACATGTTTTTCTCTAGAGTGGTGCATAATATATTTTGATAAACTAATAGCACTACTAGTATTATCACAAAAAATGGGAACAACTTCAAACGATAAATCATAATCAAGTTGTTGATGCATCATCCATAAAATTTGAGTACCACAACTTCCACAGCAAGGTATTCTGATTCAGTGGTGGAAAGAGCAACTGATGTTTGCTTTTTGTTGTACCAGGAAATTAGAGATTGTCCTAAGATTTGGCAGGTTCCGCTTGTGCTTTTGCGATCATTTTTGTCTCCTTTTGGTGTCTGCTTAATTTGTAGTCCGAGAAAGAAAGTGAGCTCTCCCATGAGGCTCATTTCGAATTCTCCTTTCACAAGATTTGTAAAGTTCTCGCATAGAAAGGGGTTAGAACTTCTAAAAATGATATCATCAACATAAATTTGAGCAATGAGAATATTTGATGCAGATCTTTGAATAAAAAGAGTTGTATCAATTTTACCTCTTTGAATTATTTTTTTGTAGTAGAAAAGAACCTAATCTTTCGTACCAAGCCTTGGGGGCTTGTTTTAAACCATAAAGAACTTTGGATAGTTTATAAACATAATCAGGACATGAAGGATTTTCAAAACCAGGAGGTTGTTTGACAAAAACTTCTTCTTTGATAAAACCGTTTAAGAAAGCACTTTTCACGTCCATTTGAAATAATTTAAAACACTTGAAAGATGCAAATGCGAGAAGAATTCGTGTAGATTCTAACCTTGCGACGGGGGCGAAAGTTTCATCATAATCAATACCTTCCTGTTAAGAGTAGCCTTGAGCTACTAATCTTGCTTTGTTTCTTATGACCTTTCCATCTTCATTAAGTTTGTTTTGAAAGACCCATTTAGTTCTAATTACTGAGCAATTCTTTGGTCTTTCAGTAAGGGTCCAAACTTGATTTCTCTCAAATTGATCAAGTTCTTCTTTCATAGCTTGTCTCCATGATTCATCCTCCATTGCTTCGTTTATTCGCTTGGGTTCCATTTGAGATACAAGTGCTACTGATGCTTGCTTTTTCAGTGAGGCTCTGGTTTGTAGCTTGTCCTCCAAATTTCCCATGATGAAGTTATTCGGGTAATTTGAATCATGTTTCCATTCTCTAGGAACGGTAGTCTTATCAGTAATGGTAGCTGGCTCTGGTTCGACTTTAGTTGACTCCCCTGTATTGGGTTGAGTGGAAATTTCTTCAGGCAGTTTGGATGAAGTTAGTTTATCTTCACAAATCTCAGGTTCCTGCATTCTCGGGTTAGTCTCATAAAAAAAACATGAACAGATTCTTCAACACAGAGAGTTCTTTTGTTAAAAACTCGGAATGCTCGGCTGAGAGGAGCATAGCCAAGAAAAATACCTTGCATAGGGACAAAACACTTGAATCCGAAAGGATGAATGTCACGACCCAAGCCTAGGGCCTAGATGTGACCGGCGAATGGGGAACCCGAAGGAACCCCAAACAAGCCTCATAGCGTATCATTACACATCCTTGGTCGCGGAAGCAATTAAATGACCATAAGCGATAAGCATAATCAAGGGGGAAATCGGGACTAAGGGAGCAAGAAAGAAAAAAAAAATGATACATAAATACCATAGATGAGTCAAGCTCAAGCATAATACACGACTTGTCGAACACCACCTCTAAACATGAGTACTTAGCGGGGGCCAAGACAAACTACCGGACTCACCCTCATAGTCAAAACATAACTAGAAAGGAAAAGTTTTATACATAGCAAAAGATCATGAGCAACGTCCCCGAAATGGAGAACTCACCAATAACCACTATAGAAAATCGTACTAGCCACGCGGAGGAGGATGGTCAAGCGGTGCTCCGATCCCTACATGGTGTACATCATGTAGGCATAGAGTATGCGTTAGTACATTTGAATGTACTAAGTATATGGGATGCAATGCAATGCTACATTAGATGGACATCATAGGAAAAATGCGTAATCATACCCAATAGATAGCATATTAATGAAATGATATGTATAATGATGCTTACATAAAATCATATTTAGTGGGACGTAGTACATGTGTGGCGAGTGACCATCAATATAGTATTTCCAAGGCCTACCACCCCCTTGGAGAGGCGAAAGAGGTACAAACCCCTCAATATGGTTACACGGGCCTACCACCCCCGAGCTAGGGACCAAGGTACAAACCCCTCGATACGGTTATACGGGCCTACTACCCCCCGTACTAGGCAACCAAGGTACCAACCCCTCGATATGGTTACACGGGCCTACTACCCCCGTACTAGGCAACCAAGGTACCAACCCCTCGATACGGTTATACGGGCCTACTACCCCCCGTACTAGGCTTGGTCGACTCACAACACTTATATAGAGAAAATCATATACATGTGTCCATTTCATCATCATTTCAGTAAATACATAACCATCCGACTCATAGGACGTACCTTGGACCTTCCCTTTCCTAAGAATTCTATAAATGGGCATTTTATCAAACACAAGGTTGGCAATTGTTCATGTAAATGAAATCATGTATTTCAAGAATACTAAGTCCAACCAATTCAAAAATCCATATAAATCAGCCCACCAACAACATACATATATATATCAACCTTCATAATTTGATCATGGAAACATGTAAACCATAAACATCACATAATAATTCCATTTCATGATAATATGCAAAATGGACCATAATAGGGTGTGTAGTAGTAATTTCATAATTCAAGAGTTCATAAATAATCATAAGGACCCATAAACTTGAAGTAGAAATAGAGGATAAATGGTTGGACTTGTGGAAAGGAAGGTTTCCACAATCAAACCCACATACCTCAAACTTTTGGAGAATCCTTGATGAAGATTGGAATGGAGAATCGAAGCTTGAGATTGAGTCTTGAATCCGGAATTAGAGCTTGAGATGTTTGAATTTGGTTGAAGATCTTGGTGGAATTTTTGGAGAGGGCTTAGAGAGTGTTTTTTGGAGTTAAGAAAAATGACTAAGTATGGGACATATCCCCTTTTTATAAAAAAACGTCTCCAACCCGCCTAAAAAAATAGCTCACTGGAAATTGCAAATCTGCACAGACAGGTTTTACGAAAATGGTCATAACTCCCTCATCCTAACTCGGAATAAGGTGAAACCAAGTGCGTTGGAAAGCTAACTCAAAGAGCTTTAATTTAATAGTTTGCAGCCCTTCCAGTTCCTTGTGTGCTAAGAGATATGCCCCTTTAAAGTTGACCCTCCAAATCGCAATTTTGCGATTTTTGAATTTTGATACGGTTGCTCTAAAATTCGGGTTAGACCCATTTCCCACTCAATTTGACCCCAAAAATAAGAATATGAAGTCGAATTTCCGAAATCATGCACGGATTTTGAGATATATGGAAATTACAATTATAGGTGTATCCGAAGCACATTTTCGGGCATTTTTGGGGTCGTTTCAATATCTCCCCCTTGGGAACATTCGTCCCCGAATGTTAAAGAAACGTACATGAGAGACACAAACATGGCAATTTCAGCCCACATAGGGATGCAACAATGCACTTACACCTTATTTCAAAACCTCAATATAGTTGTAAAACCACAATGAACTTGTCAACTTAAACATGAATGTATGCAATGACATGGGGGCTGAACTTAAGACCTGAGATTTTATAAAGGGCTTAGATCAATACCTTAGGCTCGAGTGGAGTGAAAAAGATAAGGATATCGCCTTTGCATGTCCGCTTCGGCCTCCCAAGTAGCACTTCAAGCTTGATTGAATTTCTCCAAAGGACTTTAATGGGAAAGCCACATCTTTTGTTTCTCAAACCTCTTCACTTGTCTATCTAAAACTGGACCGGAACCTCTTCATAGGTCAAATTATCTTCAACCAACACCCACAACATCAAGAAGACACAATTGCATCGGATCCACCCACACAACTTCCTCAACATAGACACATGAAATACCGGATGAACCAAATCCACTCGCTAGGCAATTTCCAACTCATAAGCTACCTTGCCAATTCTCCTCATCACCTTATAAGACCCACTATCTTTGGGCTCAACTTGCCCTTTCTTACCAAAACGAACCACCACCCTTCATGGTGTCACCTTCAAATAAACCCAATCACCAACTCGGAATGCAAGAGCCCTTCTCCTCACATCGGCATAGGACTTTTGGCGACTTTGGGCCATCTTCAACCTTTCTCTAATCAACCTAACCTTCTCAAGAGCCTCCATAACTAGGTCTGGTCCTAACAAGGCCACCTCACCAACCTCAAACCACCCAACCGGTGATCTACAACGCCTCCCATAGAGAGCCTCAAAGGAGCCATACCGATGCTAGAATGATAGCTATTGTTATAGGCAAACTCAATCAATGGAAGATGATCATCCCAACTACCCTTAAGCCCCAATACACAAGCCCTAAGCATATCCTCAAGTGTTTGGATAGTCCTTTCGGCTTGTCCATCCGTTTGCGGGTGAAAGGCCGTAGAAAGCTTGACTCTCGTACCTAGACCCCTTTGGAAAGACTTCCAAAAGTGTGAAGTAAATTGAGTACCACGGTCCGATATGATGGATAGAGGAATCCCATGCAACCTTACCAAGTCATGAAAATATAACCTTGCATAATCTTCCGCCCCATATGTTGTCTTTACCGGTAGAAAATGAGCCGATTTTGTCATCCTATCAACCACCACCCAAATAGAATCAAAACCTTTTCTAGTCTTGGGTAAACCAACTACAAAATCCATATTAATTTCTTCCCACTTTCAAGTAGGAATCTCTATGTCTTGGGTTAGACCACCGGCCTTTGATGTTCGGCCTTGACTTGTTGACAACTATGACAACCGGAGACGAATTTGCAATGTCCTTTTTCATGCCTCTCCACCAATACACATCCCTCAAATCTCTATACATTTTGGTGGAAACCGGGGTGGATGGGAGTAGGAAGAATTATGATCCTCCTCAAGAATTTTCTCCCTCAAACCATCAAACACAAGGCACACACAACCTACTGGTACCTATAGGGCACCATCTCCCCCTTGGGAGAAAACTTCCACCTTGCTCTCTTTCACCAGGCCTTTAATTCAAACAAGGGAAGAATCAAAGATCTTGTTTTGCTATCACCTCACAACCAAGGAAGACCTAGCACCATCACAAACGACCACCACCACATTACTAACCTCTCCAACCTACCCCCAAACCTAGCCAAACCGAGTTGTACCTCCCTAGCCATTTTTTTTTTTTCCCTATCACAAATCAACATGAGCTAGGCTACCCAAGACACCCTACTCAAAGCATTCCGCCCACCACATTAGCTTTACCGGGAATGATAATGCACATCATATCAAATCTTTAAGAAATTCTAGCCACCTTCTTTGTCTCAAAGTTGAGATCTTTTTGGGTGAAAGACATATTGGAGGCTTCTTATGATTCGGTGAAACACATCGAAACATGTTACCAACCACTACAACAAATGACACCAAATCTTTAAAGCAAACACCACCGCGGCTAATTCAAGATCATGCGTAGGATAGTTCTTTTCATGCACTTTGAGTTGTCTAGAAGCATAGGCTATCACCTTACCATTTTGCATTAGAACACAACCCAAGACAACTTCTAGAAGCATCACAATACACAACAAATCCCTCAAGCCCATCCGGTAGTGACAATATAGGAGCGGACACAAGTTTATCTTTCAAGGTTTGAAAACTCCTTTCGCACTCGTCGGTCCACTCAAACTTAGCCTTCTTTTGTGTCAACTTAGTCATGGGAGAAGCAATAGAAGAAAACCATTCACAAATCTCCGGTAGTAACCCGCTAAGCCCAAGAAGCTCCTAATATCCGACGGGGTCAATGGCCTAGGCCAATTTTTAATCACATCGGTCTTCTTAGGGTCTACCTTAATACCATCCCCCGACCCCACATGACCTAGGAAGGCAACCTCCCTCAACCAAAATTGCACACTTTTTTCATTACCTTGGCATACAAACTTCTCCTCTCTTATCTTTTGCAACACAACCCTCAAGTGACCCATGATGTTCTTCCTCACTATGCGAATAGATTAAAATATATCAATGAAGACCACAACAAAGGAATCAAGTAGGGTTTAAAAAGACCCTATTCATTAGGTCCACGAAGGTATCCGCTTGCATTGGTCAACCCAAAGGACATGACCACAAATTCATAATGTCCATTCCTAGTTCCGGAAGCATTGTCTTGGGGAATGTTCACCTCCCTCACCTTCACTGATGCATACCCGACCAAGATCAATTTTAGAGAAGTGGCTAGCCCCTTGAATTTGGTTCTAACAAGTCATTCAAAAATCCTTAGGAAGAGGATATTTATTCTTAACGGTGACCTATTGGAGTTGCCGGTAATCGATACACATCCTAAAGCGGACGCCATCTTCTTCTTTTACAAAAAAAACACCGCCGTATTGCACCCCATGTGATTGGCTAGCCTAATAAAACCCTTCTCCAACAAGTCCCTCAATTGTTCTTTCAACTCCTTTAACTCCGCCGGGGCCATACGGTAAGGGGGAATAGAAATGGGTTGAGTATCGGGGAGGAGGTCTATGCCAAAATCTATTTCCCTTTCGGAAGGAACATCGGGAAGGTCATTAGGAAAGACATCAAGGAATTCATTTACGACCGGAACCGACTCTATAAGAAGGGTTATGGACTCCACATCCCTAACCCTCACGAGGTGATAGAGACACCCCTTAGAGATCAACTTACGGGCTTTAATGCAAGAGATGAATCTACCCTTGACTACCACATTTTGGCTTTCCCACTCAAGAATGGGTTCACTTGGGAATTTGAACTTGACCCTACGGGTTCTACAATCAATAGAAGCATAGTATGCATGCAACCAATCCATCCCAAGAACAACATCAAAATCGACCATGTTCAATTCAACAAGATCATAAGGCAATATTTTATGCAAGATGCAAATAGGACAATTTCTATAGACCGTCCTAGCAACAATATATGCACCAATAGGAGTAGACACCTTATATGACTCACACAACAAGTCGGGCTCAACATGAAACTTTTTGGCAACAAAGGGGGTGACAAAAGAAAGAGAGGCACCCGGATCAATTAGTGCATATACATCAAAGTCAAAGATTTTCAACATACCGGTAACGACATCGGGGACTTCATTGACCCCTTGCCTCCCATGCAAAGCATAAAATCGATTGTGCCTTGGGGCACCATCTTGTCGGCCCCCTCTCCCCAAAGGAACCGCATTGGCACCTTGTGGACGGACCTCCTTACCCTTGTTGCGATTTCGGAGACAATCCATTGCCTTGTGCCCCATTTCCCCACAACTGTAGCAAGCACCGGTATTTCTCAAACACGGGCCACCATGGCCCTTACCACACTTCGGACATACCTCACTAGGACCCATACCACCAACACCTTGGGCCCTTGGAACGTCATTGGCAAACCCCTTATGGGGCGCATGAGAAGACCCTTGGCCTTGATGAAATCGGCCTCCCCTTCGACTTTGGAACTTGCCCTCAAAACGGGCCCTCTTGGCCTCATGACCCCTCCTCTTCCTCAACTTCTCCTCCTCCATTTGTTCTGCATAGACCATCAAGCGGGACAAGTCCATGTCACTAATCAACATTGCGGACCGGCATTCTTCACTCTCTAGGTCGGACACACCCATCACGAATTTATTCATTCTAGACCGTGAGTCGGCAACCAAGTGTGGAGCATATCTTGAAAGTTGGTTAAACTTGAGGGCATACTCCCTCACACTCATAGTTTGCCCCCTTCTCTCTCTTCCATTGGTTGTACCATATTTGGGCCACTCCTTTTAGTTGGTAGGCCGCCAACTTCGCCTTATTTTCTGACCTCACGCCCATGATAGCTAATATCTTGTGGACTTCATCAATGAACTCTTGAGGGTCTTCATCTAACTTAGACCCATAGAATTCTGGGGGATTCATCCGCACGAAGTCTCTCACCCGAGATGCCGGGGTAGGGGCCTGAGGGGCTTGGGTCCCGTGGTTGGCTTGATTAGCCATAGCTTGTGCAAATAAAGTAAGGGCATCCCGAAGATCCCCATTGGTCGGTTGTTCCTCGGGTGCGCGGGCTCGTCTTCCTCTTGTATTAGACATGATCTAGCATAGAAAAGAACAACCGTTAGGGAAGAACTTAATTCAACTTCTACAGCACGACTTAGAACTTGGAGAAGGGAAACATTTCCTAAAACGTCTCATAGCTTCCTACTCATAGTTGTGGTGCACAACGCAACCATGAATCGGACTCTAATCAACGCGGTGTGTTGGACTCCGAGGATCATTCAACCTTAAGTGCTCTGATACCAAGTTTGCACGACCCAAGCCTAGGGCCTAGATGTGACCGGCGAATGGGAACCCGAAGGAACCCCAAACAAGCCTCATAGCGTATCATTACACATCCTTGGTCGCGGAAGCAATTAAATGACCATAAGCGATAAGCATAATCAAGGGGGAAATCGGGACTAAGGGAGTAAGAAAAAAAAAAGAAATGGGACATAAATACCATAGATGAGTCAAGCTCAAGCATAATACACAACTTGTCCAACACCACCTCTAAACATGAGTACTTAGCGGGGGCCAAGACAAACTACCGGGCTCACCCTCATAGTCAAAACATAACTAGAAAGGAAAAGTTTTATACATAGCAAAAGATCATGAGCAACGTCCCCGAAATGGAGGACTCACCAATAACCACTATAGAAAATCGTACTAGCCACGCGGAGGAGGATGGTCAAGCGGTGCTCCGGTCCCTACATGGTGACATCATGTAGGCATAGAGTATGCGTTAGTACATTTGAATGTACTAAGTATATGGGATGCAATGCAATGCTACATTAGATGGACATCATAGGAAAAATGCGTAATCATACCCAATAGATAGCATATTAATGAAATGATATGTATAATGATGCTTACATAAAAATCATATTTAGTGGGACGTAGTACATGTGTGGCGAGTGACCATCAATATAGTATTTCCAAGGCCTACCACCCCCTTGGAGAGGCGAAAGAGGTACAAACCCTCTCAATATGGTTACACGGGCCTACCACCCCCCGAGCTAGGGACCAAGGTACAAACCCCTCGATATGGTTATACGGGCCTACTACCCCCCGTACTAGGCAACCAAGGTACCAACCCCTCGATACGGTTATACGGGCCTACTACCCCCGTACTAGGCAACCAAGGTACCAACCCCTCGATACGGTTATACGGGCCTACTACCCCCCGTACTAGGCTTGGTCGACTCACAACACTTATATAGAGAAAATCATATACATGTGTCCATTTCATCATCATTTCAGTAATTACATAACCATCCGACTCATAGGACGTACCTTGGACCTTCCCTTTCCTAAGAATTCTATAAATGAGCATTTTATCAAACACAAGGTGGGCAATTGTTCATGTAAATGAAATCATGTATTTCAAGAATACTAAGTCCAACCAATTCCAAAATCCATATAAATCAGCCCACCAACAACATACATATATATATCAACCTTCATAATTTGATCATGGAAGCATGTAAACCATAAACATCACATAATAATTCCATTTCATGATAATATCAAAAATGGACCATAATAGGGTGTGTAGTAGTAATTCCATAATTCAAGAGTTCATAAATAATCATAAGGACCCATAAACTTGAAGTAGAAATAGAGGATAAATGGTTGGACTTGTGGAAAGGAAGGTTTCCACAATCAAACCCACATACCTCAACTTTGGAGAATCCTTGATGAAGATTGGAATGGAGAATCGAAGCTTGAGATTGAGTCTTGAATCCGGAATTAGAGCTTGAGATGTTTGAATTTGGTTGAAGATCTTGGGAATTTTTGGAGAGGGCTTAGAGAGTGTTTTTGGAGTTAAGAAAAATGACTAAGTATGGGACATATCCCCTTTTTATAAAAAAAAAAGTCTCCAACCCGCCTAAAAAAAAAAAGCTCACTGGAAATTGCAAATCTGCACAGACAGGTTTTACGAAAATGGTCATAACTCCCTCATCCTAACTCGGACTAAGGTGAAACCAAGTGCGTTGGAAAGCTAACTCAAAGAGCTTTAATTTGATAGGTTGCAGCCCTTCCAGTTCCTTGTGTGCTAAGAGATATGCCCCTTTAAAGTTGACCCTCCAAATCGCAATTTTTGCGATTTTCGAATTTTGATACGGTTGCTCTAAAATTCGGGTTAGACCCATTTCCCACTCAATTTGACCCCAAAAATAAGAATATGAAGTCGAATTTCCGAAATCATGCATGGATTTTGAGATATATGGAAATTACAATTATAGGTGTATCCGAAGCACATTTTCGGGCATTTTTGGGGTCGTTTCATAAATATTACAAAGTTGTACATGAACAACAACTAACCCAGGTAGGGTGTCGTGAAGTGTTTGTCCTATGATTTCTTTCTTAGTATCCTGAATATCAGAAATTTGTTGATATGTATTATCTTCTTCTTTCACTAATAGTGAATTGATATTGATAACATGAAGTAACAAAAATAAGGTCTAAAGATAAAATACTCTTGCTTGGTAATTGCATCCATCAATGACCAAAGTCCCAAGATCCAATGAAATTTTTAGAAATCTGCAAATTCGAGGGAAATCCAGTTGATCCAAGGCCATGCTAAGTTGTTAGAATTTCAAGCCCGATAGTGGAGGCTGCCAACCCTTCCAATTCCAACATGGAGAGACACTTATAACTCAAATAGATGAACCAAAATATGAAATGTAGGTAGAACTTGATAAGTTTTTGGGCGAGATTTATACTCACTTCACCCCTTGAAAAAATACCCCATTAAAATTGCCAAACCCGAAAATAGAGGAAATTGATCCTGAACCATGCTACTATGCAGCCGATAGTCATAGCATTAGTGTAGTAGTTGCTAACACTTCTCTTCTTTGATTTTTAAATTAGTTGTGTTAGATATAAAACAATGAGTGATTGTGGGTGAAGAAAGCAATGACATGGAGGTTCAGAAACAATGGAATATGAAAGTTGTTGAAGCAATTTATCCACGTGAATACTCCATTCCTCCAAAGTGTGATACTTAAAACTTGAGGGATTTTTAAAAAATGTTTTAGCCTATTTTGATAATGCGTTGTTGTGTCGAGGGTCTTAGTAGAAACAACCTCTCTACTTTACATATGTAGAAGTAAGAACTGCGTACATCCTACTCTCCCCATATCCCGCTTGTGGGATTACACTGACTATGTTGTTGTTGTTGGTTTGTTTTTTCTAACAGTATTTTTTTTAAAAAAACTTTTCCATTGAACTTAATCTAGTTGTAGATGTTGTTTCTTTTAAATTGGTTTTTACTTCCATGCAGTCCTTCTATGGGTCTTGGAGACGAGACTCTTCATAACGATCAGCACACATGAGTTGTGGATATAACAGGTGTGTGCTGATCGTTATGAAGAGTATCGTTTCCAGGACCCATAGAAGGACTGCATAGAAAAAAAAACCAATTTAAAACAAGTAACATCCACAACTAGAATAAGTTCAATGGAAAAGATTTTTTTAAAGAAAAATGCTTTTTGAAGAAACAAACCAACAAAAACAACATACCCAGTGTAATCCCACCAGCGGGATATGGGGAGGGTAGGATTTATGTAGACCTTACTCCTACCATTGTTGGGTAGAGAGGTTGTTTTCGCTAGGACCCTCAACACAACAACGTTTTATCAAAATAGGCTAGAAATAAAAAAAAATCCAAAAGATTGAAGTATCATACTTTGAAGGAATGGATGATTCACATGGATAAATTGCTTCAAGAACTCTCATCTCCCGTTGTTTGTGAACCTGTATGCCATTGCTTTCTTCACCCGCAACCACTCGCCATTTTGTATCCAACACAAACTGAATAAAAAATCAAGGAAGGGAAGTGTTAGCAATGTGTACACTAATGCTATGACTATCTCTTGCATAGTTGCATGCTTCAAGATCAATTTCCTCTATTTTTTGGTTTGGCAATTTTACTGGGGTATTTTTTTCTAGGGGTGAAGTGAGTTTGAAACTTGCCCAAAAATTATCAAATGCTACCTCCGTTTCATATTATACATACTTAATAAATAACATGCTAATTATTGAACAATTCAAGGTTTGTTTGGATATCAAAAAATGGACTATTAAACAGTTTGAAAAATCATTCACAGGTCTTAAAGATTATGAACAGTGTAAATGAATCTCAGATTTACAAACTATTTATTCTCAGTGTGATAGAATGCCCGCCTTTTTACTAGAAACATTTAGGTGGAAGCCGACTCTTTAGCTGAAAATAATCTAAATTTTAAAAATTATTTATTGTTAGTATTTATCATCAAAAATTTTGTCGAAAAGGTCTTAATTAAATTACTTTCAACTTTTCAACTACAACAACAATAACATACCCAGTGAAATCCCACAACCTTCTACTTTGCAATTAGATTTGTAGAAGAACGTATTTTTTTAAAATTAACCAAATTGTTATAAGATTATTCTAAATATTATCACTACTATGTTAAAAATCCAACAGATTTAATTGCAACTAAGAAGTCCCAATTTGAAAAAACAAATATCATGAATTTTGTATAGTGTAGAGTATGAACAAAGCTCAATGTAGAATGGACCTAATTCAAGATTTTCAATATGAAAAATACTATGAAAAAGTTCCATCAAACTACTAGACTCCTTTCTTTGTAACTGGTCTCCATCTTCAACATCAAAATAACTTTCAAAATAAAGGACTGTAGTGACAAGTGAAGCCACATTTCTCAAGCATATCCCACCAAACGACCCTAAAAGATGAAACCCTTTAATATATAGGTCTAATATTTCAAGCTATACATCACATTCATTAACTTTTATGTTGTCTAGGTTCAATTTTGTCAATTTCACATTGCTAATTTCCAGATGTTGAAATCCCCAAAAAATGCTCTAATTCCAAGCACTACAAGTTAGGGCAACCAAATAATACCTTTTCCATTACACCCACCATCAGCTACATAAACCTCAATGCAAGAGAAACGAGACCACTCTAGTTTATTGGAAGGGTTCAATTTGCAATACTCTAAAACCAAATTCTTCAAGGATGTATTCTTATATTCAAATTGAAGAAACTCATATGTATCTCTAAATAAAAAGTCCAGAGTAAATTCTTCAATATTAGCAAGTTTCATAGTAAAATATACCACTAAATCAACATCTTTAACAAATCTCTGCTGGCAAATATAAAAAACTAAACTAAAATTTTGAATTTTCTGGCAAGACATCCAATAAAGAAGCTCTTTCTGAGTGGAAGTAACGAAATCCATAAACTCATTTTTTTGTTCACTAGAATAGGCTAAATAAGAGATTCAAACTTGAGTGATACCGAAACGGACTTTGAAAGAAACCTCCATCGCCTAGATATTACGCTAGTTCTCACAACTTGTTTTCCTTCTGGCTACATAGAGAGGATGTAGAGTAGGATTAACTCCGGCAAATTACTAAATCGGTCTCCTCCCACCATGATTCTTCTATGCATTTTCATGGAGTAAAACCTTCAATTGAAGTTTGGTAAGGTTTGCGGCTTCTTTGAGTTTATGATGCTAACCTAGGTTAGTTCAGTTTAGACAAACTTGGAAAAATGAGGCATTAATCTACCTAATAGAAGGTTTTTAACGAAATGCCATTTGTCTCTTTTACCCTTCAAAACTAGAATTCACACTAGACATAATAATCATTTATTTATTTTCCTTATATTTAAAACCACGAAATCAACTAAATCTTGGTATACTAAATACTTACTTATTTGAAATGTGTAAGCAATCATAACATTATACAATATGTATTACAATATTTAAATCATTTTCAACTACGTAGCATAGGGTGTAAAATATAATTGTACTACCTTAAATGTTATTTTTTCTAATATTGAGAACCTTTAAATCAACAAAAAAGTTATTTATTAAATTTTATTCTTATTTGATAATACTAAAACTTTGCCTATGCGTTTATAATTCGGACGTATATACTTTTAGGCTTTGATTTAGACTCTATTTAGAACTTTAACTAAACCACATAGTTTTGATGTCAACAAAAGGTCCAAAGATATCTAACTAGACCCCTAATAGATCAACCAAAAGACTACAATATTAGGAGTACAATTTGAACCTCTCAGAAGCGACCTTGGCAAAAGTTATGGAGTTAATGGAAGAAGTTATCCCATGAAAAAACTAATGGAGTAAACAACATGAATTAAATGTTATGACAAGGAAGTCTACTGGAATCAAGATTGATGAGAAGTACATACTTGATTTTATCCCACCATGTGCATCTAATTATTCAAAGACGAAAAAATATATTTGATTGAATGGAAGACTCCAACGGCCATGTTTGAGGAACTAATTTCACCCTAGAGGAAGAAGAGGAATCCAATGTTCATTTGGCTGACATTTTCGGAATTATGTGGAGTGTTTAATTTGAGTTTTTTTCTTTTGCATATCAGCATGTTTTATTGTTAGTATTTTATTTTTCAACTCAATTATGAATAAAATCGAGAGATAATCGAGTTTCATTGTCACAACTCAAAATCGGATCATGATGGAAGCTACCATAAGCCCTAGTAAGAAAGCCAAACCCAAGATAACATACGATAAATAAAATTAGAAATAACTAAAATAGAAGGAATAATTAGATAAGAAAGGGACCCTTCATGAGTGGTGGATTTGCACTCATTTGAGGTCCATTTAGCTCAATAATTAGTGTCCTCAATGCCTAATTTTTTCTATTATGATAGAATGTTGATTATTTGCAGCTACGAAGGCAGTTGGAAAAAAGGCAAGGATTTATGTTTGAAAGAATAGTCAAAATATAAAAAGAAGTGCAAAGTGAATATTGTTGATCGCGTAACATGAAGGGAGGATCGCCAACTGAGCATGACCTCGCCCTAATTGATAGTGCAAATCACTTATGTCTATCAAAGAAGTTCGGCGGACTCCATTGAAGATGGCGATGCACCGAACGAGAACGGCGAAGCAGATGAACATCTCCTAACGTGAGTGTGCAAAGCAAAGATGCAATGCTTGAAAGGTGACTAAAGGTGGCACTCGGCGATTTTCCAAGCGTGAAAGGCTGACTAAATCGAGTTCGCCAACTAAGGTTCAAACACCACAAGCCTAGAGTATCACAAGTTCAGCTGAGGAAAGGAGGGCGATTCACCGAGCAGGTTTGGGAAGCCCGACTAGTGCCACCGAGTTAGTCACTAAGTGGATTTTGGGTCAAATTTTCAGAAAATATATATAGCCCAAGGGATGTCATTTGTAAGGGGATTTGGCAAGTGAGTTCAGAAAATAGTTTTAGAGAGTTGGAGAACACTTTACTTTTGAAGAAAACTTTTTCTAGCTTTTGTGGTTTTACAACTCAGTGTTGAATTTTGATAAATTGTAGTTGAATCAAAAGTGGGTTTAATCTTAATTGCTTGATTTCAAGTTACCCATTGTTGCTTTCATAGAAGGTATAATTTCTTCAGTTTATGTGATGGGTGGCTAAAACCCCAAGATCTAGGGGTGCTCAAAATGGGATTTGGTGTTTATTTAATGCAGTGGGTATTCTTCTATGCTCTGTTTTGTTTCTGCTCATATATGAATTTGGTGTAATTATCATGGGGTTTATTTAAAATTTAAGGTTGCAAACTTAATTCATACTGCCAATCTCCGCTTGATGCTCGAAGGAGATTGATTGGAGTGGGTGATTAGTTCAATATTTTCCATTTAGGTTTGATGTCTGTATCTTGCTTGAAAGAGAGGCTATGGGTCAGATCTATTTGTTCTGTTCTTAAAAGAGAGAATAGAGTAAGGTATTCGGTTGTTTTGGATTTGCTTTTAGATGATACCGAAAGGAGATTCTATGCATAGATGATTTGAGATTGAGAGATCATTAATGTCAATGAAGATGACTTAGAGCCCGTTTGGATGGGATTTTAAGTTGGTCAAACTAACTTTTAAATAAGTTTTTGACTTATTAGAGTGTTTGACAATTATAAGAATAACTTAAAATAACTCAAAAGTAACTTAAAATAAGTTAAAAGTTAAAAGTAGGGTGCCCCCTACCTATTTTTTTAACTTATAAATCATTCTACTTTGACCAAGTATATTACTTTTTTACCCTTAATTCTTTTATAATGTTAACAACTTTAAGAGTATTTCAGACATTTTGATAAAAAAAAGTGACTTTCAACACTTTTTTCCAAACACATCAATAAACACATAACTACTTATTTTTAAAATGACTTTAAAGTAACTTTTTAAAAGTTACTTATTTTAAGCCAATCCAAACGGGCTCTTAGCCTATTCATGAATGTTCATCACTATAGAGCAACACAATTACCCCTATGTGATATCGATTTCCAATCTCCGCACCCTTAGATTGTTTGTTATTTCTTGATTTTGCTCATATTCTTATTTAATTGCGATAATTGATAACCAAAGATTATATTAAGTTGCTGGTATTATCCAATCAATTGTTCTTACTATTATAAATGAGCTAAATTAAAGTTCAAACTTCTTGATAAGGAATTCTCCACGATACACCATTCCTTGTGGGATTCGACCCCGACTCTTTGTTGGGTTTTTATTGACGACGACCGCTGACTCTTTTAATTGGTTTTGGAGAGTGATTTGAGCATTATCAAAAATGAACCGTAGCCAGGGATTGGTAGTTCAGAATTCAAATTGAGAAATTAGAGTTTAATTTTGTTTATTTGTAGTTGATTTGTTGTTTAGTGTTGTTGTTGGCTGATTTGCAGGTTGACAAAAATAAGTGATTATGAAAGTGACAACGATAGTCACTATAGTCAAAATGACAACACGGGTGATCTAAATGACATGCCTGTTAATATCATCAAACCACAGGAGCAATCCGGATACCTCGTAAAATTGGGAGAATTGTGTTTCACATAAGCGGCACTATGATACAATTGCTCCAGATGAAAGGAATTTCTGAAGGTCTAGCTCATGAGGATCCCTATGAACATATTAGGTTTCAAGGAGGTATATGGACCTCTTGTGTTCAAGAATATTTCCCGAGAATTCGTAAGGTTGAGGTTATTCCCGTTCTCTTTAACGGGAGAGGCTACAAGATGGTTGGCAGAGTTTCCAAATGATTCTATTACTTCATGGGATGAGCTAACTGATTCTTTTCTTGAGAGATTCTTTCCACCTTTGAAGATGGTTAAACTTCATCTCCAAATAATTTTTTTTAAGCGTAATAGAGGTGAACCTTTGCATGAGATATGGCTGAGGTTAAAAACGTTGCTCTTGTAATGTCCAACACATGCCGTTACAGAAAATTTGCTGCTGCAATACTTTTATTGTAGCCTTGATTCCGTCAATAAAGGTGTGGTTGATCAATTAGTCCATGGTGGCTTAATGAGGCAACCGTATGAGGTAGCTACTTTGTTACTTGATGATATGACTAAGGTTAACTGAGCATGACATACTAGAAAGGACCAAGTGCCTACTGTAAAAGTGGGTTTAACTAAAGAGAAAATTGAGAATGACCATGAAAGAGATGAAAACATGGCCAAAATGATGACCCAAATTGATTTGTTGTGTAAACATGTCATGGGAGGTGGACTCAAGTCGGTAAGTTCGGTTGGAACCAAAAGTGAGCAACGACCATATGATGCAAAATTTGAGGCTATGTACAATGAAAAAGTTCAATATTTGGGAAATCAAGTGGGTGGTTCTCACACAAAATATCAACGATAAAGTAGGAACCAAGGTTGGAACAAAGATAGAGATGGTGGTTTGAGAGATTGGCGAGGTGGAACTTGGAGAGATAGGGAGATGGAAAAAGATAGGTATGTGCCACCCCATGATCGTCCACGTTCAAAAGAGATAAGTGGGCCGGAAGGAAACCGGACTGAAGACATGCATGCTTGCAAGGATTTACAATAATGTTGAAGGGTCCAATAAGGTGCTGAAGGATTTAAAAAATGTCTTCTCCACTCTATCACAGATAGTTACTTCTCACTCGATTTCCATCAACCAACTAGAGACCCAACCAGGTCAACTTACCGCTTATCTCAATTTAAGGCAAAAGGGAACGTTGGCTAGTTACACCATCCTAATCCCCTAGAATGATTATTGAGTTTTAGAACTATGTCGTGCCACAATGTTAAATAGGGAGCTTCTTGGGAGGCAACCCAAGACTTTACTTTTGTTTTTATTGCTTTCGAATAACTTGTATTGTCAGTGCTGGTAGAAAAGAGGTTGAAAGATCGATAAGGGAATAATAGTCGATACCAAGCCTCAAACGGCGATGCACCGAAGGAATTGAGTAGAGTCATTCTTGTCCTCTTTCTGAGCTTGAATAGATGGAAAAGTGTACTATCAAATTCGGCGATCAGAACTCTAAATGGCGATACACCGAAGTGCACTACGTGGACTCCATCGGGTCCACCGATGCAACCTTCAGGTTTTGTAATTGTTCAGGCATGTTCGGTGAGCTTAAATTCCGAATAGAGATACACTAAACATGTTAGGCGACGTTAGTCAAGTTTGCCTAACAGTCCTGGCATAAAAAGGCCAAGGGTCTTTTCAAATTCAAAGATCAAACCCTTTGAGATTTGAGAACCTTTTTGATTCCTTTCTCTTGCATTGCATATTTTGAGTGTTTGTGAGCCTCTTCTGAGTATTTGCAAAGTTTGAGGAGTGAATTTTCTTGGATTTTATGTCAACCCAACCCCGATTCCTCATTTTTTTGATATTTAGGCTAGTTTTTGAATTCTTGTTGTTGCTTTTGAATTTAAAATTCATATAGGGTTCGGGGTTGAGCCCGTTAACATATTTTTTGTATTTGATATCGATGGATAGCATCATATTGTATGATTTGGACTATGCCCATGAGATTTTTATTGTGAATGCTCGTAAAAATAATGAATCGTGATTGTGTTGGTTAAATTGATGAATTGAATTTCTAGTTTTGTTGGGTCTATGCCTAATTTTATATGGGTGAAGTCTGAGTAGCCCAATGTTGACCCAATTACATTATTTTGCCCAATTATAGACAGGGTGACTACTTTCTGAAGGGCAAATCGTTAATTAGTGCAATACTTAGTAATATTTAGGGGAAGTTTGAGTACCCATGGGTAGAAAATAATATAGGTGGATTGCAATGTTGGGGGAAACTACTATTTATTGTGCGTGTTGGTTTAGCTGAGAAATTTTGGCACTGGGCTGAATACTTCCTTTTCGGCGAGCATGCCTTAGCTCACCAAGGAGGTTAGGTGAATCACCAATTAAGTCCCAAATCACCTTCCTTAGCATATGCATGGACTTGGGTACTGTCCCATTCGGCGAGCATGTCTTAGTCCACCAAACCCGATTCGACAAATCACCAAGTAAGAGGAGACATTGCCCTTTATGCTTGTGTCTTTCCCTTTTGCACTATCAGCTTTGGCGGACTTGTATTAGTCGGCCGAAACCGACTCGGTGAATCACCGAATTGGCATTGACTTCACCTTGTATGCCTGAGCCCTGTGTTAAATGGTACTGACCATTTCGGCAAGCTCACCGGAGTTTGCCGATCCTGTTTGGGTGATATGCCTTCTCGTTAGGTGAGCATCATGAGTGTTTTTAAAATTTGATCCAATGTGCATTCAATTTCAACTAACCTTAACTAGTCCTGTGTTTTAATGTGTACTTTGTAGGTAATGGCAAGAACTAAGGGAAAAAAGGTGAATTCCTCCGATATTGAGTAGGATGGAGAGTCTCCTCCTCCTCCTCCACTATAGAAACATCAGGGAGTAACTATAAATGAGCCTTCAGAGGCTCCCCGCCATCAAAATGATGCACTACCCAATCACCTACCTAAGAAAGGGCACAACCTAGACAAGGGGTAGTGAGAAAGAGGACGGAGATTAGATCAAAGTTGGTGCAGTCTACCTCTACACAAGCACCGACTTCACGAGTCCTTTGAGTTATCGCTCCAAGATCCTTTAATATGCTCAAAGATGCTGGCAAAATGACAATACTTGAGGATAAACGAGTCTCCATAGATGGGGTGTGAGTGACTACCCAGCCATCTAGGATACCATACAGTTCCACAAATTCGAAGAATTCACTAGGCCCAGGAACCCCTACCTCCCTTCTTGGGTAAGGGAGTTCTATACGTCATATGCTCAAGCCCTTCCCAAGAGGCAAAAGGGAACAACCTTGAAATAGCTTGAGGAAGTAGTGGTGAGAGGAAAGATAGTGTGTTATAACTCTAGGGCTATTAATACTGCCCAAAATATACCAGCATTTGTAGCTGACTTGTATTCACTTTGGATGCACTGTGACTTGGACTTCTTGAAGGGTTGGCCTCCTCCTTTGATTTTTGACTCTTCTCCATCATGGATGGTTGATGGTGCCCGGATCGAGAAGAAAGAAGTGAACTTAGTGGCACGATATTGGTTTGGATTCATTAGCAGCAACCTGATGCAATCACAGAATGAGTCAATCCTTCACCACGACAAGAAGGTCTTGGTTGGTACCATCATTGATTGGGAGCACATACATGTAGGGGTTATTTTTGCCGATGAGATATTGATGAGGGCATGGAAGGAGCAGATATTGCTCCCATTTTCAGTACTGATCACGCAACTGTACGAGAGGGCAGGAGTCCCTTTTCGGGCATCTGGAGAAGTGAAGGTCAAACCGACTTCATCCAGTGACATCATACGGATTAAGGCAGAGGGGTTTGCACGATGATTCTATTCAGAGGAAGCCGCCACCACCAAATTCTACGCCCGTGGTTGACCTTACCACTTTTGCAGTTGAGGATAGCACACCTGCACCTTCTGTGGAGAAGGCTGGTATTTCTACACGTCCCTCCACTGTAGCCTTTGCTGCTTCTGTGCCTTCTGCTGCTGCTTCTACTATCAGGCCTCCCCTTTCTCCTATTACCCATCCCCTCTTGACCTAGGCTATGATTTACTAGATGGGTAGCCTTGCCCGGTCAGCAGATGTTAGAGCTGCCCTTGGTTGAGACGGGCATGCCTAGGCTCATTAACCAGTCCATTAATAAGGCCTTGTATCCTTCGATAAAGCAGGTGTTCAAGTGTGAGTGGACCATTGAGAGTCACAGTGTGAGACTAGATAATCTCACAGCTAGGTTAGAGGCTATGGAGAGAGCCGAGGGTAGTTATGGCGCACTAGATGCCATGAGAGAGGAGATTGCTACTCCGAGAGCAAAAGTGGTCCAGTTACAATCGACGGACATCTTCGTGCTTTGGGGCCAGGTTCCCCTTCTAAATACTACTGCTCCTATGCCCGAGATGATGAGTATTGTGCCTCCATCTAGTGAGCAACCTAAGGTTGCTATGCGTGTTGAGTATGCTAAGGCTGATGAGAGTGAGAGGGCCGAGGATGATTTGGCTAAGAAGACAAATGAGGAGGAATTACAGGCTGAAGAGCAGGGGATTAAAGAGACATTGACCAAGCTTCAAGAGACCGAAGAGGTCATTCTTCGTGTAGCCCTCGAGATATCTCTTTGAGAGACTTCAGAGGTTGGCTCTACTGGAGTCACTCTTTACCCCCACCCTTTCTCCTACTATTGAGACGGACATTGATGCCCCAGTTGAGCCTTCCCTACCGCCTCTAGTGATCTCTGTGTCGGGCATCGATGACCCTCTTGAGGTGTCATCACCTGAGACTTCGAACGAGAGTGATCCATAAACATATCCTATCAGGGGGACCCTTTATCTTAGCCTCCTCGTACTTTTATTTATTTTGCACTGAGGACACTGCACTATCATTTTTGGTGGGGTGAGGGCATTCGTGCCAATATACCACTTCTGATTGTATTTTGTTATTTTTAGTTTTGAACTATTGTAGTATTACTGTTGTTTATATTAAAGTGCTCTTATGGGTAAATGTGTCTCTATATTTCTTTTTCATTCTCTCTAGATGATTGCAACCCCCTAAGAGTTTAAAATCGTGAAATGCTTGAAGTTTTCATTGATAGCTATTTGAGGATCGATTTTGTTTAATATCAATGTCTTGAATAGTACTCATGATGGGCATGATATGTAGTGTTGGTGTTGCGATAATGAAATCGATGTGGTTACACCTTTGAGTGATCTCTTTTATTCTTTTGTTGACTAGGTACGTTTCAATGTGAGCCTTGCAATGAACATTGCACGTATGCTCTGGATCTTTTCAGGATGTACTAAATGAGTGTATTTCGAAGTGTCATGTGTGGTGAGGCCTTACTTGAAATCATGCATGTGGAGTCCTAGAATTTTCCTTGTTAGTCCAATTGTATGAATATTGATAAATGTGAGACATGATCTTTGGCAACAATTGAAAGAGGGAACCAAATTGTCCATTAATCCTTTGTGACTACCTTGTGAGAGTGTGAATCCATTTTTGCACCATTTGAGCCTATCCTATTTGTTGGCAACCAAAAGAAAGCCTCATGACCCAAATTATCCCTACCTTCTCACCAAAAAAAAATCTTTTTGAAGCATTGTGATGTTTGAATAGCCAACTTAGGCCAAAAGCCTAATTTTGGGGTGTGGAAAGGAAGGAAGAATGAAAGCCAAGTGAAGGGAAAAGAAAGATGAAATCTGACTTAACTTTGAAAGTGTTACAAAAAAGAAGGAACCTCCCGTTATAAAAAAATAGAGAGAGAGACCTCTCATTATGATGAAAATGCTTTGGAAAAATAAAAATGAAAAAGAGAAGTGAATGAAAGATAAGGGGAATCAAAATAAATTGAGTCAAAAGTCAAGAGTTGACTTCTCAAATAAAAAGAAGAAAAAGAACTTGAGAAGAGGTGATGATGATTGCAACAATGATTAGAAAAGGTAAAGTCACCTATCCAAATTGACCATACCTTAACCCTCATTCCCATTACAAGCCTAAAAGACCCTCGAGATCTTGCATGAACTAGGTTATGCGATGATTATAAAATATGGACGAACCTATGGGGCAAAGCTTGCATGTGTTTCTCTTTGAGAGATATAGAGAGTTGTGTGGATTCCATATACCTCTATTGATTTACTTTGTGAGAAAATGGAATCGTTCTTGATGTGATGGCACTTGAATGTGTTTATTGAAATATTTTCTTGCATTAGACAAGAAGCTAAAGTGAGCATGAACTTGTTTTGAGACTAACTAGTCATCATTTGAAGCTTTTTGATCATGATTGAGGGTAACATGTTATTGAAAGTAATCTTGCTTTGGCGCTTGCATGTTAGCTCTCATTGAGTACTATTGTAGAGACCTTTATTGAGCTTTTTGTGTTCATGATTTACTTTAGGACAAGCAAAAGATTAAGATGGGGGTGTTGATGAGTGGTAGATTTGCACTCATTTGAGGTCCTTTTAGCATAATAATTAGTGTCCTCAATGACTTATTTTGTCCTACACTGATAGAATATTGATGATTTGCAGCTATGAAGACCATTGGGCAAGGAAAGGACTGATGTTTGAAAGAATGGCCAAAAATACAAAAAGAAGTGCAAAGTGAATATTGTTGATCGCCTTACATGAAGGGCGGATCACCAACTTTGCATGACCTCGCCCTAACTAACAATGCAAAGCACTTATGTTTATCAAAGAAGGTCGGTGGACTCCATTGAAGATTACGATGCACCGAATGAGAACAACGAACCAAATGAACATCGCCCAACGTGACAGTATGCAAAGCAAAGACGCAACTCGTGAAAAGCGAACAAAGTTGGTACTCGATGATTCACCGAGTGCGGAAGGCTGACTCAATTGAGTTCGTCAACTGAGGTTCAAACACTTGAAGCCTAGAGTATTACCAGGAGAGCTGAGGTAAGGAGGGTGATTCACCGAGCAGGTTTGGCGAGCGCGACTAATGTCTCTGAGTTAGTCACTAAGTAGATTTTGGGCCAAATTTTGGGAAAATATAAATAACCCAAGGGATGTCATTTGTAAGGGGAGTTGGAAAGTGAGTTCAGAAAATAGTTTTAGAGAGCTGGAGAACACTTTACTTTTGAAGAACACTTTTTCTAGCTTTTGGTGTTTTACAACTTGGTGTTAAATTTTGATAAACTGAAGTTGAATCTAATGTGGGTTTACTCTTAATTTCTTGATTTAAAATTACCCATGGCAACTTTCATAGAAGGTATAATTTCTTTACTTTTTGTGATGGGTGGCTAAAATCCCAAGATCTAGGGGTTCTCAAATGGGGTTTGGTGCTGATTTAATATAGTAGGTGTTGTGCTATGCTCTATTTTGCTGTTGTTCATACATGAATTTTGTCTGATTACTATGTGGTTAATTTAAGGATTAAGGTTGCAAACATAATTCCAACTTTCGATCTCCAGTTGATGCTCAGAAGTGATTGATTGGAGTGGGTGATTAGTTAAATACTAGCGAATTAGGTTTGATGTCTATAGCTTGCTTGAAAGAGAGCTTATGGGTCGAATCTATTGCCCTGTTCTTGAAAGATAGAATAGAGTAAGGTATTGGGTTGTTTAGGATTGGCAATTAGATGAGACCGAAAGGAGATTCTGTACATAGATGTTTTGAGATCAAAATATTATTTGCGTCAATGAAGATGACTTAGCCTATTCATTAATGTTCATCACTATAGAGCAGCACAATTACCCCTATGTGATATCGATTTCCAATCCCTGTCTTCTTAGATTGTTTGTTATTTCTTGATTTCACTTATATTCTTGTTTAATTGTGATAATTAATAACCAAATCTTAATATTAGGTTGGTTGTATCATCCACTCAATTGTTCTTACTATTACAAATGAGCTAAATTAATGTCCAAACTTTGTGATAAGGAATTCTCCACGATACACCGTTCCTTGTGGGATTCAACCACGACTCTTTGTTGGGTTTTTATTGACGACGACCGCTCACTCTTTTAATTAGATTTGGAGAGTGATTCGAGCATTATCAACCCTGACATTGACATATAAAAAATTGTATATATAAAGAAAGATAGGCCAAAGAGAGACTGAGAAAGATGAATATACACAAGAACCATACCCCAGACCTGGTGTCACC